>VZTN01007684.1:109000-120725 GCA_013400515.1 Erpornis zantholeuca
CACTTAAAAACCACCAAAAAAAATTATAAAAATGGTCAGGCTCTGAAGGCAAGGCCCCAAACCTTAGGGGATGCCAGAGTGAAGTTCTAGTGGCATGTATTTTAAATAAGGTTCCCCTCTGTATGTGGAGTGATATAATCTTTAATTACATGGCTCCATAGTAATTTTTTCCATAGGCAGGCTGTGTCCTTCAGCACATGTAAGAGGCAGAGTCCTTGGAATGGAGTGAAATTCTTTGTGACTTGGCTGATTTTCGTGGAGTTTTCTGGCTGTATTGCTGAACAAATCTTAGCATCTGAAAAACAAAATAACCTCACAGAATAATATTTCCCCTCCTCAGTCCCCTTTCTGCCCTTCCTACAGACACGTGGGGCATCTGCAGACAAGTGAAAATCTGAGAGCAAAATGAAAATATTCCTCTTGTCTTCTGCTCCCATTCCTGGCATCTCTGTAAGAGGGCTAGAAATTTTAGGAAGAAATCCCATTCAGCCCCTCCATCCCTAGAGTGGGATTTGTTCAGTGGCAATGCAAGAATTTATTCCACATGACACCAGGAACTTGTAAAGTTCCTCGTTGCCCAGGAACCATTGGTTGCCCAAATAAAACATGGAATGTGCCAGTCTGAATTCATGAATTGGAATTTTCCCTTTTCTCTTGAGGTTAGCCCTTAGGCAAACTCAGCCCCACAGCACCTCACTGGGGCTTAGGGCAGGTCAGCCTTCCTCTGCCTCCCCATCACGTTTCAGATTATTGAGATTCAATACAATACTTAGAAATTCCAAAGTAATTGGTTAGGAGGGTTTTTTTTTCTACATGGTCAGTTGTATTTTGCAGAGTCCAAAAATCTTTAGCTGAAACCTCTTTATGGAGGCTGTGAAAGCTCTAGGCTGGTCACTGCACTTCAGGAACAACAAAAGCTGCTGAAACGGGGTGGGTTTGAACGGGAAGTTCCGGAAAATCATCTTTAGCTGTAATGCTGCATTACCGGCCTGCATCCAGGACAACATCCTTCCATCTCCATCCATCCATCCATCCATCCATCCATCCATCCATCCATCTCTCCATCCATCCACCCATCCATCCATCCATCATCCATCCATCCATCCATCCATCCATCCATCCATCCATCCATCCATCCATCCATCCATCCATCCATCCATCCATCCATCCATCCATCCATCCATCCATCCATCCATCCATCCATCCATCCATCCATCCATCCATCCATCCATCCATCCATCCATCCATCCATCCATCCATCCATCCATCCATCCATCCATCCATCCATCCATCCATCCATCCATCCATCCATCCATCCATCCATCCATCCATCCATCCATCCATCCATCCATCCATCCATCCATCCATCCATCCATCCATCCATCCATCCATCCATCCATCCATCCATCCATCCATCCATCCATCCATCCATCCATCCATCCATCCATCCATCCATCCATCCATCCATCCATCCATCCATCCATCCATCCATCCATCCATCCATCCATCCATCCATCCATCCATCCATCCATCCATCCATCCATCCATCCATCCATCCATCCATCCATCCATCCATCCATCCATCCATCCATCCATCCATCCATCCATCCATCCATCCATCCATCCATCCATCCATCCATCCATCCATCCATCCATCCATCCATCCATCCATCCATCCATCCATCCATCCATCCATCCATCCATCCATCCATCCATCCATCCATCCATCCATCCATCCATCCATCCATCCATCCATCCATCCATCCATCCATCCATCCATCCATCCATCCATCCATCCATCCATCCATCCATCCATCCATCCATCCATCCATCCATCCATCCATCCATCCATCCATCCATTTATCCATCCAGCCAAGCAGCACTGGAGGGAGAGGGGAGGCTCTTACCATCTCTGATGGTAGCTGTAGGGCCTGAGGTGGCTCTACACTGTCAGGCCCACACCTTCACAGCCACAGAGAAATATTCCTCATCTGTGCGTGGTGAAAAGGGACAATCCCTGGACCAGGGAGTCCCAGAGCTTTCTAACCCAGGTGGAAAACAGCAGGACTTGGCCTGTAATTCCTACTGCACATAGCAGGAGTATATTCACATCCTCAGGGAGAAGAGCTAAGGTTTGTTCCCACATTGCTTTAAGCAGTAAAACAAATCAGCTTCCTGTCCCTACTCTGATTTGAAATGGAGAGGAGAAGATGTTATCCTGTGTACTCCCTGTTTTCTCACACATTAATTTCTCTATGAAACCGCCAAAATTCTTTGTGGATGTGGAGAAATTAATTATTTTTTAGCTCAGGTCTGAGAGCATCAAAAAAGGGAAACATGGCACCTTTGTTCTGTGCAGTTTTATTCCGCCCAGCTCTGAAGAACACAGAGCGATGCCGTTCGCTGGAGAGAGATGTACTGTATTATTTCAGGGGTTTATTGTTACCAATATAGTTTGGGAATGTGCTTTGCTCCCCACGGAAAAAGAACTGTTTCACGATGTACTGTACTTTCTCTTCTGATGTTCTGGGTCCTGCTGGATGCAGGCGGTTTGGAGAGGGCATTCATTCCCCGACAAAGTGGATAAGAATTATTCAGTGGATGTTCTCTGGTCGCACACTGATCCTGTTTCTCCCACAGTGGAACCCACAAATAGCTCTAGCAATGTCTGCTGTCTCCTGTTTCTCCCTATTTTTCGTAAGGCCAGGAATAAAGCAGGTGAAGGGGAGGTGGCTTCTCCAGCTCAGGGTTGGATGGTTACACGAAGCAGGGTGCTTGATCTGCCTTTCTCTGTCCCAAATCCCTCACAGGCAAAAACTGGCATAACAAACCTTATTTCCACAGGGATTCTGTGTCTGGAAGTGCCAAGAGAATGTGTCAGTAACACAGGATGGTGTAAGGAAATATGGGATATGCTGAACAAAATATGAACCCCACAGAGGCTGCTGTGGCCACCAGGCACACCTGACCCAGGGGTGAGACCAAAAATCTGGCCACTGATCCCACCCTCAGGCAGGAATTACAGCAAGGGAATTCTCACCACAGCACCACTTTCAGAGCTGTCCTTCCAGGGGTAATGAGATGCTCCATGAAGTGATGTGGTTGGGTGGAGCTGCTCAGGGATATTTTCGTGCTTCTGGAGATAGAGGGGAGTTTTTGGCTTCTTTTTAGTCACATTTCAAACAATAACAATTTTTTTGGTTGTCCTAGTTTTAAGAGGCCTTAAATGTTATCTCTAAGTAGAGAAAAGCATGATCAGTAGGAAGGAAAAAGATAAAAAAAGACTGTTCTTTTACCTTTTTTTCAGGAGGAACACAAAGGAAATTTTGGAGGAAACCTTACTTTTAACCTAAAGAGGAAGCCTAAATAAAGGCATCCCACCATTCCATGGCTGCAGAGCAGCACTTCCCCTATTTCCTACCTATCTGTAGAAAGGAGCCAGCCCTGGTTTCCCAGGGCTTTTTCACAAACCACTCATGTCCATGATTTTCTCAGAAGACTTATTTATTAATATCAAGAAAACNTTTACTCCCTCTCACATCACACCCCAGGCTGTTCAGAAGTTCCCTTCAGCTAAACTGCTTCTAATTAAATATAATTCTAGTTAAAGTGGACAAACGCCCATGGTCCAAATATGTATTTCTGTTCCAGAAATGACTGGACTTGGCACTCAGTGCCATGATCTGTTTGACAAGGTGGTGATCAACCAAAAGTTGGACTCAACAGCCTCAGAGGTTTTTTCTAACCTAAAGAATTCTGTGATTTTAAAATTTTTGAATTTATAAGTAAACTTATAGCCCAGTTTTTGTAATCCAAACATACAAATTACTTATTATATTCCTGTATACTCCTCCATCAAGCTCTAGTATAACAACTAATTTCCATTTAAAAGCCTTTTTTTTTGGATTTAGAATAAATATGGCAAGGAAAAACATCATACTGCTCTAAAAGAGGGAAAAGTCTTCTTCTCTTAAAATCTAAATTTTAATAATTTTAAAGTGAAAGTAAAAATTAGACTAAAGAGAGATTTTAGTGCAAATTGGTGCAGAAACCAGGTAGAGAAAGTAATTTAACAGATCCCCTAGTTTAAACAGGAAATTTTGTCACACAGTGAAAGCTTCATCCTTTCTCTGACATAAAGAGCTTTGTCAGGAAAGTTTGCAGAAGCAAAATGTTATGCTTTATTCATCTCACAAATGGATCTCAATCTCTTGCAACCTTAATAGCAAAGGTTACATAAGGATTGTTCGAAATTCAGTTTTCATAAGGAAAAACCCTGGAGAACAAATGATATTAGTCCCGAGGAAATTACTTTTACTGCACATATGTGACTGTAACAGACTGAGAGCAAAAATCGATGGTGTATCTGCACACCAAGTACCCTGGAGATTATGAAAAAGCAGGGCCTGAATAACTTATTTTGCTTTCTGAACGAGCACTGGGACAAACATAAAACAAAAGCAGCAAAAAAAAAAAAAAATCCACCCATTCTCTGTGCGAGGTTCGGTGCTTGCTGCCCTTGGCCTCACTTTCCCAACATCTGTGGCAAAGCTGCAGAGCACCTGGGCCTGAGGCAACACCAACCTCTTCCTCAGGTGCTCAACAGGAGCCTGAGAAATGCAGGTTTTTTGCTCCAGTGCAGATTTCCTGACTGATCCTCAGTAATTTATTTCATCTCGCGTCTTTTTCAATGATGTTTGGAAATGTATTGTAAAAAAATTTAGAAGGTAAACAGCCATGGAAAGAAAATGTGATTATACATATATACATATATATTTCTTCTTTCTCCCCCTTTTCAGTTTTCTTTTAGATGCCTTTATTTGTGATTTTAGTAGAAAGTAACGATATAGGAGCCTGTACTAATCTTTAGTGTCCTGAGAACTAATTGCATTGGGTTTTCTTCTTTCTGTGTAAGGCAATTAGGTTTCTCTTCTGGCTAGAAGCAGAATATTTACTGTGGAAACTGCCCTAGAAAATACACAGCCTGAGTGGCTTGTTGTAGTTTTATATGGTCATTTGACAGGGGAACATTGGTCTGCCAATTGCTGTAATTTAGCTCAGTTTCTATCATAAATTCTTTTTTTTTTTACTAGCTGATCTGGGCAACAGATTAATGTTAGTTTTGAGTTGCTGCACAGATGACTCAGCTTTGCCAAAGTAATTTGCAGTGCCCTATGTCTGGGTTCCTATAAGTCAAGAGGGTGATTTTTGAGGGTTCTTAAGGCTCCCAATCTGATTCTTCTGCCCAGATCGATTAACAAATAAAACTCTGGCATTTGCTGTTGTGCCACGGAGTTGTTAAGTCAGGGTTACTCAACCTGCAGCTGGTTTTACTACAAACATGTGAGAAAGAGAGTGTACAAGTTGGCAGCTCTTCATGTTTGACTCATGTATGTGCAATGGGTATAGATATAGATATATAGATATATAGATATATAGATATATAGATATATAGATATATAGATATATAGATATATAGATAAATAGATATAGATATAGTTATAAATATAGATATGGATATAGATATATAGAGATANATAGATATATAGATAGATATAGATATAGATATATTTATTATTTAACAGTGTTTTTTCCACTGGAAGTTACTTTCTTGCTGGGGACTGGCAAGCAGCTTCTGAGACCTATCAGAGTCAATTTAAACATTGCTGTTGGGCACCATGTCCACACCAAAGGATGGGAATTCTTTATTCAAACCCCTCCACTCATTTTCAAAAACTCATTTTCAGAAACGCACTTCCTGAGAGCACAGGGTGCTTGGCCATGTGGGCAAGTGGCATCCTGGACTGGTGGGGCAGGTGGCAGCTTCAGCTGATGCTTTAGGTTTTAACTTTTATATTTTTCAAATCCTGTACTGCTAGTGTGACTCTGAAGTTCCCTGGAGCTCGTTCAGTGCTGTTCTCTTATGCTAAGATAGACATAACAAAACCTCCAACTTGCTCTCCAAGGACACTCAGCACAAGAACTGCAAACCACAATCTTGGGGACAGGGGGGCAAGCTTGGGCAAATTCCACCCTTGCTTGGGGAATTGATGCTGAGATCCAAGTGGGAAGAACTCGGGAGCTGTCCTTGTCCATGTTGGGATGCACTGAGGCAGGAGCCTCTGGAGCCCAGAGTGTGCACCTGAAGGCCTTTCAAATAAACACCACTTTTTTTCCTTTATTCCTGTCTAGTCTCTGTTTCTGGGTAGTCACTGGAGGTGACAAGTGCGTGTCAGCCCTCAGTCACGTCGGGCTGGGCCCCATTTTCCTCCCTATTTCAGCTGTTTCCTTTTCATCGCAGGTTTCCTCTTTTGTCTTTCCCATGCAGCATTGCCATAGCAACAGGGCCTCTTGACCACCCTGCCTTCCTCCCACCAGGGCCACCCCTGCCAGCCTCCCACCAGAGAGGTTTCACCCACCTCAGGAGCTCTCCTCACAGCCGCTTTCCGAGCACGCACACGGAAAGCTGATGTCCTCTGCTGTGGACGTGTCTCTGGACATTGCAAGTGGGGCCACTGGGCTGGAATCCAGTTTTATGTTGCTAACTGGCACAATTCTCCATGCAAAATGTCTGCAGGAAGCTGCTTTTGAGCAGTTCAGCCAAAACTCAAGGGATCTGTCAGTGTTTGTAGGCAGGGATGGGGCATGGTAGACCCAATGCTCTGGTAACCTTCAGTGTTTGAATCTGTCTTTTTACAAGCCAAGAGGGTTTCCCAAGTAACTAACAAGATTTTGGTTTGTGGATTCCTTTTATCTTGAAAAAAAAACGCACTTCTTCAATATTCTTTTCGTAGATCAAATAGAAAACAGCCCCTTTCCCCTCTCCTCAAAATCTTTTTTTTGTATTTAGACTTGACCTGGGCCTGATGCTCTCCAGCATCACTTTACCAAGGCTGAACCCATAACTTCAAACCCACTGACAGAGTTTTTCCCAGAAAAATTGTACAAATAGAATCATGGAATAGCTTGGGTTATAAAGGATGTCAAAGATCATCCAGTTCCAACCTCCTGCCATGGGCAGGGACACCTCTCACTTGACATTTAACTCAGAGCTCCATCCAGCCTGGCCTTGAACACTTCCAGGGCTGGGGCATCCACAGTTCCTCTGTTCCAGTGCTTCACCACCCTCACAGTAAAGAATTTTTCTGGAAAAGCAATGTTACTGGTTCCTCCTCAAGCACCTCCCTAAAACCTTTTTGATTTATTGCACTTTTGGACAGGATTAATACAGCAGTTGTAAAATATTTCTTCTCAGCAAGACCTCGGTGTGTAGAAGAACCTTTTATAGGGTTTGATGAGTGTATTGAAACGATTAATTAAAAAAAGGTTTCCACAAATATCTAAATGCATAATTGAATATATTTTTAATGAATTATGTAACAGTCTGTCACAACAGGCTATTTATATGAGACATTTCCATTTGACACAAAGTAATGCAGCTGTTTATTCAAATAAGGATTAATCTCGTGTACGTTGCATGTGTATGCCATTTCATACTTTTTCACAGAGAAATTCAAGTTCAATCTTAAATGATCAACTTCTGTGTGTGGTGTGGCTAATGAACAGATAAATGGGTCTGAGATGGGTGAAAAAGAATATCTAGAGAGAAAATATGTGGGAAGAAGCAATATCATCTATTCTGTAAAACCTGTTATCTAACAATAATTTACCAGAATCTAAGCTGAAACTTCTACGAGGAACAGAATTAAGGGTGTAGGAGAAAATTGCACAGTAATGTGTTAGTAAACTGAATTTCCTGTGCATGTCCTGTAATCATTGGATATCTGGGCCAAGGATTCTGCCTCACATTGTTAAAAATATTGTCCCAAGATACTGCTGTACCTATTGTCCAGTCATCCAGTATATAATAAGAGGAAGGGCAGTAATAAAGTTGGAGAAACTGCTTGCCTATTACTCTAAATGGTGGAGTGGGTAGGATTGTACCCAATATATCTAATAATTTTAAGTAGAAGCAGAACAGACTCTAAATTAGCTGGTACTAAAGAGTCCTTAGGGAAATCATTGTGAATAATCCTCTGTAAACATCATCTCATTGTCTGTAGGGTTCAAAAAAAGAAGTTGGGTCATGAGAAAAAAAGAAATAAATACAAACTGGAAAGGAAAAGCTTGTGTTTGTGCTAAACTCCTTGGTGTATTTACATCCAAAACATTTCACAATTCTGGCCTTGTTTTCTCAGTAAGAATCTCAGTGAATAAGAAAGGTATGGAGAAGGAAGGAAAGATGGCCAAGGACATCAAGCAGCTTTTCTACTGAGTGAGAGCAAAGTCTGCTGTATTTTATCTTGGAAATGAAATCAGCACTAACGAGGGTAACATGGATGCTGTGAACAGCGTGAACAGGGAATAAATTTTGGGATTTCTTGTCTTACCAAAATGAGGTAATACCCAGCAAGACGATTGGGTAATACATTAAGACACACGTGCACACACAAAAAGTAGATTTTCATTGACCTTTTTGCGTTGTAGAGTTCACAGCCACAGGATGCTGTGGAGGTTAAAACATAATCAGTATTGGGAAAAAAAAAAAATAAAAGTGGATCAAAAATTCATGGACATGCCTCAGTCAAGAAGAGAAGCTGGGATGCAGCTGAGGCTGAGCACCTGTGGGGTTTGCAGGGACACTGCTCCCTGTCCTTTCCAGGGCATCCACTGCTTGGAGCAGGAGACCTTTCATCCCACGTGGGCTTTTGATCTGGTCAAATACAGCTGCTCCAGTGAACCCTCTGATGTGATGAGATGGAGAAAAAAATGCTGCTCTGTACAGGTGAATGTGTTTTTCTCAATTTCTGTGTTGGTGGAATTATGTAGACATAGCCAGTGTCCAAAATACTCACCTAATTGCTCTTTGGGGGTATTTTTTTCTCTAAAAAAAAAAAAAAAAGTTTCATTTAGTATTTTATTTATAAAAGAACTTACCAAACCAAATTATTTCAACTATGCAAAAAATTCAAACAAGTATTTAAAAAAAAATTATTTGAATAATTTTATTTAAGTGAGAGCATGTTTCTAGTTATCATCTCTTAGAAATACCCCTGACATCAAGTAGAAGTAATAAAATGAAATAGAATTGGTCAAATTCCTGTAGAACTATATAGAGGTTGAATTTGATTTTAAATAATGCTTTACATCCTTTCTGTCAAAGCACTCAGAGTACTTTGGAATTACATGGCTTAAATCTCAGCTGGGTTTTGGAAGCTTTCTTATGTATCACCATAAAATGATATTTTTTCAAGTTCATTTTTATAGACTTTTTTCCCCTGTTGATTTGGGCATGAATTACTTTTCCATTCCTGGTAACTGAAGTCCTGGGTGGCATTCACTGTCTTCGAGTAGCACCAGGAAATGGAAAAATGACAGTTTATATTGTTGCAGTTGGGTACCTATAAAAATGTTTGTAGACACTGCAGTTCAGTCGAGACTTTCCATGAACTGTTGCACGTTCCTTAATTACAGATAAAATCAGGCCAAGAAATGGATTCTATCCCCAAAAATTATTATAGTCCAGCTAAAGCCAAGCTGTGGTGAGAAATAACATATCCCATCTTTTCCCTTTAGATAAATTTCAGTTTGCACTGTCAGAGACCAGCATGTGATGTGGAACCTAAGCCAACCTGTGGGCAAGACGTCTCCAGGCAGACATAAAATTATACCAGGAACAAATCCCCTCCGTGTATAATGTAAGAATTTTGGTTTAATTTGGAATAATCGTGACATAGCTTCATCACTGATACCTGCACACAGGTGTGGATGTTCTTGCCTTCTCATACAGCTGTTCTCTGAATGAAGATGTGAATGACCCCGGTCTTCATTATGCTTTCAGTTTTGGGGGAGAAAAAGGAACGAGGCAGATGGGAGCTCTTATTATGTTCCCACTGTTTATGCTGGGGAGCTGCAAGTGGGATGCCACATCCTACTTCATCCGTCACAATGAGTCAACGCATGTGAAGAGTTCAAGATGTTCCCTTCAGCACAGCGAGGCAGAGCGCGCCAGGGAGAGCAGCTCAGGGGTTCTGTGCTCACAAATAACCGCGACTACTTCAGGAGGGAACAGCAGAAGCGCAAACCTGAGCAGCACAGAGCTCTCCCAAGGTCAGACAGCAGCGCTCGGCGAATAACAATGAAATGTGCCAACCCCAGCCACTGCTCTGTTTCGCTTGTCCCACCCAAGCAAGGAGGAGGAAGTGGGAAAGACCCAGAAGAGACAATGAAAATGATTAGCAGTTTGCAAAATGTTTCCTGAGAGAGTAGATTACACCAGGGTGAAAGCAGATCATTCCTCAAATGTCTGACGGGAAGCATGGCAGGTCTGTAAGAGGAAATCTGATAGAAGCAATGGTAGCAACTTAAAAAACTTCTATCAGGTAATTTTCCCTTATATTATTCCGCACAAACCCTCCCTAGTGGGACTTATGATAGAATGGTTTTGATTAGAAGAGACCTTAAAGATCATCTCATTCCACCCCCCTGCCATGGGCAGGGACACCTCTCACTAGACCACGTTGCTCAAGGCCCCATCCAACCTGGCCTGCAACACTCCCAGGGATGGAGCATCCACAGCTTCTCTGTTCTGATGCCTTAAATGGCTACCTAGAAACAGAGACTAGACAGGAATAAAGGAATCAAGGAGGGATTGATTGGAAAGGCCTTCAGAGGTACACTCTGGGCTCCAGAGGCTCCTGCCTCAGTGCATCCCAACATGGACAAGGACAGCTCCCGAGTTCTTCCCACTTGGATCTCAGCATCAATTCCCCAAGCAGAAGCCAGGCAAGGATGGAATTTGCCCAAGCTTGCCCCCCTGTCCCCAAGATTGTGGTTTGCAGTTGTTGGGCCTAGGAGGGTCTGGGTGTCCTTGGAGAGCTGGAGAGGCTTTGTTGTGTGTGTGTGAGCATGAGAGAACAGCACTGAACGAGCTCCAGGGAACTGCAGAGTGACACTGGGCAGGGCAGGGTTGGAAAAATATAAAAGTTAAACCTAAGGCATCAGTTCCAGTGCATCGCCACCCTCACAGTGAAGAATTTCTTCGTAACATTAAAAAAGTTCACTGCTTTTCTTTTTCATAGAAAAAACCTACTGCTACAAGATATTATTAAAACAGCATGCTGATAGCAGTGAAAAGAGCTGCAGTAGAGTATGAAAAATGGAAGCACTTGTTTTCCAAAGGATGCAGTTTATGAAAGCTCAACACTTGCACTTCAGGATATAAATTAAGAACTAATTAACTTTCATCTTAGTAATGAGGGTGTTTATTTCTTGCACTCTGCAGCTCTCTCTAAAGCCTTGTCAGACCCTGGCCAAGACTGGTGACGTCTGTGACAAACTGTGACAACCCTCAGTTGATTGGAGCATGGTGCCATTAACACCAAGGTCGTGAGTACAATCCCTGTACAGGTCATTTACTTAAAACTTGGATTCCATGATCCTTGTGAGTCCCTTCCAACTCGGAATATTCCGTGAATCTGTGATTAGTCTGGCTGGATATGGCAACACTCCCACAAATTAGAGAGCGCAGGGCTGGGCTATTCCTCTTGTATTTCATCTGATGTCAATCCCAACAGTCTATGGAAAGCAAAAAAATGCATACAGTGATATGTATGAAGAGGTTATGCTTTTAGGAAGCTTCATGTACTGAGCTGAGGCTGAAATACAGAGCAAAGCTCAGAAGGCAAATTCTTGGGATCTGAAGTTTAAGGAAAGAGAATGCAAA
>VZTN01007684.1:121176-166443 GCA_013400515.1 Erpornis zantholeuca
GAGCCTCTCCCTCCTGCTCCAGGTGTTGCAAATGAGTGGTTCAGGTTAATTAAAGAAACACTGTCAGAGGTATGGGCAAAAGCAGGTTTAATATAAATTTGACCATGCTACCTGTGCATCCCTGATAAAATCCTCTCTCCCTTCTGAGCAGCATCCTCCTCCTGCTGTGGTCTCAGGAGCTTTCTCTCACCTGTACTATTGTGTGAGAAGGAGGGAAGGGGACAGGGCAGGGGAAAGGCCTTCTGCTGCAGCACAGAAAGGCAAACAGAAGTGGGCAGTAAGAAACCACAGAGAGCAGTGGTGGAGGGCTTTGGAGGTGGCTCAAATGTTGGACCAT
The DNA here is from genome assembly GCA_013400515.1 of Erpornis zantholeuca. Classification (NCBI taxonomy): domain Eukaryota; kingdom Metazoa; phylum Chordata; class Aves; order Passeriformes; family Timaliidae; genus Erpornis; species Erpornis zantholeuca. Next base: position 121,514 of record VZTN01007684.1, read on the forward strand.
CTCTTTCCTCTCTTTCTCCAGAGCAGGGACCCTGGGGTGCTCAGCAGTCAGCTGCCTAAGGCAAATGTTGATTTTGTCTATATATAAATCCAGCCTATAATTGCCTACATTTGTTTGAGCTACACTCACCTCTGGGGCTTACAATAGTCTGAGTTCTCCTCTCTCCTCATGCTGTCCTGGCACTATTTTTGGGAGGACTAAGGGGAGGGAAATTAAGGAGAAAACCTCTGGGGTCCCCAACACAGGAAGAACATTGATCTGCTGAAGTGAGTTTAGAGGTCACCAGTTTGATTTCCTGTTATGAGGAAAGGCTGAGAGAGTTGTGGTTGTTCAGCCTGGAGAAGCTTCAGGGTGACCTAATTGTGGCCTTCCAGATGGACAGAGACTATTTACAAGGGCCTGGAGTGGCAAGAAAAGGGGGAATGGCTCACACTGGCAGAGAGTAGGGTTAGACTGGATATCAGGAAGAAATTCTTGTGAGGGTGGTAAGGCCCTGGCTCAGGTTGGCCAGAGAAGCTGTGGCTGCCCCATCCCTGGAAGTGTTCAAGGCCAGGTTGGAGCTCTCAGCAACCTAGGATAGTGGAAGGTGCAGGGGTTGGAGCAGGTTGCTCCCAAGCTAAGCCATTCTATGATTCTGTGATTACTGCTGCACCCACAGAAAGCTCCTTCACATTGCCAAAGTTGTTTGTCTGAGACTTAGACAAACATCTTGGAAAAATACAGTCTCTTTTCTTGTGTGCATCCCACAGTCAAAGCACAGGCACGTATTTATCAGAAACCTATCATGTACCAGATGGCAGAATAAAGTGGTTGTTTAAACACACTGTGACTTAGGGTAACCTGCCATAGCACATTCTCAAAATACGCCGCATGTGTTTCTTCACAGATCTCAACTTAAGTATAGCAACGAATAACTTCTTCAAAATCCTGGTACAACAACATGCCTTTTGTTTCCTACATGTTATCTAAGAGCTGCTGCAGCAAATGCAAGGAAATAATTAGGCCTGGAAATCAGCTTTGCTGAAGACAGTGCTATTAAAGAGGAGTTTTCTCTTAAAATGTAGGCCTTGCACCTGGGCTGTGGGTGAAATCCCGAGGGACTTGCCTTCTAGAATCTACCCAAAGCACTCAGATGCCATCAGGTTGTCTGGCTGCTCTCCTGCACAGGCCAAGGCTGTGCCTTTCACAGGATTCTGGCCCAGCACAGAGCTCTGCCTATGCACAGAAATGTTGGTCAGGTGTGGAAAGAACACGCTTGTGGCAAAAGAACTGGGAGGTGTGGTGGGTTCTCATTCCTCTATTTCAGGACTCTGTGAGGAAGTCATGTCATACCACGTGGCCAAAATACTCCTTGCCCAAAATCTGGCCATGGACAACCCTCACTCCCTACCTTGGGCATCTGTGTTGGATCTGCTTCCATTCATGCATTATGGAATAGGCTCAGGAGCTTCGTAAGGCAATGATTGTGGTAAATCTCCTCAATAAACAAAGCAAAGTCTTTTTGGGAAAAGGCTCTTGCCAAGAAAACTTGTTCTCTGCTTGCTGTGTACCACTGACATGTATTGATGTGTCAATATCCTGGCATTCAGAGGATGAACTCCCCAAAACTTTAATCACTGATAATCTGCACCAACTTCCTTGAGGTGAGCTTCTCTTAGATTTTGACCAAACTCAGCACTCGATAAGAAAACATACTTATTCAATTTTGACTCCTCTCCTTCTGTGGTTTCTTAATTACTCTTTTCAGTTCCCAAATCTTCAAGTAGAGAGAAAAACTGAAAACATTTCCTATGAAGATTTGCTACAGGTTTGATTGTTTTCCCTTCTCTCTCTATTACATAACTGTTTTTCCCTTCACTTGGAAGAAGTGTTATTACTCACATGTGATGCATAATCCTCTCCCACACCTCCCATCTCTGCTTTCCCTCCTGAGCATGATCTACTAAATTTTCTGACAATATTTTTTGAATTACTTTCCGTGACTGCTGATGCTGTGAGGGGAATACAGGCAGCAGAGAGCAAACGGGTCTCTACTGTCACTCGCCTGTTGTCTGAAGAATTATGACCTAAATTCTGCTTGCAGAATCTCCACCTCAAATAACGGCCAAAGAGACTTCCAGACCTCATCTGGTCTTACTTAGAACAAATACTGGTTGCCAGGTTTATTGGTCTGATGCCAGTGAGAGAATCTGCAGTCGTGGCTCTCAGAATCCAGCGGGTGACAGTCAGAACAAGCTGAGTGGGCTGGATCTGAACGTGACTGCAAGGCAATAAACACAGAACTCCCCGTGCAGCTACATGCACGCAATCTCTCTCTAGAGAGAGGGGGAAAAAAAAAACAACCCAACAACTTTTAAATCTGTCAACAATGGTTTTATCAGGAGACAAGTTTTCTTGTGAGAAGTACCCCGTTCTGTTAAGCATATGGTCAACAACTTGCTGTGTCAAGCGAGCAGCAGCACGTGTCTGGGAGATGCAAAGCACCACAGGATCAATGAAAGCAGAGGAGATATTCAACAAACAAAAACGTATTGGAATGTTCTCCCCTGTCACTGCAGGGCCCAGAATAAAATCTCAGTGTTCTTGATTCCACTTACTCTTTTTTTTTATCATTAAAATGACTTAATCTTTGCCTTATTTACATTGCTTTGTAGAATTCTGTTGATTTTTTTTTTTTAATCTATGGTTTTTACAGGGAAAGAGCACCACTGCTCTTTCCCTGTAAGCTAAGCATATGTAGTACAAAATGGTTTGCCATTATCTGAAGGTTTCCTTTCCTCCTCCCCAGCTCTGAGAATTAAAGATATTTCCTTCAGGTGTTTGCTAGAAATATACAATGGTTTGGGACCAAATGACAACGAATGGCATCTCAGTACTCTCTCAAGCCTTGTGCTCTGTGACCTCTTTGATTTAATTTTTCTTCTAATTTAATTTGTGATTACAGGGTGGTGAACTAAAAAAAAAGGGGCAAAATCCAGTATTTTTGTACTTAAATTTTGAAGTGATGATGATTGGGCTCCGCAGACTTTTCTCAGGTTTGTGCTTTCTAGGACTGGAGTTTGTAGGGGCTGAGGAGCCTCTGGCAAGAGAAATCCTATGAAACATTGGAAGGGTAGCCTTAGAGATGCCTGGGATCTGATGTCTCTAAAACTGGAAATCACAGAGAGGAGAGTATTTCATCAAAAGCTATTCAGTAGTTAATTTTCATTATTCATTAATTCTTTCATTTCAGAAAGAAAAGAAAGCAAGTCATATTATCAGGATCAATAGTAGGATGGGATTGAGGTTTTTCTTCACCATTCCTAATTCATAAACAAATATAACACATGGAATTATTGATGAATGGTGTTTGTGAGACTAATACTCCATTCCTATTCCATTAAGAGCACTAAATGGGGTTGCTGAAATAGCAAAATAGAACCATACTTTAAAATAAAGCAATGTTTATTAAAGTAATTGAAAATAAATAATTGAATAATTTAAACCCAACAATGTTTAAAATATAGAGATGAATTACACTTTGTGAGGTAGAAATGTAAATGAGTGAAGGTATGTATGTCTTGGTTTGAAAGACAGGTGTCTGCTAAAGAAGGGAGGAGCTTCCCTTGGAATGGAAGATGCAACCGCCACTTATTATATAATAATTATAATTTTGATTATAATTTTGAAATTAAGGGGCTTTCAGGCACAGATATAGGGAATAGAAGTAACAGTTCTTTACTTGTATATATCCATATTAGGCAGAAAAGAGTGGTCTGAACTGGCAGAGTCAGATAGGACCTGACACCGTTAGTCAGGGTAGTGGTAGCAGTCCGATGAGATGGTGGCTGTGTCCTCCTGAAGTGATGGATGTGGTTCTGTTGGAGCAGTGATCCTGGAGAAAGGTCTGGTCTGCCTCAGAAGGTCCAGAGGTGGCTCTGTAACTCCTGTCCTCTGGGAATCCAGTGGGAAAGGCTCCTGTGGTGTTTGAAATCTCAGATTATATCCAGGATGGAATGCTTGCTTCCTCCCTCTGGGTGGAGCATCTCACAATGGGATGGTGAGTTCTGAGATAAGGCACTGATGGCCATGAACAGGAGATAGCCCAGAGTTATCTGTGAGCCATGGGCAAGGCACTGATGGCCATGAACAGGAGATAGCTCAGAGTTATCTGTGAGCCATGGGCAAGCACTGCTGGGCCATGAACAGGAGATAGCTCAGAGTTATCTGTGAGCCATGGGCAAGGCACTGATGGCCATGAACAGGAGATAGCCCAGAGTTATCTGTGAGCCATGGGCAAGCACTGCTGGGCCATGAACAGGAGATAGCCCAGAGTTATCTGTGAGCCATGGGCAAGGCACTGATGGCCATGAACAGGAGATAGCCCAGAGTTATCTGTGAGCCATGGGCAAGGCACTGATGGCCATGAACAGGAGATAGCCCAGAGTTATCTGTGAGCCATGGGCAAGCACTGCTGGGCCATGAACAGGAGATAGCTCAGAGTTATCTGTGAGCCATGGGCAAGGCACTGATGGCCATGAACAGGAGATAGCCCAGAGTTATCTGTGAGCCATGGGCAAGCACTGCTGGGCCATGAACAGGAGATAGCCCAGAGTTATCTGTGAGCCATGGGCAAGGCACTGATGGCCATGAACAGGAGATAGCCCAGAGTTATCTGTGAGCCATGGGCAAGGCACTGCTGGGCCATGAACAGGAGATAGCCCAGAGTTATCTGTGAGCCATGGGCAAGGCACTGATGGCCATGAACAGGAGATAGCTCAGAGTTATCTGTGAGCCATGGGCAAGGCACTGCTGGGCCATGAACAGGAGATAGCCCAGAGTTATCTGTGAGCCATGGGCAAGGCACTGATGGCCATGAACAGGAGATAGCCCAGAGTTATCTGTGAGCCATGGGCAAGGCAGTGATGGCCATGAACAGGAGATAGCCCAGAGTTATCTGTGAGCCATGGGCAAGGCACTCATGGCCATGAACAGGAGATAGTCTGGAGGGAGGAGGCAGGGAGCACTGCCCCACCTGGTTTCAACAAATCATGAAGATGGTGATAGAATAGAGACTTTTGGGCATGTCTTGCAGTGTAACCTAGGACAATGTATGTTATTAAAATACATCTGTCACCAGTTTTAACTGAAAATGTCACCATTTTTATCTGAAAGAATAAACTGTTTTTTTTTTCTCAATATTCGTTTAGTGATTAACTTTCTGGTCTATGACCAGGTCTCTTGGGCACTGCAGCAATCAGGAATGAATTAGTAAAAGAAATAATGAGTAATGTGGAAGCCAATGTCCTCAGTAAAAAAAAAGGATTTCATTGTGGCATTATTTAGCCTATTATTAAGAGCACAGAAAACTTCAAAGGATATTTTTATCCCGTGGTTGCAAGACAAAAGTAAGTCATTATTGAGATAATTTGGTAATTAGACTTAAAGGGATAATCAAATAATATGTGTTTATTAAGTGAAGAAAAATTGTCTCAAACAATATTGTTTTCTAATTAATATCAAAGATCTTTAAAAATAAATAAAGAAAATAAATAGAATGGATAGTATGATATGGTCAAATTAACACAGTTAAATCTCTCAAGAAATATTCTTACTAAATAAAAGTATAGGATTTAGAAATAATGTTCAAGGTCGTTTGCCAGTGGGTGCTCAAGGTTGTGCAGCATCTTTGTGTGCATATTCCAGAGAAGGTAGAATAATTTTCAGGAGGGTTGAGCTACAATAACTCTGTTTTGTATGACTGTCAAAATGGCTACAGGAGCTCCAATTTACTATAAAATTAGTGTTAAAAATAATGGAAGGTAAAAAAATGAGTTCAGTTAAGTGCCATATAAGCAGAAAGTTGAAATTAATTAATATGTATATGGATTAAATGCTGGTAGGAAGTGTAGTCAGGTGTGGTGCTGGTGTTGTTCAGGAGATTAGAGATGCTCTCCCAAAGCATTGTCAAATGCAAAGCCCACATGACAAAAAGCAATAAATGCTGACCAATTTAAGGTGCACAAAAGAAAAAAAGAAAAAAAATATCCCAAACTCTGAGCTTTTGGTATTTATCTAGGATAATCACTATCTGTTTTAATTATTGAGCAAGAATGGAAATACAGCAGAATTCAAAGGAATGTGGTATTTGCACACACTGAATGTCTTCCATAAATAGAAGTGCAGAACACATTGAAAATGAATGTAAAAATGGGTCCTACTTTTTTATTCAACACAGCACGAGGGTTTAGAGCAAGACTCGGAATTATGAGGAAATTCTCCTTCCTTTGCCCCTCAAGCACACAGATGAGAGCTGTTATAGAAGGCACTGAGGTGGTTTTTTTTCTTTTGCTTGTGTTACTTGATATGCACATCAGAAGATGGGTTGGGAATGAGCTAAGCTGAACTTGTAGGAAAAGAAGGACACAGCCTTGTTTAAATTAGTAATTAATTGCATTATGGTTAATGTCACAGTAGTGTGACAGTAGTATGACTAAGGAGTATGGCTTTAGTAGGGATAAAACCTTCAGTTTCCTGACAATTCTTTGACCTTTAGAATGAAAGGCAACCCTAAGACAATAAACTCAAAAATATGTCATAATACAAAGTACTCTTAGGTTAATACACTGCATATTATTGGCAGGCAAACGTACTGCAAGAATTATGACTTCTTTGTGCTTTAGGAAAAATACCACCAATGCACAAGGTAAATTGGTAAATTAGGTTATGATAAAATTCAGCTTAAAAAACAAAATGCAAACCATGTCTTCTTATGGTTGCCACATACTCCATGTGTTTTGTATGTGCAATACAGACAATTAAATTAAATGCTAAGGAAAATTTGTCTCAGATATCAAATGTACATCCCATAATCCAGCCCAATTATTGTTTTCCAGAGAACTGGAGGTTGCTTTGGAGTGGCCTCTTTACTCTTTTTGTTTTCTCATAGTCTTCTCAGTTAATACATGCAATGAGAATTCTGCACAGAAATCTGTGAAACCATGCTAAGGGTATTGATTTTGGATATTCCTGACTTTGTGGAACTAGGATTTGGATTCCAGTCAGGCCACTGTTCTAGAAAAGCAGGGCTTTTCACTCCTCAAGGACAAATTTTTTACATCCTTTGAAGCGCAGAAATTCCCAGCGGAGTTTTTCAGTAATAAATATTGATTCATCTTCTCTTTGCCCTTTGGATTAAATTACAATCGCCCCTCTCTTAGATGTCCTTGCATTTCATCCTGTGATTGTTAGTTTGTGTTGGTACCTTTGTCAGGAAAGCAGCAATCCCACAGGTCTCTTTCCCACCTGTTCCTCTTTAATCACATGGGGACAACCTCCTGCTGTGCCTTGAACATTTCCTTCTTGAAGAATCTTCAGCCTTCCTGGACTTCTTTGCCCTTCAGCACAGCTTCTCCTGACAACCAGGCTCCTGAAAAATCTGAAGTCTGCCATCTGGAAGGTCAAGGTAGATGTTGTGTTGATCCCCCTCCTTATTTCTCCAAGAATTGAAAAAAGTCTATAATTTGATTATCTCTCTGTCCCAAATGGCCTCCAACCACTACATCACCCACCAGTCCATCTCTGTCCACAAACAGGTCCAGCAGGGCACATCCCCTGGTTGGTTCCCTCACCATCTGTGTCAGGAATTGCCTCCCACACAGGGCAGGAACCTCTTGGACTGTTTTCTCTCCGCTGTGTTGTATTTCCAGCAGACATCAGGTAAGCTGAAGTTTGTAGAGAACAAGGGCTGGCAATTGTGAGACTTCTCCTGATGCCTTAAATGGCTCCCTAAAAACAGAGAGCAGACAGGAATAAAGGAATCAAGGAGGGATTGATTGGAAAGGCCTTCAGAGGTACACTCTGGGCTCCAGAGGCTCCTGCCTCAGTGCATCCCAACATGGACAAGGACAGCTCCCGAGTGCTTCCCACTTGGATCTCAGCATCAATTCCCCAAGCAGAAGCCAGGCAAGGATGGAATTTGCCCAAGCTTGCCCCCCTGTCCCCAAGATTGTGGTTTGCAGTTGTTGGGCCTAGGAGGCTCTGGGTGTCCTTGGAGAGCTGGAGAGGCTTTGTTGTGTGTGTGTGAGCATGAGAGAACAGCACTGAACGAGCTCCAGGGAACTGCAGAGTGACACTGGGCAGGGCAGGGTTGGAAACAATATAAAAGTTAAAACCTAAGGCATCACTCCCAGGCGTCCACAGAATGTTTCACTGATCCCCTTACCCTGGCTGGGGGCTCTGTAACAGAATCCCACCGTTTCTGCTTTGGCCTTTCCCCACTTCTCACCCATAAACCTGTGACCCCATCATCATCATCATTCAGCCCTAGGCAGCTGAACAACCTAACACACCCCACCACCTCTCCTTCCTTGCCCATCCCTTCTGAAGAGTTCAGCCATCCATTGCAGCATCCCAGGTGTGCAAGTCAACCCCCCATGTTCCATGATTGCAGCTATATCCTGGTTCTCCAGCTGTGCTGTGGCTTCCAGCTCCTCTTGTTTGTTGCCCACACCATGGGCACTGCTGTAGATGCATTTCAGCTGGGCTATGGATGCTGGCACCCTTTTTGGTGGGGACCATTCCCACACATGAATAACCCTTGTGTCTTTGCTGCCACATGGGTTTCTATCCTCTACCTCCACTGACTTGGCAGACAGAAGGACCTCACTGTCACCATCTCTCCAACATCAATGTGCCTCCCCAGGCTTAGCTCTAGTGAGCCTGTTTTATCCTCTTTCTCCATCAAATCAAGTTCAAAGCTCTTTAAGTGAGCCCTGTTAACTCCTGCACAAAAATTCTTTCCCCCTTTTAAGACAGGTGTGCCCTGTCTGTCCCATGGACCAAGCCATGATTAAAATTCTGACAGTGACACCAGGCTTGGAGCCAGGTATGGATCTCTGGGCTCTTCCTGTTCCATCCTTCATCATCCCCTGCAAGTGGAAGGATAGAGGAGAACACTACTTGTGCTCCTGATCCTTTAATCAGTAGACCCAAGGACCTGAAGCCTCTCTTGAGGCTTTTTGTTGCAACTTGATCTCTGCCTGGTGAAAAAGATCATCATGGTTAGTAATCTGAGAGCTGTAGCAGGGTAGGAAGCTTTCTCTGCACATCTTTAGCCCTGGCCCCAGGGAGGCAGCAGGTTTCCTTAAGAATTGGGGAAGTCTGTCTGTTGGATCTCCTGTTCTCCTCAGGGCAGGGTCTCCTATGACAATGACTTCTTTTTTCCTTTATGGAAGTGGTTTGGACGCAGGACATGGAGCAACTTAACCTTGGTGACTCCTCCAGCTTAGATGAACCATTGTCCTCATCATTGTCTGGTTCCTCATCCCCTGCAACACTTTGCATTGCTTAATAATCTTGGCATTTTCCTGGAGTGCTTTGAAGATACCTGAAACAATAATCTTATTTATATTGCTAACGAGAACTCAAATTCTCAGTTTTTACTCCTCATTTTTACAAAAATTTCTCTGTTTAGTAGCAAATTGTTCCTGCTGAGATCCATCACTTCCTCTAGAAGCCCCATGTTTGCTGCAGTCTGAAGGGCCCCTCTTGCTGAGGCAGTAAAAACATGCACATCTCTATGGTGAAAGGCACACAAGGAGTGATATAACTGCTCTCATTACTCCAGAATGACAGGTCTGGAGTAGAACTGGGTATAAAAATTAGACTCTGCCTATAGCAAGATGTCTTCATGCTCTAAATTTGTATCCTCTGCCACATCACAGAAGAAATTGATAACGTATAGATCTTGCAGGACTTCCAGCAGTATCACATCACGGAGCTTTGCACAAAGGTAAAGTTACCACAGGAAAAAAATCTGGGAGTGTTGGCTGGTCTCTTAAAACAAAACCCATTTGTGCTTGCATGGCTGTGTGGCTGTAGAGCAAAAAAATCACTTCAGTGTTTATCAAACTAATCCCCAAAGCTGGGAACTTGTGTGGAAATAGCACTTCCTTGCACGTGTTTTTGAGTCACAGGAAGAGTGGCAGACTGGATGATTGGTTCACAAACAGAACAAACTTTCTCCTAGATAAAGTGGAACGACTGTGTTCACAATTCTTAGTGGTTTGGAGGCCTGCCTGTAGCCAGTCACATCATTTGTGGCTTCCTGGGTGTATTTGAAAGTGTTCCTCATAAAAGGTCTCATTCATTTTGGGGCACAGAAGCTTGAATCAAAGCATTCTTTATACAACTCTTGAAAAGATGCTGTTGAAGTTGTGCTTTAAGAATAATTATAGTTGAATCTTTGGTCCAATATATCAGAGCATAAATGGAACAACACAAGCACCTAAACAGACAAAGTTTAAATTTGGGCACGGAAAGAAAAGTGGAAGAGTGAAAGACTGTCTTTTCTCTCTTCCAAAATATCTTGAAGAGACTATTTGTGATCAAAATCAATTATGTATTTTTCACCTAGAAAAGAGGATTTGCAGACATCTAAGGGCTGTAAGGTTGCAAAGACCCAAAATAATATAAAAGCCATACTAACATTCATGTGAAAAGGACAATGGCACACGAGATTCAATTTGTTACAGGCATATGTGATTTAGATTTGGTTGTTTGCTTGTTAGCTCATTTTTTATTAAGTGAAGAATGGTAAAATTTCATGTTCAACAAAAACCTTTGTACCAGTGACATCACAGGAGCTTTTTTCATAGCAATTTCCTAGCTCTTGATGTGTGTTGGTGCAATGACTTCATACCCACTCTGCAACCCCTGCACACAGAGACACGACCAGGACAGGGCCTGATGAAACATGATGCAGGCAGAATGGGAGCCAGGCAAAGCTGCCTGCAGGTAAGATTCCATCCCAGACTTGCAATAAAATCATAGAATCCTAGAATGGTTTGGGTTGGAAGGAACCTTAAATCTCATCTGATTTCACCCTCCTGCCATGGGCAGGGACATCTTCCACTGTCCCAGGCTGCTCCAAGCCCCAATGGCCAACCTGGCCTTGGACACTTCCAGGGATCCAGGGGCAGCCACAGCTGCTCTGGGCACCCTGTGCCAGGGCCTCCCCACCCTCCCAGGGAAGAATTTTTTCCATAAATACCAACTTCCCCCTGGTCGTCTGTGATTGAAATAAGCCTGGTGATCTGGGTGTGCCCACAACAGCCTGGGGATAACCACTGGGGAACCTGACTTTTACCAGTGCAGAGCCTTTGAAGCTGCAGATGATCCAGCTCCTGAACAAATGCCCTCAATGGCACAAGAGGGAAGTCCTGCAGCACATCCGTGTTCTCTCAGCAGCACTTTCTCTTTGCCTGGGCTGTGGTTGGAGCAACTCCTCATTTGTCACACATTGCAACTGGAGTGACTCCAAGGAAAATGGGAGATGGTCTCATGGACATCTGGTTGACAACATATTAACGAGGACTTTGGCCTCCATTTCTCACTTCCCTTCCTGAAATCATTATATATCAAATGGCACCAGCACAAGGATCAACCAAACTTTACAAGTTCCTGCAAAATCAGGAACCATAAGAGCTGGTTGAAATTCACAGGGTGTTTCTACTCTATTGCATGTTAAAATATACTCTTCTTCTCTTTTTCTTTTTTTTTTTTTTCCTTTTTTTGTGCAAATGTTGGTAGAAAAAGAGTCTGCGATTTGATTCCTTCAAGTGTTTGTGTTGGGAGAGCTCTTGTCGCATATGTTCACAGAGAGTGAACATAAAAGGGGCCCGAGGATAGACAAAAAATCTGTTTGACTATCTGACAAATAGTTACAGAAACATTTTGCATATTTAGCCATCTTCTAAGAGAAACATATTGCTGTGCAACAAAAATGTGTTTACTGTAAAACGACATAGACAGCAGCACTTAGAACACACTTGAAAGAGTTGGATTTTGTAAGCAGCTCATTTGCATAGAAACACAAGAACATTTGAAGCCTCAGAGACAGCATCAAGGAATAAAAGACATCCGCTGGGACCAGTCTGCATTAACCTTAGGTTTGTGTGGTTTTCTTTTCCTCTCAGGACTGAATATTTGTTTAACTATTAAACCAATTCGTAAAATCATTCCATGTCCTTAAAAGTGCAGTAAGTTGCTGCCTTGCTACCAGATTACTCTAAATTCCTCTTGGACTGGTGCTAAATTTATATAACTTTGTTATATCACTGGCAACTTATATTTCTATAATTTCATGCAAAATAGATTCATTCTCACTTATGGGGTAGTGCTCCTTCTCAGTTACAGCCTGAGACCTGCTGATTTTTCACTGAGTTATCCCAATAGATGGTTGTCATTCATATTCATTTTTTTTCTCTCTCCTCAGCCAGGCTGTGCCTCATTGAGGCATCAAACTGAAGCCAAATTGATGCAGCATATTCAAATTTCAACCTTGTTACTGAAGAGAATGCCAAGAGTTTAAAAAAATGTCAGGCCCTTGAGATGGAAGAATAAAATGCTGGAAAAGAAAACTTTCAAACTCAGCAAGATGATGACTTTTACCTCTGGGAGTTTTACGTAAAAACCTCTGAGCAGATAAATGAAAGATGTCCTCAAGCATTAATGATAATAGAATGGCAAATGTAGCTATTATGATGCACATAAAAAACCTGAAAATAATTTCACCGTGCAATTAAGTGGCTGAAATCCTTCTTCCCAATCCAACACTTTAAACAGCTACATGAGAAAAGAGGCTTTGGAAACCTTACCAACATAGCAAGTTTTTCTTGCTAATGGGAGATTAAATATATTTTGGTCAGGGATTTGTTAGCAGAAAAGACAGATTTATCACCTCTGGATAGCTTAGACCACACCTGAGTTTAGAGCTGAAAATTGTTGCCCTTTCTATGTAGCTGTGTAATACTTTCTCCAATTTCCTGTGTGTTTCTGTAGTAAAGACAAGATTTTTCTGCTGCTGCAGTGCAGGAGGTTAATGTTTCCTGTTGATTTGATTGTACAGCTCTCGGACTTGCAAATTTGAGCTTAAAGGTAAAAATAGAAATCTCTCTTAAATATTAGTCTCCCAGGAAGCATCTCAGTTTTTCAGTGGTACTTGCAGAGGCTGGTGCTGCCCCTGATTTATGTCTTAGGAAGTGACACCAGAACTGCCTGAGGCTAAAAGGAGACTGGGAGCCAACCAGGTCCAGCAAGGCCAAGTGCTAAAAGGGTGCATGGTCAAGGTGAAGAAGGTGAGAAATAGCAGATTAACATTGTCATTAAAAATACTAACATTGGTGTGCAAGATATGGGCACGACATTCTGATGACACCAAGAAATGGAATCACTACAAAAATTGCAGATTTGCTATGTCTGTGGAGATCTAGAAGAACAAATTAATTCTTCTAGAATTAATGGCCCTGTTACAGTGGCCCTGTTTTGGGATAGGGTCAAACAACTGGGTTCGCTTCCATGTTTCTTTAAAGTTGTATTTTCCTAGGATACAAGGATGTTCCTGTCTGCAGCTGTGCTTTGTTAATCCCTAATAACCACACAGCAGTTAAAAAGATGTCCAGTATCAATGATAGCAACTGTTCTATGTCCAAGTAACTTTATGGTGACTGTTTAAACTGTAAGATAGGAATATGTATTGATAACAACAAAGATAAGACATAGATAATCTAAAACCAGGCCAAGAAAGGGCAATTAGCACCTCTGTTAACAGAAGCACCAGTGTCCCAAGGGGCTTTCTTTTTTTATTTACAGGGTACATCTTGTCTGCACCAGCAGTGCCATGTGAAATGGAGCTCTAGCTGAGAGACATTTGGTTTAGAGCAAATATTGAAACTTTACAGATGCTTGCCTGCAGCTGTACAGCAAAGACAAACAGCCTGCAGACAAGCCAGCCCCTCAGAGCTTTTCACCTGCTCTGTTTCAGCGAGGTAATATGAACATCTATGCAGATGGGAAGCCAGAGCTGGGATGAGACATTAACAGAACCTAGTGGGAATCAGGGTCCTGGTGCTGCCAGAGCAAAGCCCCTTCCACTCTTGGTGCAGAGGGGGAGATGTGAAGGTGCCCAAGGCTCTGCTGAACCAGGACACAGGGAACAAGATCTGTCAAAGCCCTGCCTTGGCAGCATCATGAGCTGGAAGGAGGCAAGAGGGCTGTGCAAATAACCATAATGTGTGGGAGAAGAACAGGAGGGAACTCTGTCACTAAAGGCCCAAGATATATTTTACAGATGAAATTTTGCTTCTGCAGAGAGCATTTGTATCCCAGAAGAGGATGTGACCCAGCATTGTGCACTCACAGCCCAGAAAGCCAAACCACAGCCTGGGGTGCATCCATGGCAGTGTGGGCAGTGAGGGAGGGGGACTCTGCCTCTCTGCTCTCTTGAGATTCCATCTGCAGATCTGCCTCCAGCTCTGGTGTCACCAGCATGGGACAGATGTGGACCTGCATGAAGGTGATCACAGGGCTGGAGCACCTCTCCTGTGAAGCCAGGCTGAGAGAGTTGGGGGTTATTCAGCCTGGAGAAGGCTCCAGGGACACCTCGAGCACTTCCCGTACCTAAAAGGGACTACAAAAGAGCTGGAGAGGGACTGTTTACAAAGTTGTGTGTTGGCAGGAGAAGGAGTAATGGCTTTAAGTAGAAAAAGGACAGTTTTAGATCAGATATCAGGAAGGAATTCTTGACTGTGAGGATAGTGTGGCCCTGGCACAAAGAAGCAGAGGATGCCACATGCCTGGAAGTGTCCAAGGCCAGGTTGAAGCTCTGAGCAGCCTGGGATAGAGGAAAGTGTCCCTGCCCATGGCAGGAAGCTCTGCTCTTTGCCTCTGCACCTCCTCACTTCTGTGAGAATGTGCTCCAGGCCCAAAGCAATTTTCAGATGTGATAACCCAACTGCAGCTCCTGCCTGCCTTTGTCTTTATCGGCAGTGCCATTCTCAAAGCCACCTCTGCCTCCCTAAGGAGAGAGGATGCTCCAGGATCCTTCCTCCTCTCTGCTGGATGCCCACAGTGTGGGCTGATGAGGTTTTAACCTCTAATCTGGTGTGGGAGTTTGACAGACAGACTCCAGCTCTGACACAGGAGGTCAAAAGCCTTTGAGGAATACTATCTGCTTATTAAGCCTGTCCAATCCAGCCAAGGAGTACTCAAACTAATCTCTGGTAATAGCTAGAGAAAGGGTCACTGCTTGAAAGAAACAACGTGATCAAGTGTTCCCTTGTGTTCTACTTTTCCAGCTTCTTTTATTTCCCTTTGAACTGCAAGACCGTGGGCAATATGGATAATATTTCTTTGTGTATGTGGAAAACACCTTACTAGGAAAGCTAATTTATTCAGACAGAAATGTCTTCCTTTTCCTAAATGTGCATAAAATCAAATGCACAGTGGAGCAGCAAAAAGGAGAGTTTTCCTTGGTTACAGTTTGTTGCAGTAAAATTCCCTACTCTGCCAGAAGTAATGTCACAGTAATGACTAATGTCACAGAGGTCCCCAGTAAGTGCAACTTTTGGGTGAATATCATGCCATATTTATTGTGAAACAGAATCACTGCTCTTAGGAAGGTTGAAAATGAGCTTTCCTACAAAAGAGTGCATTTTCCCCCCTTGCAAGTACCATGCATTTTGAGATGTTGGAAGTTGAAGGGGAAAAAAAGGACTTGTACATCAGGAATATCTAAATCGATTATACCATTTCTGCTAAGGCATATTCTGTATGTCAAGGATCACCTCTGGATGGTGAGAGTCACGAAATGCTTCAGCTGAGTTGGGAATAATCTACTGGAAGGGACTCTTCACTGAAGTTGGAGTCAAACAAAGGTATTTTGGTTTCAGAGACAGTGCAGTAAACCAAAGCAGAATTTGAAGTTCTGTTGGTTTCCTGCAGTGCTCCATGACCCCATAATATGCATGTAGGGGGATTATGATTTCCATTTATAAACTTGCCTAGAAAATCACCGTTTTCTGCAGTCCCAGATCCATCATTTCCTCCGTGGTCAGGGATTTTCGGGGCTTATATGATCCCAGTACAGGTCAATGACCAAAATGCTGAGGCTTATTTCTCTCTTATGGGTAATTTAAAAATTGTTTGATATGAA
Source organism: Erpornis zantholeuca (assembly GCA_013400515.1). Taxonomy (NCBI): domain Eukaryota; kingdom Metazoa; phylum Chordata; class Aves; order Passeriformes; family Timaliidae; genus Erpornis; species Erpornis zantholeuca. The sequence goes on from VZTN01007684.1 coordinate 137,487, forward strand.
GCAAAATAAAATTTTGAAACCATTGAAAACGTTTACTATCCATTCAGCATCTTAAAAACATTGTTTGCTGTTTCCCTCCGGTGCTGGCATTTATCTGATGATTCAGCAATGGGCTCAGTGGTCCAACCCAACAGCTATTATCATGTTTTCTGTCTGTGTTTGTGTGTAAACCTGTGTGCGTGCACACCCTGAAATTATCAGCACGTTTGGTGCTGCATCAGCAGAAACGTAGTTCATTCTGTCACCTATTTGAGAAGCTGCTGTAAAGGATGTGTAAAAAACCATTGGATAAATAAATTTCGTGCCATAAAAATCTATCACTTTCAAAGGCAGGTGTTGATACTTCAGGAATACACACACACACACCACAGACACTGTTGCAGACTGCAGAAATTCAGAGTGTTTGTGTTTCTTGTAGCTCTTTCTTTAACATTTGATTATTTGTTCGGGGCCAGCGTGTTGCTGCTGCTTATCTATATATTGACAAGATTGGTTCCGTGTAGAGCATTTGCTTGTGTCTAACTTTGTTTGCAAAGACTATTTCAAGATGAAGCCAGTGGGGGTGGGGATGTGAGAGGAAGAGAGGGAGAGAATATTTTTAATTAGTTTTGTGTAGGCAGGAGGGAGAGGACAGACGTACACTGTAAACGTATCATTTTTTTTTTTATATTTTTCTGGTGATCTCAAGCAGCAAACAGACCAATCACAACAGCCCAGCAGCTTTATTTGTGCTGTTTTTGGAAGGCTCGGCTCCGCTAAGCACCCTCATTGTTGTTCCTGCTTGATATTCCCTGTCCTTGACATCTCCCTTCCCTGGAATCGATGACGACTGCCATCTCAGCCCTCAGGCTCCTCCACGGCTGCTTTCAACCGAGATAGCCTCGTCCCTCATTCCTTGCTGCCCTACTTTTGCCCCTCACCACCCTCTCTTTTAAAGTCCACGGCAGCTTGAATCCGGCTCGTCGCGGAGAGAGGTTTTGAAAGGCGCGAGCTTCGCGCACCAGGCCCAATCCACGGCGGAATCCTCCCCGCTCTGGTGCGTGGCGCTGGCGGGGCTGGCTGCAACCAGCCCGTGCTTTGTGACACAATGTGGCAGCTGGGGACCAGCACGGAGCACCACTTGGCCTGGGTGGAACAGTTAAATAGGACAGCAAACAATCCGTGGTAGCGATGCCTTTCCCGACGGACGCGGCCTGGTCCTGAGGTAATCGCGCCCATGGGGGATGAGGAGCTCTGGTTCCTTCCTGGTGCTTGATTACACCCCAAGGACACGATTATGCCACGCCAGTAATCATCTTCCTTGTTAGACCTGACTGCTTAATCGCAACGGCGTAGCAAAAAATAGGGGGGAAACGGGGGGAAAAGGGGAAAAAAAACCCCAGAGATCAGGTGAGATATTGCTGAAATCATCGAAAGAGACGATGATGGTTTGGGAGCTGCTGGCTATGTATGTTAATTAACCCTTCTCAGAGGAAATCCACAGAGCTGTACTTTCAAGAGAGATCTCCCCCGCCTCTCACAGGCACAGAGATGTGGTGTAGTCTCTCTCTTGGTATCTCATACACTGCTCCAGGCTCTCGATGTCAAAATATACCAGCTGAGAATGTAGGATAAGAACAGCCGTAGGCTTTCCTCTGGTCCTCAAGACATTTCAAATCTATACTTTCCTGATTAGTATAATACCCTGCTTCATCAGGAGCACAAATATTTTTTTTTCTGCTGGTCTCCAAATGGGCAACTTTTACAGCAGTACGTGAAAAACCTTGAAATAAAGAAAACAGAGAAACACAGAAAATTCACTTGGGAGTGCGGAGCTCTAACCTATATTTACTTTTTCCATTGTGAGAAACATTTAAACAATTCCTTAACATTTATAACTGCACATCTATTTGAAATAATTGAAACGGAAACGTTAAAAGAAATCACATTTCGCTAATCCATTTACAATGGTATAAATTGCTTCTCATAGCCAACTGCCAGACTTGCTGTTTTATTTAATAACTTTAATGCTGAGGTTCCCTGAGGCAAGGAGACAGTTATCCCACCAACTGCAGGAGGTTTTACTGAATTGTCCCCTGGCTATTGTCCAGGGACTGTGGAGGAGCTCAGCTAACAGATCCACTTGCACTCCCTGCCTCTAACAAAAATATGTTTTAATGCAAAATAATTCTGAGTGAAAGAGAAAAAGGTGTAAATGATGCATTCTAGCAAATCAGGCTGTTTTATTGGTATATGATTGTGGCTGGGTGGCCAATAATTTATCGCTATAAAATATGTTGTTATTACATTTTGAGAGCCAGCAAGTGAGCGATGGCCTCACTCCCCAGCAGAATCACAAATACATCTCACATTTAAAGGATTGTCAGGCAGAAATTGTATCCAGTAGGAAAACTCCCAAGCACAGTCGCTCAATGCTCATTGCTTTACAAACTACCACTGCTTCTGTAGCTCTAATTCTCATATTTAGTTGTGTCATGGGAGATAATTCTTCCTCCCCTCTCTCCATTAGTCTGCTTAGACTGAGAGCTGCTGCATTAGTCTGACTTTAGTCTGACTTTCTTTCCAGGCTGTGAGTAAATATGAATTTCCTGGCTCAGATCCCCTTTTTTTCTGTGAGTGTGTGTTGGTTTAAGAGGAGTCCCTCAGTGCAGGGAAAATCAGGATACAGCCCCTTTTTTTCTGGTGTGGGTTCTAAAGGGCTCTTGCTCTCTTTTGCTCATCCCATGAAGGACAGAGTCAGGCTCAGGCACACTGTCAGTTCCTGCACCTTGAGGTATGATAGAGGAGCCTCAGGTTTCTCCAAAATCTGAGAAATTGCTGGCTAAAAAAAAAATGAATCCACTTTTCAATAGACTCTGAACATTCAAATGCTGCCAAACATTGTTTCTGAGTTTAGAAGAACTTGCACTTACAATGTGGAGGTCTGCAGAACAACCTGTGAAATTATTTTTTAAAAGTCTTATAGAGGGAATACAAAGAAATTTGCAAAATATACTAAAATATGTGGAATCCATGTTTTTGATTAAAAATACTTCAAACACTGTCAAAATAGCAGAGATATTCCCAGCCATGCTTGTGTTTTCGAATTGTATTGATCAGAACTGCTAACCATCTATGACTTATATAGGATCATGGCTGCTTCCTTTCATCATTCCTCTCAAAGAAATACATTTTTATTTTTAGGAAACTTGCCCTGAGGCAAAGACTAGAAATTGTTCTCAAGCAGATAGTATAATTAAGGATTGATCTGCACAGTGGGGAGAAGTTGGATGAATCAGACACTGACATTTCCTTCTTTCCACTCTTTCTTATGACTGAGAGCTTGGATTCCTTCCCAACAAAATAAGACACTTAACTATGTAGAAGATGTGGAGTTAGGAGTTTAGATATCTTTGATTGTCAAGGATTGTCAAAGCCACACAGGTATTTCCAGCTGGCAACTTATTCTCTCTATTGTCATTTGCTCTAGCAGAAGCCTCAGGCAAATATTCTCCTGATACCTCAAGCAGGTGCCTGAGGTTGGAAGGGGGATGAAAGCAGGCTGGAAATTTTGGTTTGGTTTAGCAGAGAATACCTGTTCTCAACTACCTGATGTGGGAACAGTGATAAATATTCACAAAGCAAACCTGTGGTCACACAGGGAGGCCTTTGGCTTGTCTTCAATGTTTTGATTCCTTCCTTAAAACATATTTTTGGATTAAGAATTGCTCAGCAGCGTGTCATGATTGGGATCCCCACTGAAGGCATGAAACCTTTTATTTAAATGTCCCTAGTTTGATGCCAGCTCTAAACTAATTTAGTGAAAAAATGTGTGACTTGTGCAGCCAACATTTTTCCACAGCGAAGTGTGGGCCCTGAGGTCATTGTATTTCTGCAGAAAGGGATATAAGAGATGGATATCTTGTGCCTTGTTCCTTCATGCTAGGAGAAGGAAGATAGGAATAGAGTAGAAGATAGGAGCTGAGCAATTTAATCTGTTTTGCCATGCCTGATATTTGCTTTGTTAAAAAATTATTTCCATAATAAATCAATTAAAGTATATATTTAATGAGCCACAGGCATTGAAAAAAACTATAAGTCTTTCAAAATAGTAAAATAGTCTCTTCTGGTTGAGAAGGCTTAAAATTACACCCCAAAGAAACAAAAATAATTTGGTTTATGTGCCACCCATCAAGCTCTTTGTGAGCAATATGAAACTACCTATCAATAATACATAATCATGCTGTCACATACAACAATGAAATGCAAAAGGCCATAAAATAATGACACAGAATATCATCAATAACACTTGTGTGCCTTATCTGACCCAAGTCTGAGATGATCAACAGAGAGATACAGGTCATTTTCTACAAATGCTTATGAAATTCATTTTGGTTACAATGAAGAGGAAACAGGAAGATAAGTCTCAAAATAAATTGGAATTTAATCCAAGAATTCTGCAGATTGACCTGAATCAAGACAGTAAATATCTTGTGCTCAGGGAAACCTCAAACAACATCTATCAGCTTGACAAAGATGGTGATATTCTTTACAAATATATCTAATTATTGAATGTTATAAAATATTTTGGCCTTTTCATCAGTGCAACTAAATAAGCATTTCCCTCTAGTATTCTTTTTTTTTTTTTTTATGCTGTGAGAATGGATCATATCAAAATATACTAAGCCTGCAAGAAGCAACATTCATGAAGAACAGCCTTCCCCTGGATGAAAGGACCTTATCTCTAATGGGCTCCTCACAGGAAACTGAAGGAGGAACTCGGTTTATAATGCAGCAGATCAAAGAAATCAAGGAATCCTGAACTCCCTGTTGTGAACAGAAGGACAAAATTTTGGTATCACCTGCCTGACTTGAGGAAACTCTATGAAGCTTCATGAAACCTCTTTAGCAATACTTTTTGGCACCTCTGATTTTAAGTTCTGAGCTTTTTGGCTTTAAAATGGGCCAACCTTTCAATCCATTATAGCAGAGAATTTACTTAAGAGACTACAATGATGATTTGGAAAATGAAAATCATGGTTAGCTGATTCATCATTATTCAGGTAAGAGCTCTCCTCAGTGCCTGGCCAAGCCAGCACTTGTATCTCGACTGCAGTTTCCCTCTGGTGCTGCCTCTCCTCTGGAAATGCAGTTTTTTGCACTTCCCAATTACAGCCAGGGCTGCCACAATTCCCAGGCTGCCAGCTAGACATTCCTCCAGAATATATTTATTTAGTGCCATGGCAGTTTTTCAGCCTTTTTCCCCTGCCTTACTTCTCTGTTTGGTTTGACCAAAGCTAAAACCTCTCTGACCCCCAAACCCAAAAGGAAAATCCCCTTTGTAGTAACTCTTGTTTTATCCTCTGGCACAACCCACATCTTTGCTATTTCCACACAATAATTCTTGTGCCACCTCCAAATGTCCAAGCTCCTTCTGACTCCACAGATATGTAATATTTTTTTCAAAATGAGCGTGGGTACAGTGAGATTAAGACCTACAATGCAACCTTGGGGATGCAACCTCTCCAAGGAATCACCTGAGACTCACTGAGAGCAGAATTTCTCCTTTCATCTGTGGGGCTGTTGGTTGGTTTAACTTGTGAACCGAGAGGAAAAATTAGTTGTGTGAAAATGATCCAAGTGGAAGACAAGCCTCACTTCTGTGCAGGAAGGAGGTGGTGGTGGAGAAGTTGCATCAGAAAGGTAAAGCAACAGACCCCGAAAATGTCACCTGGGACGTCACTGCCTCTAACACTCACTTGTGAAGCTGTCAGCTCTTGAGAAAATAGACTGAGGTGGACTTGAAGAACCCTACAAGTCCACATTTTTATGTCTTTTTGGATATATTGCAGGAGAAACATTTAGCAACTTTTTTTCTCCTGAAGACAAATAGTCCTTAGGAGCCAATTTTAGTAATTTTGTTGTTTTACACCTCTTTTGTGTTATTCAGTGTCGTCCTGACCTTCTGAATACTGTGAATGAATTTTGTGCCTGTTTGACTGTTTCAAATGCAGGGCTGCATTTCAATCTTGTGGGAGAAAGAGACCAGAAGAAATCTGATCCTTTACAAATGGACAAGTTCTGAGCCAGGAAACCAGCAAAGAGAAAATCTGAGGCTAGAGCAGAACGAACACCTGGTCACAAATGTTGGGAATGAATTGTTTAATGGGGAGTTTTCCTGAAATTCTTTGAGGGAATGGAGTAACAAGTGACATGACTTAGAGCTGTGTCTCAGTCAAGAGGAGTCATCAAGAAGATGTGGCAAGAGCAGAGAGGTGTTACATGGAACTAATGGGAAGGTCTGTGCCTCAACAGCCTCTAAATCACTTTAGATTCCTCATAAGTGAATATTCCTCACAAGTGAATATTTCTCTGTGGAACAGGCACTTTGTTCTGTGGGGTTTGGATGTCAGATGTCTTTAAGTAAAAGCTTGAGAATCTGGGAGATCAGACTAACCTAAAAGTGGGAGCAGGCTCATATTTACTGATGGTGAAAGGTGTTCTAATGGGTTGGTTTTCTTGTTCATTGAAAGCCAAAACTTTTTTGGAAATCATTACAATAAATCACATTTCTGGAGTAAAAACTAAGGGAGTTCCTTTCCTAGCACCATGAACAAAGCACATTTTATTGATTTTTCCAGAAGTCAGGATTGAAGAAACTCTCATTTTAAATATTGCTTCTCATTCTAATGTCTTATTTTTATTACATGTGGATCAACCTCACCCAAAAAATTTTCTAAACTTCTTCTGCAGGACAATTTCTATTTTTTTTCCTTTTCTATTTGTTTTTGGAATGGGGAGAAAGAAAGTTATGGTATTCCTTATGTAAAAAATATTCATTCTCTTAATAAACTTCTTTCAATTCCCTTTCATCTAGCCCATGCTGAGAAGAGGGGAAAATTCAATTTATTCTTCAGGTCTCCCTGAAAATTACTTATAAAAAACAAAGGTGGTGAGGGAGTGACAGCTGAAACCCAGGACTTTTTTTGGAGTTGTTCTGTCACCAGGGGACAGAGCACAGGGATGCAGAGGAATTTCTGAGGACACTCTTTGTTTGCAAGTCTCTTTGGAGCACCTGGAGGTTGAAGTTTCTCGCCCTATCCACAGGGGGGAAAACTATTGGAGAAGATTCTCTGAATCCCAGCGTGATTAGGAGGAAGCACAAAATTACATATATGATGTATGCATCATAAATTAACTCCTTTGCCTTTTAAAGGGGGCAACTTTTAAATCTGTAGCTAGACACATCAGTTTGCAATCCATCATTATGCTGGACCCAGCAACATCAGTTTCCTGGGGGGGAAAAAAAAAAAAGAAGGAATCTTTTGGGTTAGGTGAACAATCCTGCTTGAATTTTGATAGTACAAGTGCATTCTGATTGATTACCACGTGGAAATCACCCAGGGGAATAACTCACTTCCTTTGGCATGAATGCCATGGAACCAGGGAGCAGCCAAATCCCAGAGAAGGAAGAAGGAGGGAAAAAAAAGAGAGAAAATATTCTCTCAGTCCTCCTCAGACACTGGGTGGTATGAGGTGACTGAGAGACAAACCATAATATTATTATTATGGGCAAGAGTGATGAGGAAAATGCAAAAAAAGTGTGTGTCCAGCTGATAAACTGATGTTTTTGTGACTACCAAACATTCATCCAGAGTTGTTTATTTTTTTGGAGGAGGAGGACTTGTAACAACTCGAAGGCACTTTCCCTCTCAGCTCCGTGGTCGGAAGGAGAATTTGTTCTTCTTGCATTTTTGTTATTGCTAAACATTGGTGCTGGAATAAATCGGGATTGGTCTAAGTTTGGGTGTGTTTGGTTCTGTTTTGTTCTGTTTTGTTTTGTTTTGTTTGCTTGGAGTTTTTAAAATTATTTTTTTAAATTGGTGTGATTTGCATGCAGCTTCTAGAATGAACATTTTCCTAAAAATGTGTATTTCCAAGAGACATTTGAAAACTTTTGTTATTTTAAAAAAAATCAAATAAAATGTTGCTGACTTAAAAATTGCATTCTCAAGGTCAATTCTTCTTGTCTTTCCCCACTCTAAGAACTCTTGCTGGTTTTTCACAGTTTCCTCAGCTGCTTGAACAGCTGAAGTTTGAAGTCAGTGATGTTATCAACACTAAGGAGAAAGATTTATTAGATAAAGGCAGAAAAATGTAAAATACACTGATTTTTCAAACCACAACATGAAATGCATTTGCTCTAACAGAGCCAGGGAGTCAGTGCAGACTGCAGGGTGTGATTTTCAGTCACTCAGCTTTGGCCAAACTTTGCTGCCCTTGAAGGAAATGTGATTTTTCCCTGTATCCTCACTGAGAGCAGGGTTTAATCCACTATCAGCAGCCCTGGGTTATCAACCAGATTTCTGTTTCCATGGCCCCAAAAGGAACTCAGGAGAAGTGGCACTTGTCATATATTGATTTTCTTGGCCAGAGCAGGGTTTGCTTATGGCTCTCTGCAGGACACTGGTGAGCAAACGTGGGGCAGCTCCTGCACTAATATCAGGCTGGAGAGCTCCTGTCTCCTGAGATGTGAGAGGTTGTAACCTTCCAAAAGCACTAAAAACACATTAATGCACAGTTTTGAGGAGACTCATGCATCCTCCTCACTGCCCTGGCATCTCAAGGGTCCTTGTTTGCCGGAGCTTCGCTGCCAACCTTCGGGGATCTCTGGAGAGTTTCCTTCCTCAGATGTTGTTTTGACAGAACTCGACCCTGAGCAGCTTTTTGAGAGTGCTTCAGGATTAACAGAACAACCAAGATAGGAAAAAAAAAAAACAAACAGTGATTTGGGTGTTGCTAAATTAGAGTTGTCTTGGCAATGACAAATAAGTTAATTGGAATATAAAGAGTGCCACTAGAGGAAGGATTTTTCGTGGTTCAAAGTTAAAAAAAAATGATGGAAAAAATCCCATAATATATATTTAAGGCAAACTGACCTGCTTGCAATGCATGTTGTTAGTCCCATATAAGATTATATTGTATGATAACAGAATGATTTTTTGCTTTTTCTTTTATACCCCTCTCACACACTCTTTTATAGTTTGATGTATTCTCAGTGCTTTTAGCCCCACACTTGTAACTCCCCAAGGCTGAGAACTCAGCTCAGCCCCACGGCACCGTTAAACCAGGAGAGCAAACATCCTGGGAGCCCCAGACACCAAGGGCCTCTCCAGAACACATTTTTGTAAACTAAAATAAGCCCATCCAAAAAGAAAGTTCCTCAGAACAAGAATTTCACTCCAGCCTCTCATTGGGAAATCTTTGATAAATATTTTAATTTTACAAAACCTATAAGTGTGTGTATTTCAGTGTGAGTGTGTGCATACATTTTCAGAACATTCCACCTGAACAAAATACTGTACCCAAGGATCCTAAAATAAATACCAAGTTAAAAACCCCTTTTCCCCATAAACCATGTTTTAGTTTTAATTTTAAGACCAGAGAAAGGCAACAGTAGAACCTACAGAAAAATTACTGAGAGTTTAAGTCCTTAAGGACAGTCATTCCACACAAGGTAGTGGAAGCTCAGGGTTTGCTACCATTGTGAGATTTGATTTAAGGGAATTAATAACATAAATGAATGCTCTTAAATAACCAGTACAGCATTCGGGGTCCTGGGACAGAAACAAATTATCCTTAAACAGGCACATGGTGTCTCAAGATAGAGATGAGATGTATTTCTCTATTTGTCTGCCAGTGGGGTTTATACATTGTTGGTGTTTTTCACACTGTGCCTCAGCCACATAAAAAGATTTCTATTTTTAAGGAAAAAAAACCAAAAACAACCCAACAAAACACCAAATCAGACATCAACAATTTATTGTAGTTCTATCAATGCTTTTTCACAATTGTGAAATTGTGAATTTATAGAGAAAATACACTATTTTACTCTCACATATATTTTTTTAACTTTTCCATCATTTAGTTATGTTGTTATTTGAGTGTTGTTTAGTAAATCACTGGACTTCCCTAAGTACTGTGAAAATAATAAATGCACTGCCATGTCAGAAGTCACTCCTGGATACAAACTAATTATTTGGATGTTAAAAACATGCTTATCAAGAAAACCAGAAAAAAAATTAAAGCCTCAATGGTAGCTTGGGGAGCTTTCACACAAATTCTTTACACTTTGTACATTTCTGGGGGGAGGTTTGCATTGCCATGTGAATACTCAGAGTTTTTCACACATAACCTTTCATCTCCTGGGTCTGAGCTTCTGCTGAATTACTGGAGGTTATTGCCAGAGTGATTCCACTTAGTTACCTCCTCATGGAGTCCTCTGCATTTACAAGAGTTTACAGTAAAATCATTTGGCTGCCTGGGGAATTCTGGTGGAAGTGCATCTTGCCGTGGTGAAAAGTGCAGGATGTTTGACCCTGTGCCAATCTGGGGATTTTGTTGCTGCTGAATTTCAAAAACATGTTTCAACATTTTCTTGGTTTTTCAGTGGTCGAAAAATCTCTTGTAAAAAGTCTGATAATAAAATTAATTAACCTAATATTTGTTCTGAGCTTTTTTTTTTTTTTTTATCCCTCTCCTCCTTTGTCATGTTTAATTGCTGTCATGGAATGCACTTCTGGCTGATGTTTTATTTCCTTTCTCCCTGGTGTTTACAATTACTGGTACATGTGTGTGTTTGTGTGAGTGTTGCCATTCAAGTTATCAAGAATGGATTTTTGTATCAGGCAACAGAGGAGAGACTGTGCAGTCTTCCTGTCCCTGATAAAATCACTATTTCCATCCCTATTGCTAAGTGTTCTTGGTGTATTCAGAATAAATATATAATGCCTTTCTTGACTTTTTTCCTTGAACACTCCTTCCCTTTCAGGAAAACACAGCTCTGCTTTATTTTGTAAAAATACACATTTTTTCCTGACCTTGGGTTAGTATTTTCTTTTACATGCATTCAGTGAAATCATGTCCTTTTGCTGAAAATGTTTTTCAGTACTTTTCTATGAAATTAAAAAAGATAAAGTACAGGTAAAATGTTAAATGTTGCAAAGCAGCTGCAGAACAGAACATGGCACTCAGCAATACTGATCTTGCTGAAGTTCATGTATTTTTTCCTTGCCATCACTTCACAGAATTCTATTACAAACAGACTCATGAACTCCACTGAGAGTCAAAATAAGATAAACTTTGGTTATTCTCATCCCCATACCTTGAAAATTGAGATTTTCAGATGATATAAAGATGGCAGTGTAAATTATCATGTAACTGTGAGCTAATTTTCAAGTTCTCTCGGAGTTAGGTTTGCAAATCTCTTCATGTTTTGTGGGCTGTTTTTTTAATTTTTTTTCCCTTAGATCTGTAGTGAAAAGTTGTCAGCCTGGTTTCAGATTGTGTAATTAAAGAATCAGTGTTTTAGTTCATGAAAGTCTATTTCTAAAAATGAAAATAAAGCGAGGCTATAAAATGATGTTATTTTAGAAGGAGGCATAAACAACAATACAGGTTTCTAGATCAATTATCCTTCCCATAACAAAAAGATAATAAAACGTTTGGGATCTTGTATTTTACAATGTGCTACAGCAAAAACAGTTACTCTTTCTTGAGAATTCAATTGGAAATCTTTTCTTTAGAACACATAGCTAAGTCATCATTTTAAGAGCTGGGAGACAGTTCAGATTTGGGGTTCAGATTTTAATCCCAAATCTGAACAGCTCTGGGGCAAGGGGCAGACTGGGGTGAGACTTTTTGACTTGTGATTGTTTCTGCTGTTTCTTCTGCTGCAATAATATGACTTTTGTCTGTGTGCTGTTGCAGGTTACGGTTTTTGAGATATTCACAGTAAGTAAAGTGATGCCAACTCACAGTGCTCGAGTACAACCTTCCCAAGCTGAAATCCTGACCATGAGCTGCTTGTGCAGTTTCACTGCAGCTTCCCATGGAGCCCTTCCCATCTGCCACTCACTCACACTCCTGGCTGCCCAAAAAGAAAATACCCAACCTCACCCACCTTCACTGTGAGGAATGCAGCACAGCTTGAGCCATTTATAATAACTATTAATCCCTCTTCATCAAGCAGAACTGATGCCAGAATGATTTTGCTCTTTCTTTTATACCCCTCTTACATACTCTTTGATAGTTTTATGTATTCTTAGTGCTTTTAGCCTACACACTTGTAACTTTCCAGTCCTGATAACTCAGCTCAGCCCCATGGCACTGTTAAACCAAGAAACCAAAGAGTCTGGAAGCCCCAGACACCAAAGTCCTCTCCAGAACATGTTTTTGTAAACTAAAATAAACCCATCCCAAACGAAAGTTCCCCAGAACAGAGAGTTCACTTGAACCTCTCATTAGAGAATCTTTGATGAATATGTTAATTTTACAAAACTTATAATTGTGTGTATTTCAGTGTGACAGTGTGCATGCATTTTTGAGGCATTCCACCTGGACCAAGTGCTGTACTCAAAGATCCTGAAATAAATACTGAAGTAAAAACCCCTTTTCCCCATAAACCCTGTTTTGGTTTTAATTTTAAGACCAAGGGATGGCAACAGAACATTTGTGTGATTTTTGCAGTCTCCATAGGAGACCCAGACGTGGTTTCAGTGCTTCCATGGGACCATCTGAAAGGAGCAGTGCCCCAGGTGCAGGCAGTGATGGTGTGGTGCCACTACCTAGCACCAGTACCACTCTTGGACATGAGGTTTGGTGAGTGCCACAACTCCTCCTTGAGTGCCTGAACAGACAACCTGTGTGTGAGCCCAGCCTCACATTCAGCTGGAGATTTTAGTTAACTTTCAGTGTGATGGCCCTCACTCTCTCTTTGAGACACTGGGCTTGTTTGGGGTCCTTGGAGGAATATAACTCTTCCCATGGCAGACACATTTTGGCTTCTCTTCACAGGCTCCTCAGATGCATGGCAGGCTCAGGAGGGAGAAGATAAAAAGCACCATGTTTGTCAATACCTGCTTTGATAGGCAGGATCAACCTTAATCTCACACCTAAACCCTGCCTTCCACCTCTGACCTGATGGAGAATGGGGAGCTCACTCTGCTGGGCCTAGCTGAAGGTGGCTGCAGGATTAACTCCAAGTATCAGTGGGGGTGTATCTGGAATGCCTTCTCTGACACAGAGATGTGACTGATTTTGCAGCTAAGGGTGAGCCTGAATAGGAACTGTCATGTCCACGGGGAATCTTTTGGGATTTGAATGGGAATTTATCTCGGAGACAGCTTTTTGTCTGCTTGACTGACCTGAGAGTGTGGAAAAACTTTACCTCCAGGGTGACAGAGCAGTGGAACAGTTTAAGCAGAGAGACTGTAGAGTCTCCTGCCTGTGCAGTCAGCCCCAGGTAAGCCTGGCTTAGCAGGGGAGTTGGACTGGGTGATGTTCAGGGGTTCCTTACAACCCCAACCATTCTGTGATCCTGAGACTCATTCTGTGATTCTCTGATTCTGTAATTTTGTGGTTCTCTATTCCATGTGTTGTCCTGTCAGAGGAAGTATGGGGCTGTCACAGACCTCAGCTTGAGGTCCTGCTTCACCAACTGAAGCTGCAAGTGCTGCTGCTTTTGGCTTTGGAGTTCTCTCTATTAGATCTAGGACCTGATATGGGTGGTGGTCCTCGGACAGACCACACATTCCACTTATTATTATCAGCCTTAGTGTAAGGTTTTCACTTGTGGCTACAAAAAAACCACAAAACAACAAAATATCTTTGTTTTTTACTGTCCACACAAACCATATGAACTGTAATCAATTGTTTTTTAAAGAACTATAAATCTCACTGCTGTTGTAACCCCTCTGAAGTCAAGCCATGGTCTGATCACTCTGGACTGAAGCAGCAAAATTGTGCCATGGAGTGGCAACTCTAGTTCCTCTTCCTACCTGTGAACATATGAAATATCATGGCCCAGATCCTTTAAATCTTTGTGTACCTGTGTAATCTTGCTCACCCCAGATAAGCAATAGATAAACAAAAGAACCTAAACAGCAAAGGAGAAAAGACAGAGTTGAAAATAGCCAAGTACTTCAGCAGTTATTGGTGTGTCGATTTTAATGTGAAGGGGGAAAAAAAAAAGAACAATTTTCCTTTGTCTGTTTGCTGGGGTATATGTTTCTGGATTTAACCTGTTCAGCTTAGCCTTGTCCCACAGTACAAAATAAAGTGTCAAGTCAAAAAATCCAAGCATTCTCTGTGCTGGACAGTTGTGGATGTCTGCTTTCTTCCTGAGTGATTACCAATAAATATTCCTGTCACAAACACTGACTTGAATTTTCTGGAAAGTAATTAATTGCACCATCAATCCACTAACAGTTGCAGCTGCAAGACACAACTTAGCTTTTTCTCACTAATAACAGGGCTGTACCCAGCTGCTCTGAACACCACCACCACCATCCTGCACCTCTGAGAGTAACATTTTCCCACCCCCCCACAAATTAATCCTGGCATTTGCTGTGAGCAACTTATTGTGTCATGAGGAATTTTAGAGAAATGGTGTGGGAAGGCACACTGTGGAAGAGGGGAGGCATTGCCATTCTTCTTTCCAAGGCAGCCTGCAGTTATTTTGCTGTTGTTCTGCAGATTGTTGGGGAAAGAATGGCTTTCAGCTTTCAGCTTTGGTCTTGGTGTACTCCACTACTGCCTGGAGGTGATGTGATGGCAGGGAGGGAAAGAGAAGTTTATCTGTGAATTAGAATGTCTAAAAAAAAAAAAAAAAGATAAAAAATGCTCATTTTTGGTGACCACCAAGACTGTATCCTTAATATATTCACTCCCTCTGTTACATGAACATCACATGAGTACTGCCAGCAGTAGTTCCATGTAATACCTGCCTCTTCCACAACCCTTGGTGTACACCTCTCCTAAAATGCTCTGGAAAATCAGATGGAAGTTCCCAATTTCTAGAGGAAAATGTGAGCCACACATTGGTTTTGAGAGAACAACATTGTTTGTTGCATGTCTTTTCTGCTTGTGGAAGCAGTAAATCCTTTTTTTATATAGAATATTAAAATTAACGCTGTAAATTTTATTTTCAGACTCTGGGAGAGTATGAAGACCTGAGAGATTATCTATTCCTGTTCCCTACAATTCAACATCTATTCCTGCCCAACGTTAAAGAAACCATTGCTAAAAATCAACTTGAAAAAAATGAGTTCAGGCCTCTTATTGGCAGTAGTTGTGCTTCCATCAGTCAGTACTGGTGTGAGCACAATTCTCTACTCCAGTCCTGTCTTCTAATCAAATGCTCCCCTAAGTCTTAAATAA
Organism: Erpornis zantholeuca; assembly: GCA_013400515.1. Taxonomy (NCBI): domain Eukaryota; kingdom Metazoa; phylum Chordata; class Aves; order Passeriformes; family Timaliidae; genus Erpornis; species Erpornis zantholeuca. The sequence continues at coordinate 152,685 of VZTN01007684.1, forward strand.
AATAGTTGAGGATAATTACAAGAATTAGGAATGCATCCTGGAGATAAGTTCAATACAGTTTGAGATGAAGCCTGGCATTTTTAGGGAAAGGAAAAAAGAAAACAAAAAAAAAAAATCACTGAGAAAAAACCCCACCTCCTTAAATGATCCTCAATCAACTGAGCATTAGTAGTTCCTCATTAAATATACTCTACTACTATGAGTTTGCCCTGCTTGCTGAACTGGCCTTGCAAACAGACAGAAAACACAATTCAATTTGCCAGCCTGAGCAGCAAGGGGACAGCAATTAGCTGAAATACAGAAAAATTGAGATAATCTTCTCACAGTTTATGTCTAAAAACACTTCCAGGAAGACAAGCATCTAATGTATGTCATTTATGTACTGATTTCTTTATTCTGAGAGAATAAAACGAAATAAAAAATAGAAATGGGAGGAGAGGGAAACTACTGAAGAAGAAACTAGTGAAGGATAGTTACCAGGGAGAGGATAAGTAACACATGCAGAGCCTTGGCAGACATCTGTAAGAACCAGGAGCCTAGGAAATGCAGGTATGACAATGTGCTGGAAGCATGTGCAGGATACAGGAATAACCACTGCCAGCTCCTGCAGGACTCTCCCTTCCTGCAGGCTGCTGAGGGCATCAGAAAGTGTAGTGAGAGTCTTTATGTGGCCTTTACAAAGGGAGAAACAGCCCTTGCTCTTGTCCATAGTTAAATCCAGAAAGGTGAAGGCTGCCTGTTTGATTAAATAGAAATAACTACAGTGCCTTGTGAGAGAATGACCAAGCTGCCTTTTGCTGTCTAAAAACAGTTCTGAAAGTTCTGCTTGCTCAAGAGACTCAGACAAGAGGCAGGTGCAGCCATGGTAGTGAGGAGAGAGAGGATGAAATTGTTGTGTCACTAGCGAGACTGAGCTGGAGAGGTGAATTAAAAACTGCAATTATGACTCAAGTCTTTAAGCATATTATTCCCAGTTGATGATAAAGGAATAAGTCCTAGAGCACTGTTAGTCAGGCAGTAGTTCTGCTTCCATTGAAGTTCCTGGGTAAAAATCTCTTTAATTTTGGTGGTACTGAACTCAGGCATGTTGATCATTGTCAATTCACTTTTAATTCCTCAACGCTCCCAGCACAGAGCTGTGTGCTCCAGGTAAAGCTGGCAGCAGTGGGGAGCAAACTGCTGCTACATTTCTCTGTGTGTTGAAACGAGAGAGGACTGAGAGGACTGGAGGAGAAGGTGTCTGCGCTTTCATGACTGCCACATTTCAATTTTTGGGTTTCAAAATCGGCATTTCCTTCTTTGTGCAGCGAGTCCCTGAGGGAGAGCCACAGGCTTCTGTTCCACGTCTGGTTCTGTCCTGCTCTGCGTTATAAATGGACTCCAAAGTGGATTCTCTCCTTTGCACACTGTGCTTTGAATCCTGGGGCTTGCCTTCAGAAAAGCTGCCTGAGCCTTGCAGAGGAATTGCTGCCCAGCTCTGACTCCTGCAGTGCTGCCCAGGCCAGGGGAAGGGACAGAGACATTTCTCTGCAGCCCTGCTCTGCCCACACACCCTCAAACACCTGCCAGCTCTCCTTCACACAAATGAGTTTCCAGCTGACAGTGTGTGTTTTTAATTTAGCTCACACGGTTATACACGGGCAGGTAAGAAGGGCCCATTTCCCTTTTTCATTTCTTTCTTTCTTTTTCTTTTCCTCCTGAGCTGGTGAACGTATTTCATCTTGTAACTCTTACTTTGGATTAAAAAGCTGTTGCCTTTGGCAGTGAAGCAGCACAGCAGGCTGAGGAAAGTAAAGCGTCCTTTCATTGCCATGTTTGAAACTAGAGGAAGTCATCACATTACTTTAACAAGCAGAAATGAATGAAAATGTTTAATACGATTATGCAAGCACGAGGAGCTGTTCTGGCAGCCACAGATTCTGCTCCGTGTGATTCATCGTGCTGGGGGATAACGTGATCCTCTGTTTTCCCCTAACAGTCAAGTCAGGATTTTGTTGTGAAGACTCTTGCAAGGTGAGATCTCTCCAAGGATCTGCTCTTCAGAACACTGAGTGCTCAAACACCAGGCTGGCTTTTTTTTTTTTTTTTTGCCACTGAGCATTTCATACCTCGCACTGAAATGTCACCGAGGCAGGAGCACCTCTCTTGTGCCCCAGCTTCTGCTGTGGGGACCTGCAGGATGGAAATCAGCTCCTGGCTGTGCTCAACCAGAGCAAACCCCTCGAAACAAAGGCAGCCCTGAGGTAATTGGGGTGCCAGGGCATTCTTAGCTCATTAACAGGGTGCTGATTACAATTTGGTGAAGAGGTCTGCAATCCATCCCATCTGATTTCGGATGTTGGAGTGAGAGCTGGCTAAACTTCCTTTGCACTGGGGAAAAAAAGGTGCAGCTAGTGTTACCAGCCTCATTCCTGTCTTGGCAGAGAATGGATTTTCTTCTGGTGCTGACCACTTTTCTCTAGTGGCTAAATTATTTCTAAAAATTCTTTTTATTTTTCTCTAAACCATTTCGATTTTGAAAAAATTTCAGACTCAGGGAATAGTTGAGTTTAGAAAGGAGCTCCTAAGTTTGAGCCCTCTGCTCAAAGCAGGGTCAACTACTGCAGATTTCCTTTAGGACTGACTCCTTACTGACTGATTTCCTTGTCCAGGCAAATTTCTAGGATCTCCAAGGAAGGAGTACTCAACAGCTTCTCTGGGAAAATTGTTCCCAGTATTTGACAGCAATTAAAAAATTTAAATTTTTAGGTTTAAGTAGGATTTCATGTATTTCAGCCTGTACCCATTTCCCCTTGTCCTTTCACTGGGCAGCACTGAGGTCACAGCATCCTCCTTACCCCTCCTGTCAGCTGCTCTCACACACTAGCAAGGGTTTCCCTTGAATTCTCTCTTCTCCAGGCTAAAGAGTCCCAGCTCTCTCAGCATTTCTTCATATTTTTCAGTCCATTAATTATCTTTGAGGCCTCTTTCTGGGGTCTTCCTTCATGTCTCTTGTCACAGAGAGCTCAGCCCTGGACCGGGTCTGAATCCATCCTGAGCAGAGAGGAATCCATCAAACTGCTGGCAAGGCAATCAAAAGCCAAAAATTAGAAATAAAAAAATCAAACTATCCTAATGCAGCCCAGGCTGAGTTTGCTCTACAACCCAAACCTCTTTAGAATTTTGTCATAATTTAATGTTTTCTGTGAGGCTTCTGTGTTTAAGGTGTCGTTTTTTCATGCAAAGAACCAATTCCAGCGACAAGCTTGACAAGTCCTGGCAGCACTGATAATGTTTCTCAAACTCTGCTCTGACACAGACAGCCCTAATTTCACCCAGACCCAAAGCTGGCCTCATTAGCTCACTAATTAGCCCACGGTGATAAGACCTACCCCTCACTAATGAGGTTTTATGGCTTTTGGGCTGGAGCTGGCTCACACCTGGCCAGATGGGAGGATGGGAGGAAATAATTCACACCTGTCTGTATGTGGCCATGGAGGTGGGCCTTTCCCCTTAGACTCTAAATAAATTAGGGAGAAAATGATTATTTACTGTGATCTTGGGCCACTGTTTGTCATCAGGTCCCTAATGTGTGACTGTAGTTTGGATAGTGCAGAGAAGCACAATGCCCATGCTGACATCCTCACTGTTTGAGAAGGGGCAGTGATTTTGCTAACTGAACATATATTTTTTTTAATCTTAGGCACACAGACACAGGTGATTTAGTGTTCTTATTCACCCAGATAGCAGTGAATCTCTGAATTATAGTTTGGTGTGCTATGATTTAGATTTGTGACTTTTCCTAATCCTCCACCTTCCTTTCTACTCCTTTGATTTAAGTTACTCAAAGAGATATGTACTCAAAAGTAACATAGAAGAGCTGAGTTCCCTGTTAATCACTCATTCCCATTTTTTTCCCATTACCAGCATAATACAAAGCTGTACAAGTGAGTGTAGAAGAGCTGGGTTTCCTACTGATCACTCATTCCCATTTTTTTTTTTACTAGCATAATTCAAAGCCATGCATGTATAGGTGAGTTCCTGCAATCCTTTATTGTATTGTTTGAGCCTTAATTAAGAAGCAGGCCCATGTTGTACTTGGCTTGGTAGAGAAAACTCCAAATAAATAAAAGAAATAAATTGATTAATATATTCTCAGTTGCACAGAGCACACAACATGCTTCTGGCAGAGAAGGGTTGGTAGGCACAAGAAATAAAGTTGACCAGGGTGTTTTGGAAAGGCAAGGGAATGACTATTTTATGTTGTGGATCTTGGCTCCTTTTCTTGCTTCTTTTGTGAGACTTTATTTCACACAGGAAAATGCATTCAGAGGCAATTTTTTTTTTTAATTTTTATTTTTAATTTCCACAGTATATTGGATGGCAAATTTCATCTTTTCTAAAAGTGGTCTGATGCTCGTGTTTTCAGCCACCTCTGTTGAGAAAGAAATCTCTGTATCTTGTGAGGCTGGAAGGTATTTCTAACGATGGAACACGAGCCTTGCTAATTTAAACGATTCATTTGGATCTGAAAGACTGTGATTTTCATCACTAGAAATACACTGGCTTATGTAAAAGCAGGTGCATGTAAGTTTAGCAGTTACATACATCCTACTTTCACTTCCTTGCAGATGAATTCTGTGTTTCCAAAGGTACAGCACATTTTGAGAGCAAGCAGCTCTTCTGTCAACTAGCAGTTGCTAATTACAAAAAAAAAAGCAGAGCAGTTCTGATAGATGTTGCAACTAATCAGGCACAAAAAGAGGTTTTCCATTAATCTCTCCACAGCCATAGGAACCCAGAGCAAACAGGTGTTTTAGGGATAGCACTGAAGGGTTTTTTTAAATGTACAAGAGCATTTCACAGATGATTTCTTAAAAAAACCCACAAAGTCATGAAGTTCAATCATCAGATCTCTTTCACAAGCCTGGTGTTTCTCTGTTTTCCCCCAAGAGATATAAATTAAGACATTATCTCTGCAGAACTTTCAGATTAATCTCTGCAGCATTGCCTCGCAGAAGTGAAATAAATCCAGGACACGTGGAGAAAACTCAGCATTCATAAATATTATCATCTTATCTGCAGATAACAATATGGGATTGAACCATTCAGTACCAGGTTACAAATCCTTAGCAGCCTGCAAATCAGTTTTATAATTTTTAAACAATGTAAATGGCTCTGGTTTGATGGCTTGATTTCTTTGGATTGACATAAACTGGGAATAAAATCTGCCCCCCTTTATTTTTTTGGTGACAACATGGTTTTTAGGCATATATTATGGAAGGAATCTGAATGTTGAACACTTCTTGAGGCCAGCAGCCTGCCCCCATGCACTGCCCAACATGAGCAGTGACATTCTGTGAAAAGTGAATTTCAGCCACAGAAGCTCAGCTCTTGCTCTGAGATGAAGCAAAGCCTCTTGTCCCTTCCCCATCTTTCCTGCAACTTGGCACTTTTTTTTTTTCCAGGGTGCAGAATAATTCAAGGCAATTGTGCTCCAGAATGTGGAACAGAGAGGCACAGAGCTGATTGTGAACCTGAGTCTGATTTTACAGGCTGGAGGGAAAATGTTGTTTTTTTTTTTTCTTTCATATCACCACATGGAAACTGTCAGTATTTTAAATTCTTGGTAGAACACTAGGAATGTGATGAGCTGTAAGTGTGAAACTCCTGTTTTCAGATCTCTCTCCAGTGGAAATAAAAAAAAAAAGAAAAAAAGAGAGACAAAGTCAAGAAAATATAGGTGTAAAGGAGCCTTCTCAGACTGGAGTGACCTTAATTTCATCCATGGTCTATTGGAAGACAGTGTAAGGTGCAAATATAAAATTTTCAACCTAATTATGTCACTCTGACTGCTAATAATTACAAATGTTATTTAGACTGTGGAATTAATCACCTCAGGAAGTCATTGAGGTAATTCTGAGCCTCATGCTCCAGAGTTTAAGACTTTCTTCAATTATGGGAGAACGAGGCTTAGAATTCCTGAGCTCTGTGAGAAGTTTGAACTCCATGGTGAACCTTAGCCTTGACCCTAATAACTTCTAGGGGCAATGATTTTCATGGCTTAATAACACATTGTGCGAGGAAGAATTTCCCCTTAGTGTTTTTAATCATATTGACAGACCCAACTTTCTAAGCTTGCTCTTCTTTTTTGATATTCCAGGTCCATCCCCTTTTGATTTTACAGCTACAAACCCAACAAAGCTCTGTATAATTCCACACATTCACATTTATTTCATGCTCAGCCACTTCCTCCTTGAAAAGGGAGAACGGGGGGGGAAAGGGACTTTATGAGCAAGAAATATTGTTTTAAAGGATTGAACTGGACCAAATGACACAATTATGTGTTTGGCAAATGTTTCTACCTTTGAAGCAATCAGTGGAAGCCTGAGGGAGACAAAGTTTTAGAACATTAGAGCCACGAACTTTCTTTTTAATAATACATGAAGTTGCCTTAATAAATCCTTATGGAAACTGTAACAGCAGAAGGTAATGGCTGGTTTTAGTTAATGACCCATTAAAATGTTAGCAAAGCAACACTAACTGTGATATTTGTTGAGAGTCAGTTTCAAAGGGACAATTAATATTAAAATCTGATGTTGATTTATTAACCAATACATTTTTAAGGTATTATTTTTACCTGGAGCAATGACTGCAGACTGCAGTGGCAGTGTTGGTAAACCAGAAATTCTGTGAGGGTTAATAATCTCTTTCCCATTAGGCAACAAAACCAAGAAATAGCTGTCCCTCCCCACGGGTGTTATTGCTGAGGTAAATTTCTGTCTTGGATGATGCTTTGAAATAATGTTCCTGCTGTGGGTCTTTACTGGACACCCACAAATCTGAGCCATGCAAAAGCAGCAGAGATGAAGACCTAGTTTTGCCTAATTAGGTCAGGGGAAAGGACCTTCCATCAACTCTAAGAAATAAGAGGTCTCTTGCAACCAAGAAACTGCATTGGTTGAGATAACTAACCCCACTTCTTCAATGTAATTACTTATTAACTATTTTTGTGCAGGTGTCACAGGCCCAAACTTTCAGTTCTGCAGTGCTGCACAGGAGCCTTGGGTGCTGCATCCTCGTGGCTGTGCCTGCTGCTGGAATCAGTGCTGGTTTGGCAAGGCTGTTAGGTGGTGATAATTCTCATTTTTTATGTGTATTACAGGTTCGTGTCACCCATACATCTGTTTTATCTTTGTCTTCACCTCAGATAAGCTAAAGCCAAAGAAATCCACCCTGTATTTCACGGGAAAGTCTGTGCTGGTACTTTTTGAGGAGCAGGTTCCATGTTCTGGGGTAAAGTTCATGAAATTGCTGTGTTTTGTGCATTAAGTTTTATGCTGTTCTACGAAACTCCAGAATTATCGATCGTGGATTTCATCCTCATTGCTTCTCAGAAGCAAAAGCTGCAAATTCCCCAGGGAAACCTTTCCCTGGGTTCATACAAATCTGAAAATCAAGCACATTCCTGACATCTTCATTGTGAGCCTCGCCTGCCTGAGCAATCAGCTGGGCTCAGGAAGGCTTCCTTCCCTCTTTCCTCTCTCCAGCCTGTGCCAGCCTGTGCCCTGTCCTGCACCCCTGTGGCCTCTCAGGAGAGCTTCACTGCTTTGCAAAGACTGAAGTTTTTCTCCTTCATCTCTGCAGGTGGAGTCACTGAGGCACAGAGGTACAAAAAGTGTGGCTGAGGGCTACCAGTTCCAGTCCCTCGAGGGCTTTTATTGATCATTATTTTATCAAGTGGTTTTATTGGGTAGTTAGACCCTTTTTTTCTTGCTGGTAAATAGCTCTGGGGTAGGGCTGAGGTGCTCAAACACTTCTCTGGGGAGGTGAAATTGCAGTTACAGCACAGGAACCACGAGGTGAGGTCTCGCATCCATCACAGATGGCAGAGCCATGCCAGGAGGTGCTTTCCTGCCTGGGCATGTCCAGGCACAATCAAACACGATGAGAAGGTCATTTAACAACCATTATGAGCCAGCTAGCCTCTGCCTGGCCTCCTGCCAGAGATATTTTGGCTGGTCACCTACAGAGAGCATTCATCTGATGTTGACCCACGGCTTTGTTTCCCATCGTGGTCTGTGTGTGTGTGTAGCTCTGTTTTCAAGCACTTGGATTATTTGCCAATCAGTTTGAGATGCCTGTCTGTGAACAGTTTACTTCTGAAGCCACTGGGCCAAGAGAGAACGAGCCTGACTTGTCACAGGCTTCTCTACAAGGCACTGCCAGGGTGGTGAGGGAAGATGGAGCTAAAAGAGAAGGCAAAAAGGAATTTGTCCCTGAAGGATATGGAGGAATTTTTTCAGTGGAGAAACATCTTTTATGTAATCCAAAATCCTTTGTATTCCCTTGAAAAACTAACGGCATCGCTGTAAAAAAATATTAATAAGGGCAGAGCTGATTCATGAGTCAGTGACAAATCCACCAACTGTTTATCACTGATCTATTGCTAAGTGAAGTTTTCACAGGTTGATTTTTTCAGTATGACACTGGAACATGAAACAGCTGACCCCAATGAAAGGTTCCCAAAATGCAGTGCAGTCTTGAGCTTTGCCTCTTTGAAGAGAAAGCAGATTTATTTGGGGTTATTGCCATGTCAAAGGAAATTAGTTCAGTCATGCTGTTTCCTTATTGGTGCCTCCTACTGTTTGCAGTTGCTGGGAATCACTAAAAACACTCTAGATCTGCTTTTAGTTGATACAGATAGTGTTTCATTTCGGGAGAATGAGGCCTGCTTTTTTTTAGGAAGCATTATTTAAACATCTGCTCAAGAAGCTGTCTCCTGTCCAAAGTGTCTTGCCCTATTTCCGAGTCTTTCTTTCTCTTCTCCACGGGTGAACTGTGGTAAGACACAGCTCTAAAAACCTCAGGAGTTCTCTGGGATGATAAAGGGAAGTGGAGCTGAAGCATACTCAGAAAGACAACTTTGCCTTTTAATTTATAGCAGTGACAGCACCTCAGCAGCAGTTCCATGTGACAAAAATTCTAATGCTGCCTGCCCTGAGAAAGCCTTCCCATGTCAGTGACAGCTCTGTGAAAGACACTGGGCATTTTGATTTTGGCTTGGGTAAAGCCTGAAGCTGAGCTGTGTATAAAAGCAGAGGTCAGGTGGAGACGACAGGGGGAGATCTTTATTTGGCCTTGGTGTTTTTTTAGATTTCTTGGCCCAGTTTCGCATAGCTGATGCAGTTTAGGTTTTTTTTTTTAATCTATTTAGGAAGTGCTACCAAGAATCACATACAGGAGTGATATTGGGCAGCTCCTCACCTGTCCTGAGGAGGGAATCCACAGGTCTGAAGTGACCCCCCCTGCCCACTCTGTGTGTTTAATGTGCAGCTGAGAGGGTGAGATAAAATAAAAGCTCAGGCCATGCTACCTTAAGCTCACTTAAAACACCCAACTTTGATGTTTACCTAATCCAGCTCTGATACTTGGGATGAGCACTTTGGTTGGAAGTTTAGTGAGGCTGGGGCTTGGATAAATGCCAGCTTGCTGATCCTCTGCCTGATGAAGACTGAGGGAAACAACTGGAGGATTTGGCAGAAATTATCTCAGCATCCCTGATTGAGAGTGTGCACCTGCCACTTGCTGCTCAATCTGTAACTCAGGTCTTTCCAAATATACACCTGCTCCTTTTTCATGTTTAGTTAAAAGGTGTTGACAAGACTGTGCTTTATTATCTGTGCATCTATTTCTTTTCCCTGCTGTGGGATGTCAGGGCTCAGTGTGAGGCTCTTTGGAACTTTAGCTGGTCTGGATGGGAGGAGAAACGCTGGCATGACCTGCCACGTGCTCAGACACATTGAACTAGACCCAGATGTTCTGGGAAGAGGGGAAAAAATGATTTGGGCATGAGCATGAAGAAGGTTGCTGAAAATATGGTCATTTTGGGATGGGAAGGGGCCTTGCTCACCTACTGAAATAGGTTTTGTACAGGTTGCAGACTCTTCTATCCCTCTGGAACTAACCCAGGAACTGTGGTGTAAATCTCTCTCTGTGGAAAAGCTGCAACTAGACAGACTAAAATATATTACAACAAAAGCAGATGCTGAGAGGAGTTAGCTGGGTAGAGACTGCCCTTCCTTCTCCATTCTCTCTTTCCCTCCTCTCCACTCCTCACATTTTAGTGTTTAACATGCACAGATTCAGAAGAATAACTGAGATAACTGTTCTGCATGTGGTTCATCCAGCTTGGAGAGAAGGTCGAGGTAATTTCAGCTAATTACAGAGGGCAAAACTGATCCCCAGTTACCTCTGGTAAGGAATTAATAAAGCTTTCACACGAAGATAAGATCTTTCATAAGATCCTTCATAATGCTATCTCTTAGAACTATCTCCATAACAATATATATAGTATTAGAGAGATATATATAGTTGTACTTGCATTTTTAATGACTTGGATACTTGTAGAAAAAAAGAAAGTGCTAGGCAGACGACAGAAGGGCTTGAGAACAAACTGCAAGGAGGCTTTCATGAATTAGAAATTGAAAATTATGATTAGAAAAATCAGACAGTATGGAAGAGTCCCTACAAAATCTCAGGTTATTATGTACACTGCTCTAGGTTTTTGTGCAAAAAACCTTTCAGCAGCAGAGTATCACTGTAGGATTATCTCTAGAGCTGCCTCCTGGCAGGAAGGTGCTGATATTTGGAGGGTGCTGGAGGCATGAAAACCTTTTCTGGCTCCCTAGGACCTGCTGCTCTGCTGCACTTCTGCTGACAGGAGCATGGAGATGGAGTAGGAGTGTCCCTACTGCTGCCCCCGTTTGTCACCCAGTGCTCAAAACCCAAGAGCACAGGCTTTGAATGTATGAGATCCATAATCCAGTGCTTTCCTGCTTGCTTTGGAGGAGAACTCCAACCCTTTTTGCCTCAGAGAAGATGAAGTCACTATGGGCATCATATGACATCCAAGTCACTGCTGGTCTGTGTGAAGAAAGTATGGAAAAAGAATACTTTGGGAAAAAGCAGGAGCAGGGTGTTAATTCTCCTAGGCAAGTGGACTACCCCAAGACAGGATAACTGGGATCAATCAATTCTTTAATATTGTTCAGACAATAATGTGAACCCAGCTCTCTCTCTGCTGGGTGTAGAACGAGTGCAGGAGTCAATTGTCTCCCCCTCTGCCTCTCCTGAGAGAGCCCAGCCCTTGGGTGCCCCTGGGCCACTGCAGGGTGGCTGTCAGGGAACTTTTCTTTAGGTGCTTCCCAACGTGGTTTTCTGCTTATTTCCCTTGAATCCTGTTCTGCAGTACCTAACACTTCTGTATGAACCACCAGGATGCTGGGCACTACATAAGGTTGCGAGTTCCAAAACATGAGACCACTTAAAACTGAGCAATATGGATAATTTCAGTGCATGGTGACTGATAATTTCAATCCCTTGGTGGATTAGCCTTTGCTTCCCTGGGCTTTGGTTCTTCTTTGATAAGGGAATAACCACACACACCCCAAACTTACAGGGATGCTGTGGAAGATAAATGCACAAAAAGTTGTCAAGGGTCTGGATCACTTCACTCCATACCATTAAAAAATAAAATATCCTGTGCATAATTATCCTGTTTTAGCATTGATACATTCCCAAACGTTCAGTACTGGTCCTCAGGAAGCCTTCTGCAGTGGAATTTCCCAGTTAGACAGTGCTCTCAGGTACAGGGTGGGGTTTTTGGGGTGTCCTGTGCAGGGCCAGGAGCTGCACTTGGTGATCCTGGTGGGTCCCCTCCAGCTCAGCTCATTCTGTGGTTCTGTGAATCAGGAAGCCAACAGCAAAATTATTTAATACAACAAAAGACAATGAAACCATCTTCTTTTCCCCTCTGCTGCTTAAAGAAACCATTTTGATAATTTCAAGTCAAGAAGAAAGAAGACAATATTTGTTTCACAACAGATCATTATTTCTTTTTGAGGAGGGTATTTGTAATATGCCAAGGAAAATGTTTCTGGGCACAAAACTCCTGCTATTCATCCTATAACAAAGAAAATGGCACAGCTCTACAGAACTCTCGCTGATATTTTTGTTTATTTAATTTATGTAACAAGTGAGAGGAAGCCACACCCACATTTAGAATCTTACAAATACTTAATTCTGTGGTTTGCCTTAATTTGAAAATTGATGGGGTTTAATTCCTTTTTTTTTTTCCCCAACAGTTCTTCAGCAGGTATTATGAGGTGTTGCATTTACTTGAAGAACTAGTAATAAATTCTCAGAAGATGACTCAGCTTAATTAATTTATTACACTTAATTAAATTATTGCCAATGAAAATAAACTTTTAATTACTGATTTGGGTATTGAGAAGAAAGAAGACATTCAACTAAGCAAACACTTAGAGAAACATCTTTCCTCTCATTCCCAAGACCCAAGCTCAGCACAGACACCTCTCCTTCCCCTTCCTGCTCTGCCCTCCACGTGTCACTGCCAATGTTTGCATCTTTACAGCTGCTCCCAGCCATACCTTGGACTTTGCTGCTGATATTTCCCTCCTTCTCCCACCTCAGAACTTGCTGCATTTTACTCACCATGAGCATGGTCTGACATATTTTTCCCTCCATAACCCCATCATGTATTTGTTCTCCACTGCAGATATTCTCTCACTGCAAGACCTTCCTCTCTGGCCACCCAAGTGTGTGTGTACAGACCTGTCTCCTCCCAAGAGGAGAAGATAATATACAACCCAGAATGTAATTCTCCTTTCCAGCACAAAAAAGTGAAACAACAACTATTGCCATATTTTAAACACTTTGGTAACTTTGCATCTGGTATTTTGTCTTATCCATCACCTCAATTGCTCATGTACTACCTCGTCCATCTTTTTTAATTATTTATTTTTGTTGCTGCTGCTTTCTGGAGGAGTTTTATGCCTTTGTCTCAGACTCTTCTTCAGGTCCCCATAAAACCACTTCAGCTTTTCTTTCATAGAGCCTCTTTATGGCATTGTTGGGTTGATGGTGGCACAGGAGGCTCTTGAAGGCCTCTTCCAACTTTCATGATTCTGTGGTTCTGCACATCATGAAGTTCCCAAGACATCTGTGACCACTTTAAAGTCCAATGTCCACTCTGTTGTCAGTGTGATTGCACTTCCCTTTGAGGAAAAATCATTTTTAACATCTTTTCACCTTGACCTGTGTGAGCACCTGAGGAGATGTTTCACTTTTCCCATGCACATGATAAGCTAAATATTTGTAGGATCCAGGTCTAGGGTCTGTGGGTTGGATCTCAAGCTGAACTAGGAGAAAATACTTCACTCCAGAGAGCTCCAACACCCTCTCTGTGACTTCTACGTGAGTGGGAAATCAAGCTATTCTATTCACTGAAAGATTTGCAACTCGGCAAGGATATTTCAAGCGAGAAAGGTCAATGGCCAGAATAAATTACATACAATACACACAATTTCGCATAACTGATCAAAAGTCCTAAGAAACAAGCAAACACCGCCTTACACATAACCCAGCCTAATAATTCTCCCCGCTGGTCCCCCCGGAGTGCCGCCTAGGATGTGCAGCCGGATGATGACTCGGGCACTCTCCGTGCACACACCGATGTTGCCGCATCACGGCACAGCTCACAGCGCCTATGTCTTTAGGTCTCGCTTTTCCCCCCGCGCCGTGCGGACCTGGTGGTGCTTTAAGACTGCGGAGGGCTGGGGTTAGCGCTGGTCCCTCCGCCGCGCCGGGAGGCAGGGGAGGTGAGCGGCGAGCTCAGTGCGCTCCGAGCTGCCGGAGAGCGAGGCGAGCAGGGAAGCAGAGCGAGCCAAGGAGCAGGCACGGCAGGAAGATGTGCCCC
>VZTN01007684.1:166536-177868 GCA_013400515.1 Erpornis zantholeuca
GACGAGCGGCCCCGCAGGCTCCGAGCAGCCACCAGCCGAGCCAGGCGAGGGCGAGCCCGGAGCGGGGAGCGGGGGAGCGGCGGGGGCATGTGGATGTTGGCCGTCGCCTTGCTCCACAGCATCTCGCATGGTGAGCCCCGCCGCGGGGATCCCTTCCCTTGTCCCCATCCCGCGCTGCCCGGGTCACGGCGGTGCCTGGCGGGGTTGGACGCGTCGCGCTGGCTGCGGGAGCCGCGAGGAGAAGGGCGAGGGGCGAGCTCTGTGATCGCTCTAAAGTCGCTCACCTCGCGAAGGGACAGCCCGCGACCGAGCGGCTTTTTCTGCGAACATCAGAGCATCCTCCGCGGGGGGAGGCACGAAGGACATCTTCTTCCCCTGCCGTCCTCCCGGCCCCCCTCCATTTGGCAAAAGGACATGTTCTGAAACGCGAGAAGTGGCTACCCCTGTGTCATTTGCCACCCTGCATAGGAAAGAAAACTAAAATACGTGGTATTTGGAAAATCTTAGTTTGCGTTGTATGAGAAGGTTATATGCGGTAGCTGTATCTGGTTTTTCTGCTGGGTCCTAACAGTTTCCTGTTACTCTTTAGAGAAACGTCTCTTCCAAGAAGCTGAATTTAGAAATAGGTTTAAATTATATGTATTGCACCCGTGGAAGGGCGTTGGGTCAAGAAATGATTGAGGCAGACTTCCGATGCACAGAGAAAAATTCTGTCTCATGGTTAGGAAGTACTGACTTGTTCAGAACTCATTTCTTAATATTAACTGTTGAAGACAAATGAGATCTCACCACTCCCTGCCCTCATCTCCCCTCCCTCGTCTTGTAAATGTTGTTTAGGGAGATCTGATTTTTCCTTATGTGAAAAGCCTGTGACACTCGAGCTGGACGTGCACATGCAGGCATTTTGCCATTTTCCCACAAAGCTTTGCCAGCTCCCATCAGTCATGACCTGAAACAGCTGCTGATCACTTTTGCAAATTCTGAGGGCAGAGATTTGTCTGTGCCATGGTCTATGATATATAAAGTGAGATCACCAGACTTCTTTTCCTATGTGTCTGGGAGAACAACTAAATACAGAAAAACAATTAGAAAACCACTCCTTACAGTGAAGTCCTTGGTATGTGTATTAAAACTAACTGAAAACCAGAAGTTTAATTTAATGTCCAATGACAAAAGCTAACCTGCTATGATTTCCGTTCTAAACTGAAAGGAATCCCAAATTTCACATGGAAATAAAGAAGTTATTATGGTTTTCTTATTGTGAAACGATTGTTATTGTCATTTGAACATGCTAGTTAAGAAACTGTATTGAAATTTTGAACTCATACAGCAGAACATTTCAAGTGCACTGAATTTAGCTTTTTCCAAAAAGGAGGCATTATGGCAGTTAACATTTTGTTCAACTTTAAACTTCTACCTAAATACGAAAGTTATTGCAATTCAATGCCTCAGCATCTAGCATATTCTGTGAGTTTTTTTCTTTAAATAAACCTATTTTGATAGAATATCTTCTTGATTAATTTATTGACTCGTAACTAATTAAGCATAGCTTTATTTTTCCTATCCACGTTTTTGACAATAGCAGGGAGACCAAAATAGTGAGAAGTTATTCTCTCCACATTGCTGTGCAGGAAAGACAGGAGATGTTATGCAAGACAGGTGTATCTTTGTAAGATTCCTGGCTTAACCTTCAGCTTAAAAAGTGCTTTAAGCTCATTGTGTTGTGGTCATATCGTTTCAAAGAAGGAGATAGCAGAAACAGACAGGACCCAGATATGCAGGAGAGTGATGGGAGCAGGGAGGGATTCTGTGTGAGAGGAATGTCAGGTGGGGAGAGAGGAAACAGCCTGCTTAGGGGAGAGATGAATCAGCAAGGATGTGATAAGTGTGGATAGAACAGGATGCATGGAACGTGCATCCCTGATTGCTCTGGAGGCAAACACTGGCACCCCGCGCCAGGTGCCACATGCCAAAGTCCTTCCCTGCACACGAGTGTGGCCTGCACCCCACCCAGCTCTGCGTGCTGAGCTGTGGGGAGCCACGGGGGGGGGTTTGCTTGGGCTGTGGTTTCGGGAGAACTATTCCAGAATAGTGGAGGAAATGCATTTTCAACCTACCTCCCTCTCCACTGAACTGCAGTCCTCTGCAGGGAAGGCAGGAAAGCTCTTTTTACTTGCCCTCTTTGTCTCTGGCACAGATGATATTTTCTCAGTAAACATTATGAGCACTTCAGCTCAGAGAGAACCCGACTGTGGTAACTGCTAGTAAAGGTAGGTTTTTTAAATGAACCTGGTGCTGGTGGTTAAGAGACTGTTTTTGACAGGTGTCTATGCTTAAAAAAATAATGAAAAAACCCAACCCAACCCCAAAAACTGTCCCCAAGGAAATGAACAAGGGGTACCACAGCACCAGTCTGTGTTGGACCAGATCAGCTTCTCTGTGGAGAATGGAATCTGTGCTTTTGCTACAGATCCATCAGGCTGACCTTGGCAGGTCTAGACCAGCTCTGCCGCCCAAAGCAGGGTCAACTATTACAGCAGTTGCTCAGGACTGTGTCCTGTCAAATTTTGAATAACTCCAAGGATGGACACTCTTTAGGATACCTCTGCCAGTGTTTTTTACCCTCACTGAAAAAGTGAATGCATTACTTATATACATATATATAAAGTCATATCTTTAAATGGAGCTGCTTGGTTTCTCTTTGTGTCTTTTGCCTTTTGTCTGCTTACTGAATACCACTGAGAAGAGTCAGGCTACAGCTTCTTTACACCATCCCATCCACTATTTTTACTCATTAATAAGATCCTCTTGAGCCTTCTCCAGTCTAAATAGTCACAACTCTCTCAGTCTCTCCTCACGGATCAGATTCTCCAAGTCCTTAACCATTTTTGTGATTCCTTCACTAGACTCACTCCAGTGTGTTTGAGTTTTCCTGTGTCTGAGGAGGTCAGAAGTGGTACATTCTGCTCCAGATATGTTGTCACCTGTTGATGACATGACAATTTTTATTTTTCTCCTTTAATACCTGTTAAATGTATTGCTGTCACTCATGTTTATCCAGGCTTTCATTTTAATCTGAAACCCTTCACAGGTCAGGATATCCCATTGTTTCTCTCTCACATTGTTCTCCTCTACTGATGAAGTCCTCCACGACACAGCCCTACCAAACTTCTCCCACAAAGTACTTGGAGTTATTTTCCATCTCCAGCCAGCATGTGAAATTCCACTTGTTTGCCAGACTTACAGTCGAGTGCTTTTCTGCTCTCACAGAACAATTTCCTCCCCAAAAAACAAGATCTCCATTAGCTGCCTGCAAATCCTGCCTGTGGGCTTGCTGCTATTTAAATCCTCAGCAACAGTTGGCTGCTCTGGACATTGCTCATCTCGCTTAATTTAAAGTGTTTATGGTGCAATTCACTGGAGCTCCTCCACACAATACTTGGAGAGAGGGGAATGGGAACTTCCGAGGTGTGATTTCTGTTCTACCTTGGCCAATCATTTTAAGGTGGGAGGAATCATCTCTCAAATGTGCTTTCTCCTGTCTTTTGACTATTAGAGGACACCAAAACAGATGGAAGAAAGAAAGAGACAAGTGTCTGCTTTATAACCTTTTGTGTTTCCCTGGATGACTTAGTGACTTGAAAGGCACAGAGAATGTATCCATCTTATCTGTGGGCAATTTCCATTGGTAAAACTTATGTCCTGTACTTAAAAGTAAATACAAATGTGCTTTCCTTCATAGACTTTTGATTCCTTTGCTTGTAAATAATGATAAGTTATTGAAAATGCAATATGGAGTCAAAATTATTTGTGCAGTGGTCTGTAAGCACAGTTTGTTGGTGCTAGTGGCTATAAAGTGTGGACAGGTAAGAAAGAGTTAACAGAAGAGGGGGAATCACAAATAATTTTTGTGGTAAACTGAAAACCTTGAGTTGCACCAGGGACGAGGCAGAGCAGCACAGGGGTTTGCAGCTGGAAACAGCAGCTGGGTTGGGTGAAAGCTGTGGTGTGGGGCATGGCCAGGAGGAGCTGGGTTGGTGGTAGATTGTCCTTGCAGAGAGAGGCTTGGGGTCAGCCTTCAGAAAGGTCTTTCCACCATTAGTTGTCAGGAGTTTTTATTTTTGTTTATTCTATCTTCCCAAACTGGTCCCTCTTCACCAGAATAAGTGAAGGCTGAAAGCTTTTAGGATCTTGCCTAAAACATTTTTGAAGGTCTCCTCTGATGCCATGCCCTCAAATATTTATGCCCTCACAGAACAGAGCCAAGAACTTTGCATGGAAACAACACAGAGGCTGCACTTGTTGCACAGAATGGTCCGAAGGAAAAAAATCTCCCCTGTGTTGTATTTCTGAGCCAAAGGATGGAGCACCACTGACACAGATGTGTGAATGGGGCAGGTCTGGCTTCACTTTGTATTCCTGAGTCTTGGGGCAGGGCTGTCTGGAGAACCTACAGCAGCCTGCTCCTGCTCTCGCTGCATTATCCATGACAACAAGTTGGCAAAGGAAATATTTCTTATGGCTCTCCTTGCTGCAACCTCCCGGAGGAGCCGAGCGGAGCTCGTGGAGCAGGACACGCTTGTGGCCAAACCTTCTCATGAAATCCAGACCCACAACTCAACGGAAAGAGGGGGGAAAGCAGATGGGAGGGCTACTGTGGCCCCACACGAATAAAACACAGTTCATATCCCATTTTACCTCCCCCCTCCCGTGGTAGGCTGTTGCTTGGCAACCCTGCATCCTTGCTCCACCGCTGCTCTGCGGTCCCGCTGCCCTCCCGTGGCCCCTCCTTTGCACCAGGGCCGGGAAGAGCCAGGCTCACACGTGCTCCCAGCAGCCTGCAAGCACAGATATCGTCCCTTCCTCAGTGCCTGGAAGCAGGTGGGACTCAGGGAGATGGAAATGTGGAGGACACTGTGCGTTGGCCGAGATCTCTGCTCTTCCTGGTGCCTTCCTTGCGTTGACTCTGGCCAGGAGGGTATTGGCTCCCAATATTCAATTCTTGTTTTGTTTATGTGGTTGCTACTCCTTGTGAGCCACTGGCATCCGGAGCAGGTAATAAAAATCAGTGTTTGGCTCAGGACCAGGGATAACCTTTTTCCCACATAATTACAGTCCTTAATGGATTGCACTGTAACAATTATTAAAGAGAGGTCTGCAGAGCTTTGAAACCATCGTTAATTGGGGGTTTTTTAAGCCTTGTTGAAACTGTGATATTCCTTCAAATTTCCTTTTCTTCTTCTCAATGAGAAGCAGTTGTGTGTATATAGACACACCTGCCTCCAAACCCAGAGGAGTCCTAGATCTCCTGCTAAAAGGCTCTGACTCCTAGCCCAAATAATGGAAAATCAGATTTAGAAAAGAAAAAGTCCTCTTGACTCGTCCCTCTCGTGCTGCAAGGTTATGGTATGATTTCAGTGTATGTAATTCATTCCATCCTGTCTTGGCACTACAATCGTTTAATGCTGTGGTCTTTAATGACTTTGCACACACCTCAGACACACAAAGGGGATCAGTTCATCCTTACTGGGAGGCTTTCAGTGGATATCTCCAGTGCCATAGTGCTGGGGTGTCATGTTATGCTCCTTCCTCTTGTGAGAACAAACTAGCACTGAGAGAAGTCTCTCTGCCCTTCTTCAAGCCCATGTTTTCACCCAAGACAGTTGCCTTGTGGTCTGCTGTGTCCCCAGCCTTCCTCTTTTGCTGTTTTACATGGCCCCCTCCTCCCCTACCCTGTTTCCTATGTTAGGAACAAACCTGTCTGTACGAAGAGGTAAAAACTGAAAAAAAAAGAAAATATTTCTCCTGTTTTCTCCCCTCTGAAAGGAAATATTTTTCCTTTAGCTGACAGTCCTCTAAGCAGCAAGAATTTTACCTTCTCTGTTTGTTTGCAAGGTGCAATGCAAAGAGAAGTCTACAGCCTAAAAAAAAAAAAAAAATCACTACCCTATGTTTTGATGATGCTGCTTGAAATAGAAAAATCTGGTATTCTCTCAAGAAAACATGAATCATACACGGGGCTTTAAAATCCTTCCCACAGAATGGATTTTTCCATGCCTTACTCTAGCATGGATTTCTAAGAAACATCTTTGTCAGCTGCTCCCTTCCTTCTCTCTGATAAATTTTGAGCCTGCTGTCCAGCCTCGATCCGTTTCCATGCAGGGTTTAAGTAGAAGATAATTAATTCATTGCTTTCATATGCCTATAAGAGCATAAACACTCACCTGGGCAGAGGAGAGGGAGGGATTAATCCCACTCCAAGTTGTTGAAAAAAATTGGAAAAATTCATAGACATTTGACTTAGGTCTTCAGTCTTCTGACCAAATATCCAGAGGAAATGACTTTTCCCACCAATCCTGTGCTCACAGAACCACCTGATGGGGAGAGCTGGCTTGTTCACCTCTTCCAGATGCTGCTGGAACCCCAGGAACGAGCTGCACGAGAAAAGAGTCACTTCAGGCAGGGAAAAAGGAAAAAAACCAAAAAATCCCCATTTTATGCTTTAAAGCTCAGTGTGTATTAAGCCATCCAGAGTGTTTTGAAAGCTGCTGCTTTAATTCACGAGCATATCAAGACTGAATGGCTAATTGTGTGTGTACTGTCATGCGAGAGAGCACATTTTTTTGCCAGACAACAATATTCCTGCACATTATCAGCTTGGAGCAGTCAATGGCTTCAAATGAAGCAAATTGTACTTATCCCCTTGCATTTTTTGGGGTGGAATAGATAGGTATCAGCAGCATGGATGCTTTCACAGGTGGTTGCATGCAGATGCTGAAGATTTTGTTTCTCCTTCTTGAGCATTCCCAGATGCATGGTAACAAACAGAGCTTTTCAACTGCTATCTCCTTAATGGTACTCACAGAACTAGAAATTCTTTTTTAATTCTTAAGTGTCTCACAGAAAATATTTAATTTTTGCAGCTCGTCCTGATAAAAAATGGCTGACTGTGAGCTTATAGATATGAGCATTAAGCTTGCTAGCCAGTGAATATCAGAAGGTTTAGCGATTGGTTTTGACAAGCATTCAACATTTATCTGAATCTTTCCAGTATCAAATCGGGCATGAAGCCTTCTGAGGAAAACCTGTTCTCACAAGGCTTTTGATTCTCCTGTTTCCAGACTGATGGAACCTACTAAAAAGCTTTCCCACTTCTGCTCCCCTTCCCTTCTCTAATCCCTGGTCCCTTTATCTCTCTTTGAGTTTATCTCCCTTTATTATAGGTGCAGTGACAAAGCTTTAGTTTACCTGAAAGTTTGGAGAAGAGTGGTTCAAACTTGTCATCTTTAAAACAGATATGAATCAGGGAGAAGATGGAGAATATTTCACAGTTTGTTTCAGAAGACTGGTATTTGAAAGCTTTGGACTGAATTTCAGCCAAAGAGTCACAAATTCTTTCCATATTTTCAAGTAAAAAGGAAAAAAATAAAAAGCTTTCTGAGCTATTCCAGGTTTTGTTCTTCTATTGTTATTATCTCAAGGGGCTATGCTGCTTTCTTTGGTTTCGTTTTTAAACTGACTGGGACTACAACTCTTTTCTTAGTAGAACTGAGAATATTTCTAAATCTTATTAAAATGAAAACCACGACTAAATGTAGAACTAAGTGAGTTTGCTTAGTTATAGCCCTCTGTGGTTATCTTTACCTAATCTATAAGCTAATAACTTGGATTTCCCTTTCAAATTACCATGCTGCAAGAAAATAGTCAAGAAAACCCCAGTCAGGGAAAGAGGTTGGTAATGAGGAGAGATGGAATGATTTAGAAACCGGAGGATGACTGAGTCAAGGCATCCACTCTCCCAGAAACAGGGCTGATCAGTCATCCAGATTCTGATTTCAGCCATCTTCATTTTTTATTGTTTCTCTTCCCCAGCTCTTCTGGCTGTTGAGAACTTCCTCTCTCACCACGCTTTCCCTTCACTTCCTCTCCACTTCCCTCCCGTTCTTTCTTCCTTCAGGTGCTTTTACAAACACTTTCAAAGCTGAAATTGCAAATGAGGGTTTTTTTGCATTCTGAATGACAATGAGGGGCTCTGTTTGAATAGATGAATGCTTCAATGGCAGATATTTGACTGAGCTCCCTAAAGCCCAAAGCCTATGAAACCATCCACGATCTGAATAGAACCAATTACTGCTGCTGCTCCCAGCCCAGGCTACCCTTGGAAGATTCTTTAGATTTTTTTTTTTTTTTTTAGAGTCCCAATCAATGCAGACTTATTGTAGACAGGACATTTTATCTTTTTCTTTGAAGAAAGAATTTCCCTGCAAGATTGGTTACAGGAGTTATCCACCAGATACATCACCTTCCAACGTGGGACTGTGGAAACCTTCAGCCACTTGGATCCTTGTAACCAACTTCATTTGCACAAAGGCTTTCCTCAGGGCAGCCCTTACTCAGTGTGTTGGTCTGCTGTGGTCATTCCTTGTGTGTTTGCTCGCTTCAGATGAGACTGTGATGCAGGTGCAGTGCAAAATTGGTGTGCAGACCTCACCTTTTAACCCTTCCCGTGGCTTTCAGCTGAGATATTTCGACTGCAAGCTGATGACTGGGTGGGATGCTGTCAGACTGATGGTGCTGGTGATGTTTCTGCACGTTCTTCATGCTGCTGGCTCGGGGGAGAGCTGGGATGTGTGTGGCCAGAACTGTCAGAAAGGATGTTGGTGTTCTGGATACCCCATTGGAACCAGATGGCTCAAATGCTCAAATGTTGTTTCAGCAAGGTCCTAATATAAAATCTTCTCCTTGTGCCTCCTGCAACACAACCTGAGCCGAAGTTCTGCCTGAGATGCATTTAGGGTGATCATCAGCTGATTTGAGCTGTTGCTATATCTCTGTTAACTTCAAGAGATCTTCCTCACCAACCTGTGGGGTAGCTGCAGAAAGTAAGGATGGTCAACCCGATACAGTCAACCAATAAAATATCTAAACCCAGATTTAAGACTATTGAAGAATTTAAGACTATTTTAAGATTTTTGATCCTTACAACTAAATTAATAACTTCAAAATCTGCTTTTATTTTGGTTTGTTTTCAGAGAAGATATATGCTGGAGAACTGTTGAATTTGTTTTAGGAAGAACTAAATAATTTCCAGCCACTTAATCTAGGACATTCTGTTTTAATCAAACAAACAACAACAAAATAAATGGGGATTCTCCTTGGTTCATGACCTTGAGTAGTCTTGATTGCAGCTGAAGCCTGATCATGCTTGATTTTCCAGACTTGAAAAGTAGCATCCTGACTGATGTAATGTACTTTGTGTAGAAGTTATTGCACAGCCTTCTTTCTCCAGTTTGACAGATTGTTGAATTTAGGTTTCAGTCAAGTCATTCCCTGAGCAGCAGGACCAGAGAACTCTGCTTTCATGCAAAACTGCTTCCTGCCTTCCTCCTCCCCTCCTTAAATCCAGCTCAGGACAAGGATTACACTGCTTAGTTTGCTGGATTCTGCTAAAAAATGTTGTATACCCACTGGAAGTTAGTCCCTTTGCCTTTTGGTGCCACTGAAGAACAAATTAAAGATTTACTCTTTTAGTTTGCAGCTGCTGTGGTTGTTTTAAATGAACTGAAATGCATAGAATCTTGTTTGAGACAGCTCTACAGGAAGCTGAAATTTGCCAAGGGCGACCAGAGTTATGTAGATGAGTAAAGGAGGTAGAAAGGTATAAGGAGGTTTATTTATTCCATGTCATAGAACATTGTATCTCCTAAGCCCCAAACATGTCTTGGGCTTCAGAAGAGGAAACAAAGCAATTCTGAAAGAGCTGCCTGAACAAATCTGTCATGAACTTCTCCCAAATGCTCTCAAATCTATACTTAAACATTTCTGCTAGTCACCAGCTCTCTTCTAAACAGACAGATTAAAGTATTGTTATTTTTAACAGAACTTCACTCCAAATAAAACCAAATTTCTTTCTCTTTTCTTTCTTTCTTTTTTTTTTTTTTTTTTTTNCCAAGACATTTGCACTTCTCTCTTTAATTTTTGTTTAACAGCATCAGATTCTATTTCCCCCTCAAGAGCTTCCCTGGTTGCCCACATCTTCTTTCTTAAATGCAGCCATGACTCCCTGCCCAATATTGGTCTCATGTCTCCTCTTTCCCTTCAAGGCTTCAGTCTCTCCTGGCAGACAGCCCAGCCCAAACGGGATGCAGGGAACTGAGCTCTCTCCTGATGGCTTCCACTGTCCCTCAGTTTGGTTTCCTCAAGAATTAGGAAGAAGGGCCTTTTCCAATGCCTCGGGGATGTGTTCTGACCTGTCCTCTATGGCTTCAGAAACATCTCCAGCCAGATCTCCTTCCCTGCACAGCTCTGCTGCTGAGCTTTCTGCAGATGTCCATCCCAATGTCTTTCTGGGGACGTCCTTTCTTGGATTTCATTGCAGTGCACAAGGCAGGGTGTTGGCAGCAGGGCAACGTCTGGTGCTACAAGCATTTTCTTAGAAAAATACTGTCCCCCAAATGTGAAGTCATCCTGTTGGTAACACACTGGGGATTCTGCAGGTTGAGATTCCTTATTGCTTTATTGTGTTTGCTTTTCATCTTACAGCTTAAATCCAGAGTTGCCCTAACGCTGTTATGTATTTCACAATATTGATTTTTTTTCAGCTGTCTTCATTTAATATTTTTTCCCTTTTTTCCCTTTTCCTTTTTAGACTAACCTTCACATCACAGATGTGAAGAAAGAATAGGCACAGAAATTGCTTTTAGTTAGAGAGACTGTAATTTACTCTTTCACTACAGGGGGATAAAAACGTCTCTCCACAGAAAGAGACCCAGATGAAAGGCCAAATAGTATCTGGACCTGTGTAAGCACTGCAAGATGTGTGTGCGTGCGTGTTTATGTATTTTCCTTCAGCGGTGCACAGAATCCCAGTCAATTATTTGATGCACTCGCCTGTCTGGGCTGTGACCTTCTAGAAGGGCCCCCTCCTCCAGTCCCCCCACACGACTTGTCAACACATTAGTCATATACAACTCAGCTGATGCCAAACGGCCGCAGTTCAGCCAACTATTGAGAGGCAGGAAATTCTGCTGCCTTCTTCTATTGGTCTTGGGTTTTTCCACTGTGCGGACCTGGTGGTGCTTTAAGACTGCGGAGGGCTGGGGTTAGCGCTGGTCCCTCCGCCGCGCCGGGAGGCAGGGGAGGTGAGCGGCGAGCTCAGTGCGCTCCGAGCTGCCGGAGAGCGAGGCGAGCAGGGAAGCAGAGCGAGCCAAGGAGCAGGCACGGCAGGAAGATGTGCCCGCCTGCCCGCCCGCCCGCCGCCGGGCCGAGGGGAGCCGTGTGAGGAGCAGCGGCACAGGCAGCAGCGGCGGCAGGAGGAGGAAGAGGAGGAAGA
>VZTN01007684.1:177959-356733 GCA_013400515.1 Erpornis zantholeuca
GGCGAGGGCGAGCCCGGAGCGGGGAGCGGGGGAGCGGCGGGGGCATGTGGATGTTGGCCGTCGCCTTGCTCCACAGCATCTCGCATGGTGAGCCCCGCCGCGGGGATCCCTTCCCTTGTCCCCATCCTTCTCCTGCCGGCCGGGAAGGGGGAGCGGGTCGCGGTGGTGGCTTTTGTGCCGGGAGCGTCGCGCTGGCTGCGGGAGCCGCGGGGAGAAGGGCGAGGAGCGAGAGCTCCGTGATCGCTTAAAGTCGCTCACCTCGCAAAGTGACAGCCCGGAACCCAGGCGCGTCCCTCCGTGCCTGCCTCCTTCGGAGTGAGACGGTGCTTGCAGAGGAAAGGAGGCAGAGAGGCGCTTTTTCTTTCTTTCTCATCTGGAAAAGTACAGAATTTTTTGCCAAGTGCCGTAGGAATCCGTCAGAGTACACGGGGATAATTTGAAGGGCTTTCATCCTAAGCGGTCGCGTTGAGCTATTGCTTCCTTTCACGTTATTTTTTTAAAATTTTTTTTTTAAATCGCCCTCTGCTTTCACCTTACGTTTGTACATATATTTAAGAAGTAATATTTTACATTTATTTCACTTTCATCATTTCTCCGGGAAGGTACCTGCTCTGAATTTTTTTTTTCCTCGCTCATTTATGTAAAAATATGCACGGATAAGCATTACATCATCTGGAAATGTTGAAGACTTTCAGTCAATTACAAAGTTAGGAAGGGGAAATTAGAGTCGGGGTAGGATAAGGGTAAATCTGTTATTCTTTAATTTTTTTTTTTTCCTTCTGCCAACTCTTTGATTGACAAACATTGATTGCAGTTTCTGTGCGTTTTTAATAGTGGGTTGGGGTATTTTGGAACGTTTAGATATATGTGATTGAAAACCATGGCATGTGTAAAAATACGCTTAAATTGATTAAGTTTTATTAAAAATGAACGTTTAGCATTGCAGTTTTAAGGACAGGAAACAAATTCTGCTGGGGTGCCAGCAATTCCTATTGCACTGCCTCCTCCTTCTCAGATCCGAGAACGTAACATTGCATGTAATGCTTCCCATCCTGGCACATAAACCAGATCAAACACTGAATTCTCGAAACAGGCAAAGCAGGTAGAACAGGGAAAACGTTTTTCTTGTGTGGAATGAATGAGCGAGGAGCAGAGGGGAAAGTGCGAGGTTTTCCTGAAGGATGGGAATAATTGAACCTCTGGCAGAGGGCGAGGGATGAATGTTGGATGAGGGTGCCTTCACATCTTCTTAAGCAGACAGTGGATGAGAAAATGCATTGACAGGCATAGCTGGTCCAGTGTGAGGAGCTGGGGAGGTCAGAAATTAGGAGGTGAATCCTAAACGTGAGGATTTAGAGTGACCTTAAAAACATTTTCATCTTCTGCGTGCCACAGAATACAAAAGGATTGAAACCCCCCCCAAAGTGTAAGATTGGGATTTTTTCTTTTTCGATTCTTTTGGCAGTAAGGAAACTGCAACAAGTTTTAACATTAAGAAATTATCTATGTATTTATTTATTTATTTATTTCTGACAGGCAGCAGCACTGTGCCTTTCTCTCTAACCTCTCCAACCAGACACTTTGGAGGGAGAGACTTGCTGCTAATAGGACAGAAAGAATCAGCCTGGAAGTGTGCTCTGACCTGTGCTATTCATTTAAATTTAAATTTGCATAGAAACAAACACTGTTTCTGCCCAGAAATCCTTTTTTTTTCCTTTTTTTTAAAGAAATAATTTTTTTCTACTGTACTGATGCTATAAATCCTATGTTCCAACATTAATTAGTCCACCTTGAAAGGGTTTTTTTGAAGAACAGAATAATTTTTGCTTTATGAGGTCAAAATACCATGCAAATCACTTTCATTTATTCCTTGATCTATGAAGTCAGTAGCAATTTCACTTTCAGTTTCCATGTGCTTTTGGATCGCAGTCAAACCTGAATTTGTCTCCCAAAGACTGAGGAGTGTAATGTGTACATGATAGATGCATCTGCATGGGTTCTGTGCTGCCACACAGCAACATCTGTATGTTTGTGGCTCCTGGGGGACAGCAGTTAAATGTTTTTGTGTGCAGTAATATCCTAAGCTGAAAGCATTGTGAAAATGTGTAGTGGGTGGTTCAACGACTCTTTGCAACTTAAAAAGTCTGTTTGTTTTTGACATCGTACTTGATGTCAAAGTGCATATTTTTAGGGTCTTTTTAAGGGAAATCTTTAAAAAGATGGCACCTACCTTCACGTTAAGACTGAATAAAATGGTTTTATGCACTGGTAACACTTATTAGGACTCATTAGGGCCATTTTATCAGAGTCAAGAGTCGGAGAATAATATTTTTAAAGGACTTCAGATTTTAATGCAGTGTCATATCAGATATGTATCTCTTTGAAGGAAATGACTGCATATATAAATAGATATGTCACGTACACATTTATTTTCATTATTCTGTCTATAACTACATCTGAACTCCATTGTGTGACAGGCAGGGTTCTTTTATGACTGTATCTGGTGGGGGGGGGCAAGTTTCTGCTTGACTTCTGCCATTGCCTTTTCTAACCCCTTATGGAACCACACCATGTCTGCTTAAAACACAAGCACAGGTATGAGTGGTTTTCCATTGTGGTACTTCCCATTCTGATTTTAACTTTGAAATGTGTAAGACTGTTCATGTTCGTGTTGGTTTTGATTTTTTTTTTTTTTTCTGAGGGGAGAAATAGGTTAAAAAATAAACCCAAAGGTTTAACTCTGCAGTAATAGTTTTGGACTTAATTTCTGTTGGAGATAATGGAAATCACCTGAATAGCAATAACAAGGTAGGCCCCCATATTTCCCTACAGTCACTCAGCACAAATACATTTTGTCAAATTAGATATGAGCAGTGTCACTGGGAAGGCTTTATGTTTGTGAAATAGCTTCCTTCTGGGGACAATAAAATACTGACACGCTCGTTCATCCAATTAGTATTTCTGAAGCCTGAAACAAAACCTCCCCGAATACCTGGTTAAAGTTTATGTATTTCGTGAGGGTTTTAAACTCTCGTTGCTGTGAGTTCCTTAAGAATACAGGTAACTATTAACCATAAATGCATTGCAGCCCTGGAAAGTGCGTGGGATGATACAGACATCAGTGGGAGCTCTGCAGCTGAATCCACTGCCTTGAAAGCCTGAGTCATGCAGTTCTAATCCTGAGCAATGCTTTCGAGTTGCCTTTCAGGGTTACTCTACCTGCACCACCTTCCCTGTTACTCCACCTGAGGATTCCAGAAGAGAGCATTTCTAACGAGCAGCAAAAGTCTTCTCTAGCCTGGTCATAATTAGTAATGGGGCATTTCATTAATTACAGCGAGAGAAGGCAGGGGAGGCTCTGAGGGGAGAATGGCCTTCTTCAAAATCCTGCCTCTTTTTTGTAATGACTGGGATCAAGCTTTTTCAGATGCTGCTTTCAGACATGAGGATCTTCCAGTATCCACTGCTGTGGATATGCTGAACCCATTTCCAGGCTTCTCTCTGGCTGCATTTCTTACATGCCTGTTGTCCACAGATGCTCTGCTGAAATCAATCGAGCATCAGGAGGCACCAATACAGCACAGATGACACTAAAAATAAATTTCCATTAAAATGATTTCCTGTTTGAATCCTCTCCCTGGTGCATATCTATCAATGTGGGTTTTAGCAGCATTTTGGGAGATGTAGAAGGATCACACTGAACTGAGAGCAAGGGTTAGGCTGGAGGATGAGGAGGCAGAGCAACGGTGGGGCTGAGACTCTCCAAAGGAAATGGTGATTTTCAGTGCTGGGGATGAAACATCCGAGCATAGGAGCAAAGTGCTCTCTTTGTAGAAACATACTGAGGTACCTGCATAGCTTGTGTGGAGCTGTGTATCCAGATCCTCACCTTGGGAAGTTGAATGGATGTGCAGGAAGCATTCAGCTTGGTGTATGTGTGTGGATGGCACGGCACCAGTTTTTAATCCGGTGTTACCCCAGCTATGAACAGCCATTAATTAATCACCAAATGCCAAGGGGGGAAGAAACTCTTATTGCTGGGCAGTCAGAGGGCATTGGGACTTCTGTATCTGTTTCAAAAGGTGTGTTTCTCCTGTGCTTGGGGTGTGCTGCCTCCCCCAGGTGCTGGGGCTCTCCGGAGGGATTTCCTCGCGTGGGCAGTGGCTGTGCTGGAGCTGGAGCCACAGGACACTAGTGGGCAGCAAACCACAGAATGTGTCTCTTCCAAAGCTGTGGGAGCACACGGAGACAGCTCAAAGAGGCTTTTTGCCCGTGTTTTTCTATCAATGGTCACTCAAAACTGGTGGATGCTGCGTCTTCTTCCCGTGGCGCTGGACAGCAGATGTGTGTGACAGCGAAGGTGTTCTTGGGAGCGGTTCAAAGAGAAGTTGTGTTCTGCAGATTGTGAAAACAAACCCCTGAGCCCTGTTAAACGGGGCTTTACTGCAGCTTACAGCTCTTCACTGTGATTTCGTACAACCACAGCATTGTTTAGGTTGGAAAAGGCCTTTGAGTCCAGCTGTTCCCCCAGCACTGCCATGCCCAGCACTCACCCCTGTCCCCAAGTGCCACATCTGCAGGTCTTTTCAATGCCTGCAGGGATGGTGACTCCACCATCCCTGGTGACTCCAGTTCTAAGGCTGGACAACCCTTTCCATGAAGAAATTTTTCCTAATGTCCCATCTAAACCTACCTGGTGCAACTTGAGGCCATTTCCTCTCATCCTTGTTATATTTTGAAAAGACCCTGACCCCTACCTGGCTCCACCTTCCTCTTATGGAGTTTTAGAGTGTGAGGGGGTCCCCCCTGAGCCTCCTTTTCTCCAGGCTGTGCCCCTTTCCTAGCTCCCTCAGCCACTCCTGGAGCTCCAGCCCCTTCCCAGCTCCCTTCCCTGGACATGCTCTGGCCCCTCCAGGTCTCTCTTGAAGTGAGGAGCCCTGAAATGAAAACAGGATTTGGGATGGGAAACAGCATTTCTGTGGGATTTCCTCAGTGCTGCCACATCTGGAAAAGTTTAGAAGGTGGTTGTAATTTTGTTTGTTCTTGAGTAAAGTTTTGTCACATAATATACTGATAATTTGAATTGTTTGGGAAAATCTCTTGGGTTTTGGTGAGGAGCTCATCCAGAAAATTCCTCCAGCTCCTGAGTTGTGCAAGTCTCTGGTTTTGGGAGCAGCTGGGCTCAGCTTGGGCCTCACTGTTTTTGTCTTTTCCTGAATGAGAGTCCTAACAAATATGCAGCCCTCTCAGGTGAGGGTGTTGTTTGGGGTGGGGAAATCTCCTTTACCTATTTAAGAAACAACTGGAGCGACAAAAAAGAGCAGAAAGCAACAAAATGAAACATCTTTCTGGGGATGGGAGGTTGGGGCAATGGATTGAGAAGCAGAATATATGGACTTCTTTGGTTTCCTCCACAAAGTTTACTCTAATTAAAAAGTTAAGGTGTGTGTAGGATAAAGGGCTCATTTCGCTTTGGATTTTATTTGGCACATGCCATTTATCAATCTCTTGGTTTAGGAGTCTTTCAGATTTGCAGTAGGACAGACTAATTTCATCTTCTACTTTAAAAGCTGAAGAAGGAAGTAAAACAGTATATTCACCTTAATTATTCTAAGGTACATTTCTTTGACCTTTTTAAAGTGTTACTTCTTTTGAGTCATTGAAACTCTGAATATACTACAAAAAAACATTTAAGCAACATAGATCTGTACATCAGAAAATTATTTCAAGGTGAATGTGTAGATGTCTGCTGTTAAATTACTTGTTTCACAATATATTTTGCATTATTTCATAATCCTATTTAATCATCACTTTCATTTCCTTTAAAATGTTGTGAAATCAGTGAAATTAAGAATTTATATTGTAATTCTTCAAAAGAAACTTTATCTTCTCAGTCTTCACCTCCCTCCCCCTTGAAAACATTTCATCAAACAATTGTTTTAAAAAATAAAATAACATAAAATGGGAGGTGTTTCATAATAAATAGTCTCACAACACAATATTTTAGAGCACTGGAGAGAACATCTTCAAGCACAAGCCACTGATTCCTCAGGCACTTGTTAGCACTGGGAGCTTTTCTTGTCATTGTGTGTCTTTGGATACTGCCATTCACAAAAAAATTCTTATTACCTCATAAGTAGGTTGGCTTTGTTGTTTTTTTGTTTTTTTTTTCCCATCAGGGCATTGGATTGCTCATCCAAAAAAGAAAAGTAGGTACATCAATATATACCTTTCTTAGTGGAATGGGCAAGAAATGTTACGATCTGCTTTGAGGAAGGAAGGAAAGGCAAGTGGATGGACAGACAGAGCTGACAGAGATTAGCAAATCCTCCCAGCATCCCTATTTAAGCTATTTTTACCCAGAAGGCAGGGAGTAAGACTTAAGAGTGAGCCAGCAATCCTATTTATAGAAAGCCATTTTTAAATGCAAAGGCTCTGAGAAGGAGAGTCACCTCCACGCTGAACACCAACCTCCCTGGGGCTCCCTCAGCACCGAGGGAGGGAGCAGCCAGGCCACCCCAGCTGCATCACTGATGTGCTCCTGGCTGAAGCTTCCAGAAGGACAGAGCCCTCAGAAATGCAGGACTTTGGGTCCTGGGGCAGCCCAAGAGCACAGCTGAAAATAGCTCTCTGCCACACATCCTCGTGGCAGAGACAAAGGCACACACAGGGATCACCTGAGGAGTTCTTTGCCTGGTGCCTCTCCAGGTATTCTCTTGGAGATCCTGCTCGTGTGGCTCTCAGCGTAGTTTGTCAGGGATACAGCTCCTTCTGAGATTTTAAAATAAACATCTATAGTTCAGCACACAAATGCATACATATGTGAATCTGCATAGCTTATAACTGCTTAGAAACTACTGCATATGGAAAATTTGGCACTTGCTTTGCTGTCCAAGTGCGCTTGGTGCTATTTTCTTCCAATTAATTACGTGGTAATCCCATGCAAAAGATTTGTGGCTTAAGATTTATGTTTGCACTAGGCTAAAAATTATTCTCAGTAACTTTGTGCCATCTAAATTTTTGGAGTAATTTTGGGGAGCCCCCCCCCCCCAGTGTTTTGAGAATATCAGAAGCATATTCTTGAAATGACCAGGGCTATTTCAATGCAGCTAGAATATAATTATACAGCACTGTAGCTGCAAATAGTTGCCTATCTCCATAATCTACTCACAGTGATTCTATAGATAAGATTGTAGGGTTGCTGTGTCTATATAAATATCTGTTGGCGTGAAATCCTCTCATGTGGTTTTGCAAACTGAGTGGCTTATGCTGAGCCTGCACACTCAGGGTGTTTGTCTCTCAGCACTGCAGAGTGGCAGCCCCCAGTGGCTCCAGTTTTTAGGTGCCATGGAATTCAGGGGTTTCTGGAAGAGTTTGTTCCCTGCTCTGTTCTTCAGGAGGGTCTCCACTATAACAACCTTCAGTAAAGTTTTTCTAGGTGTTTAGTAGTTAGTGTGGAGCTCAAATGACAAATGTCAGTGTTTGACCTGGGGTTTTTGTATAAATTGGCTCCTGTTTGAGCTGGGAAGGGTTTCTGGGATGTCAAAATGTGCAGGCTTGGAGGAATCCATGTGTTGTTACACTGGACCCCACAAATCTCATGGTAGGATTTGAGAGCACCCAAATCTACTTGGTTGCTTTTTTTCCCAGGCCGTGGAAAGCTGATGCATAAAGTTCAAGCTCTGTCTTCTGTTAAATTCTCTTGTGTAATTGTTTTTCTATCAGAAATAGTTGTGTTTCGGGGTTTGTTTGTTTATTTTTTGTTCTATGGTATTACCTTCTGAAGTCTTTGGGGTTTTCTGTGTAAGTTTTATTAGGAATTTTGGCCCTGACTCAGGAAAATATCGTGGGTGCATAAAGTCAGTCACTTGATAATTATGAGGTGAGCATGTGACAAGCTGTTAGAATTCTCCTGGCTTGAGCTAAGGACAGAACAAGTCCTTGACAAAGTCCTTTTTGTTATGAAAAGCAGATTCAGATGTCCCTGGAATGGGATCTTGCTAGAAAAGAATGTCATTCAAGTAAAAAAGGCTTTAGGTGGACCTCAGCTTAAACAGCAAAGTGGTTCACCATCCACACTACACATTGCCCACCTGAAATATTTCCTCTCATTAGGTGGCTTTTCTGAGGGGCAGTTTAAAAGCCAGTTCACATGTTATTTCTAGACAGGTCAACCATACTTTGTGTTGCAACTGCAGTTGTGAAGTACACAGCAAAGTGTTTGCTGTGTCATGATATGAAGGAAGTCATTTGGGAAGCTGTCAATGAAGGAGAAGTTCTCCCATTATGCATGCAGACATCCAATGTAAGGAGTTTTTTCAGAGTTAAGTGATTTTCAACTGTCTGCAGTAATATTTGCATTATTCTGGTTCATGCTTTTAGCTGTATTTATTTAGGAAGCTTTCATTTGTATCTTTCTTTCTAGTTTTGTTGTGTGACCTCGAGGTTTTTCTCTTCCACAGTGACAACCTCTTCCACAGCCCTGTTGTGTAGGGGTTCTGGAAAACAGATTTTCATCATTTCAAGCACGGAGAGTGAGGTTCATCTCACCATAGGACTTGAGTGATAGGTGATGATTACCATGGTTTTTGTTGTGGCAGCTGTGACTGAGCATCTCTGGACTCAGTTTTTTGTAGATATATATCTATAAAATGCAGAATGATTGCTTAGGGGAGAGGGAAGGACAGAGGTATGAACATGATTTTTAGTGGGGAGGCTAAGGGTTGTAAAAAGGGTGAGTTGGAACTACAGAGGTATCTAGACAGTGATGGAGGGTGTGATGAGAATAGGAAGGGCATTCACAGAGCATGAATCCCTGTGGGACAGCAGGAGGGCAGTCTCTGAAGGGCAAATTTGAGCTGGACGGGTTATGGTGAAGGGCCCTGAGGTCTTGGCTTCAGTTTGCAGTGGGGAAGACAAAGCTGAGCCTGTTCCCCTGTGAGATGTGGTTGGAGAACACGACCAAATGTGGCCTTTGGACTATCCAGGGCTCTGTTTTGGCTACTGGTCTGTGCCAAAAGAAGCTGGTGCTCTCCATGGGTCCTGCTATGTGCCTAGGGACAGGGAGCTCCAAGTCCCAACTACCCTGCATTCAGATTTTTCTTTCATTCTTTTCTACTCCTGTTACTTCATCTCTGCCGTAGGCTTGGTTTGAGGCCTACTACTTGTCTTCTCTCCACATTTTTCCTAGTTATTTATATTTATTTCAGTAGGGAAAGTATTTCTCTCCTCCCTGAAAGCTCTTCCCCTCAGGCAAATGGATTTGGGGGAATGTGGGAGATCAAGGATGGAAAGCAATCCTATGAATGCCAGTGTGGCTGTAAGGGTAGGAAGCTCAAGTTCCTCATCCGAGCGAAGGAGGAAGGAGCTGAACTCCTTTATTGGACAGGAGGGACATAATTAATCCCTGGAAAAGGAGGCCGAGCTGTCAGGCTTTTGGAGGAGACCTGGTGTTGCCTTTTCCTGCTCTTAAAATTAAAACCAAAACACAGTTTATGGGGAAAAGGGGTTTTTACCTCAATATTTATTTCAGGATCCTTGGGTGCAGCACTTCCTCCAGGTGGAATGCCCCGAAAATGCATGCACACAGTCACACTGAAATACACACAGTCACACTGAAATACACACAATTATAGGCCTTGCAAAATTAACATATTTATCAAAGATTCCCCAATGAGAGGCTGGAGTGAAGCCCCTGTTCTGAGGAACCTTCCCCCTGGCTGGGCCTGGCTGAGGTTCCCAAATGTGTTCTGGAGAGGCCCTTGGTGTCTGGGGCTCCCAGGATGTTTGCTCTCCTGGTTTAACAGTGCCGTGGGACTGAGCTGAGTTCTCAGCCTTGGGGAGGTACAAGTGTGGGGCTAAAAGCACTGAGAATACATAAAACTATAAAGGAGCATGTAAGAGGGGTATAAAAGAAAAAGCAAGAATTCATTCTGGCATCACTGGCAGTGGCAGTTTGCTGTTTGGGTTTGGCACATGTGCCTGCACACCAGGCCTCGCTCCCGGGGCCTCTCCGGGGGTGAATCCCGGGAACATCGCTGGCTGCAGGAGGAGCAGGTCTCGATTCCCTGCTGGACAGCAGCTCTTTGTGACAAAGGCTGGAGAGCTGCTTGCTTAGCGAGTCCCGAGGAACACTGAACGGTTATGGTGGGAACACAGCCTGGAGTGGTGGAACTCATTAGCCCTGCCAGTTTTGCCCGGGAAGACAAACCTCCAGCAGGATCTAAGTTACTGCTTTGGAGGTGATTTCCTCTTCTAGCGAGCTTGAGGCAGTGGCTTAAAATGAAAGATGGGCAACAATCGCTTTCTTCCAAAATAAAGGGTTTGATAACGTGAAAATATGAAACAAAAAACACCTGGGGTGAGCACTGGCACCAGCCCTCACCTCAGGGGGCTGAACCAAAAGAGCATGTGGCCTTCAGAGCAGGGGTATTTATCAGGTTAGAGGGGTGGGATTACATGCAGCATTGTCCAGTGAGGATACAGATAAGGAAAACCTACAGGTCAGGGGTCCAACAGATCAGATGGTAGAGGTCTTGTGGGTGGGCTATTCCAACCACAGCCCGTGGAAGATGGAAAATTCTGGCTATGTGCCCATACTTGGAGGCTTCGATGTAATAGAAACCTCTGCTTTTAGGGAGCACACTGCTACAGGGTAGGGAATGTTAATTTTTTTTTTTTTTTCCAGGGGAAGAAAGAAAGGTTTAGGTTTTAGCTTTTCTATCCTAGTCTAGAGTAAAAGTCTTGTCCAAAAATCTTCTGTTCTTCACCAGTTTTTGCCCATACCTATTGTGTTTATGCTCGAGGAGCAGCGTGGCTTCAAAGAGATGTGACTGCATGTGCTCAAACTGTGCTTGTCCCACTGGTGATGGAGCTGGAGGCCTTTTGGGATATCCAACTGCTGGCATGTGTGAAGGCAATGCAAGGCACAAGAAATTTCTGTCTGAAGACACTCTAGCTGCAGCAGTTCAGTGCATATTTATTAAGTCCAAAAGTTAGTCCCTAGTGGATAAAAGCAATTACAGCGTTTCTACCACATCTCAAAATGCATTTCTATAGAAGAGAGGAATTCTGGGCTTTAGTAATTTCAAAAGGAGTTAATGAGATTTTTAAAAAAAATATTTTCCTAAATAATAGTAGTCTGGCTGCAGCTTAATTTCAAGAGGTTTTGAGAAATTTTGGTGTCAGTAAATTGAGTTTCTGTCTTGTCTGTGTTCAAGGATACCAGCCTTGTTTGCTTGCCTTGTAATGCAGTTGCTCTGCTTCCCCACACTGTTTCTGCTGCTTTCAGTCCCTGGTGTGGACACACATTGGAATAATTGGGGTAGGGGTTAAGGTTGGCTGAGCATCTCAGCTCTGCCATTTCCTAAGGCATGTGCAGCTGGCCTGGTGCTCAGAAAATTTTATACAGAATAAGTAGCCTGTATGAAACAGCTTCCAAGTGGAAAATGAAGGCATCATGATGTGGCACAGTGCTGGTGCTCTGACAGGTTGGGAAGGGGAAGATGTGGGGAGCTCACTCATGACTGCAGCAGGGGATGCTCTCACTTGGCTCAGGACCTTCCAGAGGGCAGGAGGAGAAGAGACATTTAGGGATGAGTTTGGGGAGATGGTTGCTGTGTTCCAGCCTGGCTCTGATCACGGTGCAGTCTCAGGTACCAGCTCTGTGCCCCTCCCCTCCCACTTTGCCAAGTTTTTTTGCCATGCAGCTTTTGGGAGGAGATGCAAAATCTCCTGAGTTTCCTTTCAAGTAGATGCTTGGAAAGAAACAAAGAGGAATTTAAAGTTAGGTGTTTTAAACTAGTAACATATTTTAGACCCCATAACTTTTAAAATTTCAATGGAACTACTTTCACTTTTTAATTAAGGGACCTCCATGTATGCTGGTATATGATCTCTCCCTTTGAGGCAGGAGTGTGTGCAGTCTGATGGTTTCACCTTCATGTCACTGAGAAACTGATTTATTGCCTTATAACTGGGCAACCTGAGCAACCTGGTCTGGTGGAAGGTGCCCATGGTGGGGGGGGATTGGAACTGGATGATTTTTAAGGTCCCTTCCAACCCAAACCACTCCATGATTCTTTTATTAGTCCATCTAGAGGTCACTTATTACAAGTGTGACCATGCTTTAAAGGGAAATACAGCTCTCTTGCTGCAAGGTTTTCTGGCATCATCACCTGCAAAGGAGAGCTGCCTCCTGCTTTCTTGAGAGTTTCCAGACTCTGAATATTGATTGCACATAGGAGGGTGCCCAGTATGGACAAAATTGCCCTATGCTCTATCTGGTTACCTTATTTCATTAATGTACACTCGTTCTGAGGAGCTGAAAGGATTATTAGTAATAGCTCTGTAAGAGGGATACAATCAATTTAAATTAGCTCACGCTTGAGCCTGTATGATCTGGTGTCTTTAAAATGTAGGTAAGCAGCTCATCATTTTGCTCCCTTACATAACACTGTAGGAAACTTTTTCCAAGCCCAATCTTGTGGCACGTAGGCACATGGGTTAATTGTGGACTTGGCAGTGCTGGGTTAGTGCTTGGATTCAATGATCTCTGAGGTCTCTTCTAATCTCAGTGATTTTATGATCTTCTCTATAAATGTTGCAGTTCATTACATTTAGATGCTTTTAATGTCCAGAAGAATTATCCATTTGAAAACCTAAACACTTATGAGGAGTAATTCAGCTGCATTGTTTTTGTAAGAACATCAAACAGGAGACACCTCTGAAGATCCTTGTCCCTGTCCAAGCCCTGCTTCTCCCCTTCCTCCTTTCCATAAATTCTCCCAGGCTTCCTCCTGTCCATACATCTCATCCTGACAAGTGTCATTTGATTGCATGGGTAAACACCAGGGCTGATTTTCCTGATCTCTCCAGATTTCTGCCTTACAAAAGTGGTATGATTTTGCCAGGAAAGCCAGACAGCATTACACAGCAAAGCTCCCTTAATATCTCTTGCTTTTCCATTCGTGCCTGCCCCGAGCCAAAGAAACCCAGCTGATTTAGACTAATTATTTCAAATGCAGTTTGTAAAAGGATGCTAATACTTTGCTGTATCCCTGAAGGTCATCTGAGCGATCCATAGTTAAACATTCATGTGGGAGACTCGGGGGGAAACAGTAAGGGATGATTATAATGGAAACACAGTGGGCTGAAGTGTGTGCTCATGCTCGAGTCTTCACAAGGCAAGCCAGGCTACTGGAGTGTTCCTGTGCTTTTACAGCTCTTAAATCTGAATAAACTGGAGCCTGCAGACCCTGCTTCAACATCTTTCAAGCTGGAGAACTGTATGTGATTCAGGACTGCTTCAAACTGCTTCCTCAGCACCTTGATCCTCAATCTCTGTTGTGTTTTATTAAGGGGGAAAAAAAATTATCTGTGCACGATCTCTCGTCATTAAAATGTGCTGGGTGCCCAAGGTGTTTCTTCGTCTGTTCCTCTGGCAGCTTTTCCCCTCAAGTGATTATGCTAATTAGTGTTTGATCAGATGATTAAATTATAATTCGATTAATCCTACGTGCTAAACGCTCTGAATGCATTTCCATCGCCTGAATGCCTTGTGCTTAAGCATTCCTGTTTGTAGCTTGATAGGAGGCTCCTGCCTTTCCCTGTGCCTAATGGATTTTCTGTACTAAACCCACTATGGTTCTCTTTAACACTGGGATGCAGGGGAAATGGCCTTTTGTTTTCCTACTCTGCTGCACAGGACCAGAAATAGGTAGGTTCCTCCTTGATGATCTGAATGTTGCTAGGGATCACAAAAAAATAACAGAGGGGGAAAAAGATTCCAAGCTTTTTATTTGCTGTTAATACATGCTCACCCCATGTCCCATTCATAACTCATAACTTACCGAGGCAAAAAACTGGTACAGCTAAATCCTCAATCTGTTTTCATTCTGAGTGGTATTTTCCCCAAATAATTCCCTCCTTTTTCAAAGCCAAAATGTATTTTGGTCTAGACACCCTCTTCTTTGCAGAACAAATTTTCTGTGTGTGTGAGAGTGGGGTAGAGAGAGAGAGAGAGAGGATTATTTCTACTCCTACTACCTGCTTTGCCCTCCTGTTCCCCCAAGTTTATTTTTGCATGTCATCTCTAGGAGATAATCTCCAGCAAAGGTGTAGAGTGGAGAACACACTGAAATCATAACCTTGGTGCTGCTGAGAGATTAATGCTCAGCTGCTGCTTTCTTTGTCTTTGGGGCCCTGCATTTTTAGGTCATCTAATTTCACATGACTCAGTTCTACATACTGGAGAAAAAGAAGAACAATAATAACATTAAATTTTTTTAAACAAAAGGTACTTTGTCTCTCGGTATTAAATATTTACAGGTGTTACATAGTGAAATATGTCAACTGGCTTCTCTGTTTTTATGGAGGTAGACACCAGTGTCTTCCTCTGTCAGAGTCTGATAGTAATGAGTGGCTGGAATTTAGAGGGAGGATGTTAAATTTAAATCCCTTGGTTTGTTTCCATCCTACAGTGCAGAAAACACTATCATGGATCAGCCTCCCCCGCTCTTCCCCTCTCTCCCTCTCCTGAATTTATCTCAGGGGAGGTGTGAAACAGATTGAACACAGGGTTGCCAAGACCTGTCTAGGGGGATTTTGCTTTTTTGTACCCCAGGTGTGGGAAGGTAAAGCAAGGGAATAGGGATGTAAAGGATGTTTTCTCTTCCCTCTCCTTCCCTTTGTTTACCTGAGAAGCTGTCAGAGATTCATAGAGCTCCTTTAACATCTTATTTTACTCCTTTCAGACTGTCTAGGAAAAAAATTTTACCTGTGAGGTGACTGGCAAGCTACAATCTACTTCCAGCTGTAAAACAATGAGGGGTAAATGAGTCCTCTGTAATTAAAGCCATAGAGGCCAAAAGCACCTTCATTCTATCAAAGTGCAGTGGTGTGGCAGTGATGGAATGTTGAGATCTCATGATTCAAGGAAATCTATGCCCTGCCAATGAATTCAGCCTCATCCTTTGCCAGAGATCCTGCCCTGGGAGCCTTCCCTCACCCTTGGCTCACCAATTTGCACTTTTGCCTCAGTTCTACTCCCTCCAAACAGATTGTGGGCAGATATTTGTCCTGCCAGCATCTGTGCAGATTTAAGAAATTAAATGGCTGTCTCCTGGTGTGTGTTTGGGAGGGGGAATTGCTCCTGATCCCACACAGGATGAGTGCAAACCTCCTGTTTTATATTGCAGCTGGACCACTCCCGTGAACCCCTCTGCTGTCAGAGTTTGTGGGGTGCAGTCCTCCATGTGGAAGGCAGTGATGAGTAGCTGCAGGCAGTAATACCTTCAAGAGATCCCGATAAATAGATCTGGAAGTAGGCTTGTGTCACCATCCTCATTTTAGAACTGAAAGAATTAGGCTAAGCTGAATTAAGGCTCTAATTCTAAATGAAAGTGCGAGCTTAGGATGCTGCTTAGCTCATTCTTTTTAAAAGTTTAATTTCAGATTCATTTCCTGAGTATCCCCATGTGGACAGGTCCTCAGACTCTGCCTGGCCTTGGGTAAGCTACTTAAGCTTGTGACCTGAGGACGTTACTGCAAAATACACTAAAACCTGTGCAGGAAGTGCATTAAGTATTCCATGGGAGATAATTGTATGCCTGCTTTCTTTTTGTTGTTTTTTTGGGTTTTTTTTTTTGTTTATTTAGTGTTCTCTGTGTGGTATTTCAGACAGAGATCAGCTTTGCAAAGGTGATCTTGGAGTAAGGGAAAGATTATCCAAGTGGGGGACTGGCAAAATGGCTGTGCTGGATGAGGCATTCCAAGCTATTCCCTTGAAATCTCTAACTCACCTCCACGTCTGTGTAGTGGGAACACATCCCCCACCCACCTGACAAGTGCTCTTTTGGATGCATATAAGTACCCTTAGAGCTTTGAGCCTCTGGAGGTAGGGGAATTCATAGTGAGCAGCATGAACACCCTTTGGAAAATGCCATCTCCGTGTCACTGCGTCGCCCGTGCTCTTTCCCTGGGAAGTACACATTCCAAGAGTCCAGCAGCAGAGGTCAGTGCTGATTTGCATTGGAGAGGCAAACCTGAGTTCAGAAGGAAAGGGCCAACCTATCCACATCTCCTGTGTACAATAAAAACCCCACCACACTCTTCACTGCCACTGGTGCCTCACGCCTCAGTCATGTCTTCCTGTGAGCTCTTCATGTAAAAATTGGTAGCTGTTGATAAGGGTGTCACCATCCAGGTGCCCAGGATGAACTGGTGCTCTTTTGAGCATAAAACTCTTCCTAAATGCTACTGAATCAGAGCTCATTATATCTCTAACTAGTCTGACTTCCCACCTTTGGGCAGCTGCAAACAGATACAGAGGGATTTTGAAGAGGGTCTTTCTCGGGGGGGAGAGAGGAGGAGCACATGGTTAACATGCAGTTCTGACCTCACTTGGAGTCTCCTGAGGCTCACACAGAAATTTGATGGACTTCTTTTTGAAGCTTGGCATTGAGTGTGTTCATATTCCATTTTCCCCGAGCGCCAGCAGATTTGTCAGAGCGCTGGTGTGCTGTCTGACACACCTCTTGCCCTTTCTGGGAGCAGTCACGCTTCCTTGGCTGGTTTTAATGGGTGTAAACCTTTCTCTGCTTCCCTCCCTGACCTTCACACTTTCTCAGTGTGTCTGGGGCTGGCTGGTTGGTTTGATTACAGCTGGGAGTGCTGGGAGGATCAGCTCAGGTTATTGTTCGTGGTTGCTGGGGGTTGTGGTTGGGGCTGCACAAAGTTGTATCTAATAGTGGGGAAAAGAGAATAAACAAGTTCACAAGCTGGGGCAGCCCCTGCCCTTTTTAAGTCTTTTATTCTTAAGTCTTATATTCCCACCTCAAGGTTATCCCACTCTCCAACCTGCCTGTATCCAGTTTGTATCACTAACTGCTAATTTATTTCTTTTTACCCCCAGAAATCAGCGCTTAACATGTTGGACAGTGAGGAATATTGTCAACTGTCTCCTCGTCTTCTTTTGTTGTTTTGTTCATTTTCATATGGCTTGTATCAGGTGCAGCTCCAGACTGCCCCCAAAACCTGTAAATAGTTTGGAAGAAGCCCATGCAGTTAGCCCTGTCCAGTCTCTGAAAAATCCCTGTATCTTGCAGGTTTCTCAGTCCTCTGCTGTTTGCAATGTCTATTTTCTGTGCCTCTCAAGAGAAAAGGAGGTACAGGAGGTGATTAGAATGAGGAAATGATCCTCTGGCACTAACCTGGATATTTTTCTCTTAAAAAAAATAAAAAGAAAAGCCTGCAGCTTCCTCTTGGAATTGGGTCCGTGAGCAGCTGACTACGTTTGCCATGAATGACAATTAGTAATGCCTAGAAACAACAACTAAACAGAGCAGAAATAAGATCGTCTGGGGAGAGGGGGGAAAAAATAACTGAACAAAAACCACTGGGTAACCCATATGCTTTATTTTCAAAGTGGAATTAGCAAATCCAAACTATTTAGCTACTGTATGCACTTAAACTCTGGGCCACCCATGTGTGGAAGATTTTCTTGGCTGGAGGGCAGGAAAATTTAAATTTCTGTGTCTTTTGCCTTTTCCTCTTGCATTAACAGCTAGTGCAACACTAGCTCTCACCTCAGGAGGAGAGGCTGCTTCTTCCTGCTGCCCTCCCTTCTCCTGCCCAGGGCTGTCTCTGGTGCCATCTCACAGCACTTGGCAGTCCCAAAAAATTGGTTTGAAAGTGAGGAGAGTAATTTACCTGTGTTTTAAATTATTTTTCTCCTACTGTTCCCTTTTCTGTCCTTCCTCAGTCACACCAGAAATGTAAATATTCATCCTCAGAGAGGACTAAAATTGCATGAGAAATTTTTCTTGAGCTCTGCCAGGAAGAAGCTTGGATTCACACACCTGGAGTGACTCCTATTCCCTCTTGGAAAAACTGACTTAATGAAAATAAATGTGCTTCTACAAAGTCAATATTCCTTTCAACTTCTGCCTGTGCTTTCATCAGCTTGGGCTGTGTATGTGGGAGAATGTTTAGAAAGAATATTCACAAAAATGCTCTCTGGCAAAGGAAGAGATCACAGATCAGATCAATGAGATTTCCGCAGAAAAGAGAATTGAAGTGATTTAATTTTATCAGCCAGGAATCTTACATCTGGGACCAGTTATGTTCTACTGGTGTCTCTAGAAAACAAACTTCTTTGAGAAAATATCATAGACAAATAATTTTATAAAACCTCAGAAACCAAAGCCTGGCATGCAATTTCAAAATGAGCACGTGCACTTCTATAAAAACCATTAACATGAACGGCTTTTGATCGTGACAGGCTCTAACAAATGTGAAGGTCCTGACAAAGTGGTGTTTAATTAGTTGTGCTCTGGCATAAATGTGCAAACAGTGGAGAAAACCTGTCCTTTCAGGACTGAGGTTCTCGAGGGACAAGTCACATCAACAGCGAGGAATAAGCAGAAGAGTGGAAAAAGTGTATCTTGAATTATTTTTCCTTGTCAGAGTACCCAGACCATTTTCACCCTCTCATTTATGAAACCCTGATCAGTTTATTATACCTGATTAAAAGTGTCTGCATTAGCCCTCAAACCCTGCACAATTTGACCTAAACCACATGAGGAATTGGCCCTAAAATATTCTATTATTCCTGTTTTCTCTGTCCTTGCCATTCAAGAATAATAGAACTGTTCTTTTGTGTTGGGCATGAGGAGTTGGTGGTGATCTAGTCTGCACTTTTTTATGTGTATCAATGATCTTTTGGGATTTATTCCAAAATAAGAATGTTATAACCACAGGTAATGAACTCTAAAGACAAAAATTGAGACTCCTATCTGGGTCATGGCTGTGGCAAATATTAACACCTGATGGACATGCAATTGTGCTTCTGGAAAAAGACTTCTCTTTCTAATTTTTTTCCCCCCACTAAGCAGTAGCTGCAGTTGGAAATGCTATTTAAGTCCTCTCTGTATGTGAATTTTCACTGCTGACCTGTCGTAGCTCAAAG
This sequence comes from Erpornis zantholeuca, assembly GCA_013400515.1. Lineage (NCBI taxonomy): Eukaryota > Metazoa > Chordata > Aves > Passeriformes > Timaliidae > Erpornis > Erpornis zantholeuca. The sequence continues at coordinate 196,927 of VZTN01007684.1, forward strand.
CTCCTTCTGTCTGGAATGGACAATTGACAGATTGTTCCACATCACAGATTGAGTTGTGGTGCTCCAGAACCTGGGGAATAAATCTGAGGCAGCATTCCAGCCTCTTGAGACCTTCCTAAGAAATAAACATTAATAAAGACCCTTGATTTTATGCACTTGGAAAAATTCCTAAATATTCTAGAACATGTAACAAGGATTTGCTTGTTCTTGGCTGTAGCTCCTTGCTTTTGTGTCTGGCTGACAATTACATTTGCTGTTACACAGCTTCCCAATTCATTAATAAATTGATTGGAACGTGAAGCACTATGCAATACAGGATTAAATAACACGACACAATATAGGATTAAATAATTTGCTAGCCTGCTCTTCTCTTTATTTAGAAAAGAAAAAGAAAATCATCACTGAGTCATCAAATTGGCCAATAAATAAAAATGTTGTTATATGATCCTTTCCTATAATTACATATATATATAAAAAAAGGGATATAGACTTCTGTAATTGTTTGTTCATAGTCTGTGGTTTAATGTATGTGATGGAAGAAAAATCCCATCACTTTCTAGACTCCTGATATACTTTTAGACACACTGATTGACAAGCCATAAGTAGCGCTCCCAGCAACATTTTAGTTCTGTGGATTTACAGCTCATTATCACTTATGCTCTCTGGTAAAGATTTAAAACTGCTACATTTTTAGAACCTGAAATAGGAAAAAAAAAAAAAGTGACTAAAATAATTACCTCTGAAATGTGTATTACGGGCGTTATCCAATCGTTATTTTAGCAGGAGGATGTATTGGTGTTTTAAAACTCAGCAGCAATTGACATAAAGTTTCAGTGGAAATATTTCTGCCAGAATTTTGAAACTGTGTTTGATCTTAATGGCTCCAGCACGAGGCAGGAGAACAGAGTTACGTGGTTTAGCATGAGCATAGAGGACCTGAGCTCAAATCCCTGCTTCATTACCTGTTTGCAGGTGCAGTGGCAGGAAAATCTATTTGGTTTTCACGGGTTCCTCAAAAGAGGAGAATATCCTGTGCTCAGGAACACGACAGGTGTACTCCATGCTGCTGGTTCCTGCATGGAAGTCCAGAAGGAAAACCAAATTAATTTACTGTTGAGCCAATCACTGCTGAAGAAAACAGCCTGCAGAAATGCTTATTTTAAGCAGTGTTTGCACTGTTCAGCAGGCACTTCAGAAACCTTGGGGGTGATTGGAGAACGTGGGATGCAAAGAAATCAATCCCTCCCGTGTGTTTTAGTGTGGAGAACTCAGAAAACCTGAGCTGGAGTGCACACACACACAGCCAGCTGCAATGCAGTCCGCGGCTGAGAAGGGAAAATGTGTTATTCAGGTGAGAAATAAGCTCCCAGGTATCAATTTTATTTTTTCTCCCGTGGATCAAGGGAGCTCTTTCAAGGTAATCTGATTTCAGCGTTGGCTGTGAATTCTGCTGGCTGCCTCTGGAAAGCTGTGCTCTCTGTGCCAGGCAGTAATTGCGTTAATCATCCATTTTTAAATAACTGCATTTGAAGTTAAGTTGAGAATTGCTTTTCAGATCTTTAATTTGCTTTGGAAAAGTGAAATAATTCCCACAAGGGTTGTGCTAATCAATATTCCAGAGGCAAGTAACCTTTGCTAATACTCGAACATGGGATACTCTATATTCTTCTGCTTAAAGAATTCTGGGGGAAAAAACCACACCAATTCCATCTGTAATTTGGCAGGTTAATAACTTTTCTGACTGCCAGGCATAGGGGTTTTTAGTCAACAGGAGATTCATCAAGTACAAAATTGCATTATATTATCTTTCTTTCATTGTTGTTGTTTTTATTTTAAACCTTCTTGCTAATATAAATGATGACAAATTGCAGGGCTGTAAATTCGAAAGTCCCTAAATGGCATTTTTGTTGAAGCCTTTCCACTGAAATGCTTACTTGGAAAGGTTTTTAAAACCTCAGGAGCTGGGGGAGGGGTTTTAATTATTATTATGCATCATGACACAATGCATTATGCACCACGGTTGTTTTTCTGCTTTTTAAACACTTGTTATGGATGATGAAACTAATAAAAACGGACGTCCAGGGAGAGCTTCTGCAAAACCTTCCTGTGATGTCATATTCTCTTTCCAAGGCATTGCAGTACTTGGAAACGAGGGGATAGACAAACTTAAAGAGGCACTTAGAAGCACACTAATAATTAGCTGACAGGTAGTCATCAAGGGAAAGTCACCTTCTTTTCAGAGGTGTCCTGCTGTTAAACTGGATAAAAACCCTCATGTTTTAAAAACTAAAAATGGTAGAATGTGGGCGTTGCTGTCTTAAACATGGGAGGGTTTGACCCTGCCTCCTTTGAAGCCACCTGCAAATTACTGCTGATGCTCAGAATTTGCTTTCTTTGCCTTGTTTTTTCCCATCCAGACATGCACATAGCTGAAAAATAAATTGGTAGTAAGGCTGATTGAAAAGCTGACGGGTTACAATAGATTCAGCTCCAGAGCTGCCTTTTCATCTTGCCTCTCTCCACCAAGTAAATATTTCCTGTTCCCTTGAAATCAGTTTGATATTTAGGTTCTGCACAAGTACAGGAGGAACAAAGGGGAGAATTGTGCGTTCATTTCTTTAATGAAAGCTATTTTTTAAATAGTCATAGACCTTGCATAGGCTGCATCCTATAAAAATTAGGAAAAGAGAAAATCTGGATAGATTTTTAAGGAGTCACAGCAGGCAATGGATTTGAGAGAGGATGGGAAAATAAAAATACTGTGCTTCCCCAGGAGGGAAGTTGAATCCAATATTTCATATTTCAGGGTTGGGGAAATGAAATTGCGGTGTCAGCGTGGACATTAAAAATGATACTGGTGCTGACACACAGACAATTGGCAACTACATTTTTTTCCTGAGATGCTGCTCAGGAAAGTCTGAAATCTGTGTGTCCCCCCCTATCCATGTATCCAGAATTAATTGTCTGATAGTTGTACCTTGCTTTTTTAAAGGAAAAAGTCCAACAAGCCAACAGCAATCTCTTCTACCTCTACACGCACTCTGCACCTCCAGGGTGGCTCCAGTTACTGCCTCCAAGTTTAAACCTGTGGTTGTGGTTTGGGGATTTTGCCAGGAGATTGTAAAGTGAATTGATTTGTTCTTTTTTTCTGTATTCACCATTCCCCCATTACATTTTTCTCAACTTTGTGGTTACAGAATGAAAATTACCTACTTTCCCCCACCCCGTATGGCCCAAATTCAACGAAACTATAACAATACCTTTGGTTTTACAGCTTGGTGCTGTTGCTCTGCTGTAGATTTGGGATATAAAATCCTACCATTTGCCTCCTTGCCTGGTCAACCTTCTGTAAAGATGTAGAAAAAATTGCTCATGCATTCCCTTCTCTTTACTGCCAGGGCATGGAGCAGAAGCCTCTGCTCAGAATGACAGAATGGATTGGGCTGGAACAGACATCAAAGATCATCTCATTCCACCCCTGCCATGGCAGGGACACCTTCCACTGTCCCAGGCTGATCCAAGCCCCATCCAACCTGGCCTTGGGCACTTCCAGGGATCCAGGGGCAGCCACAGCTGCTCTGGGCACCCTGTGCCAGGGCCTGCCCACCCTCCCAGGGAACAATTTCATCCTGATATCCAACCTAAACCTGCCTTCCTTCAGCTCAAGGCCAATCCCCCTTGCTCCATGCCCTTGTGAAAAGTCTCTCTCCAGCTCTCTTGTAACTGCAGTCTAAAATGCCTGATGTCTCCAGGATGGATCCTCTTGCACCTTCCCTTTTAACAGGAATGGTGTTTGTTACCTTTCAGCAATTCCTACACAGCATTGCTCCATCCTGACACTCTCTGCTCAGCCTGAGCCTTCTGAATGTGTCCTGCACGAAACTTAAATCCTCATTGTTCTCAGGTGCTGCCAGCTGAATCAAAGGGAGTTCTGCTACTGTGGAGAAACTCTTGCTGGATCATTCCCTCTTCATTGTGCCCCTGCTGTTTAGACAAACCTTTCAGGCATGTCTTGAGAAGAAAACACAACGAGGTTGTGTTGCTGTGCTGCTGACTCCAATCTGAGCATGTTCAGCACCCGTGCCTTGTTAGTTTGGTCTCCCTCCTATTGAACTAACAAGATTCTTTCAGTCACCTTCTGCAGGAATTGGAGAAAGCTGGTGGTATTAAATGGTTTTGCAAAGATCTCTGCTGGTTTTGTTTGTCCTTATAAATATTTTATGGCATCATGGCTCTGTTAAAATGCAGTGGTTTTGTGTAGTAAACCTAAATAAGAATAAGCCTGCACAAGGTATTTTTTTTTTTCCCTCTGTGCATCAAAAGAGAAAAGAAGAAGAGAAAGTTAAAATGCATAATGAGGCACAGCATGTTTCTAGTGCTGGGTAACCTGCATTGTTGTTATAAGATTTAGTAGAAATGTTTACTAGAAAATACAGTATTCAAGCTGAATTTTAACAAGGAGTGTCAAGCTATTATTTGTATTTGATATTCAGGCTGGCGACAGAGAGAGCTGCAGGTAGTGGTCAAAGATTGAATGACAAACCTTGACTCACATTCCTTTTTTTAACCCTTAAAACTTTCTCAACATGGTCTATTAGCCTCTTCATTGTAAAAATGGAGTAAGACTTATTGTGGTTATTCTGTAGATTGCTTAAATATTTTTTTCTCTTTGTTTGTGGGGGATTTTTTGTTTGTTTGTCTTTCTTTTTTTAACCAGGTAGGGAAATATTAAGTTCTAATAAATTCTCGATTACATTATGATTAATGTCTTTGTTTCAGAATCTGTCTCGACTGAGCACAGAATGGGAAAGCATGACTGGAAGTGGGGAGGGAAAAAAGATTCTCTCTGATTCTTTACAATTAACCAAAAATATTCCCAGAGCTTGCCTCTAAGGAAAAAAAAAAGAGGAAATAATTTGGAAAATTTCTGTCACTTTTTATTTAGTTAGAAACTTTGCCTTGTGTAAAATAAAGCCTCCAATTGCTATTCATTCCCAGCTGAGAACTACCTCCCTCCATTTTAAAAATACTCCCTAAAAGTTTTAGCCAGATGAAAATGGCATTCTGAATGGAAGTGCTAAATAGGTTTGTACATAATTAAGAAACGAGCAGCAGGCTGTGACTTTGTTTGCAGCACAGAATGAGGATTTTCCCTTTGCTGAGATTCTATTAAATTTGACAATGAGAGAATTCATGGTTGACTTGCTCTTGGTGGTCTGTCAAGGCTGAAGCCAGTGGCATTTATTGAGGTTTATAAACTCTTTAGAGAAGCTGGGTATCCCTTTGCACAGAAACACTGTCTGGTACAGAAATTCACCCTCTTTTCTCCCTAATCATCTGTGCAGTTAATGGGGTTGGCTGTTTAATACCAGTAATTCACTAGCAACACCTTAGGAGCAGCAGTGGCCACTGAAACCACCCAGCTCTGTGGCTGATTTGACTGAAGAGGTGGGTGCAGGACCTGTGCCTTGGCCAAACACCTGATCACATCCAGTTTGTCAAGTTAAACAAAACATTTGTAACAGGGGCAGATAAAGGTTGGGGGAAAAGCTGTTTTTCAGAGTGTAAAATAGCTGGTTGCCCTACTTAAGCAGACAAATGCTGTGATAAAGTAGAGGAGAAATTGATATTTTCTAAGAGATTTCCTAATCTCTTTCTCGATGGAGTGGTTTTTTTCCACAGGAAAAGAAAGGCTAATCCTCATTTTTTATTTACTTTAAATCTTGAGGTTCTCTGCTCTGGATCCAAGGGTGGGGCAATCTTATTTATTACTGATTAATTTTCCTTGCTTGTCAGATGTTGTAAACAATTAAAATCGAGCTGACAGTTACCGTACTTAAAGTTTTAATTTGGGGACATATCCATTTCCAACAAAATTGATGTTATTCTTTAAAATGCAGAGTTATCATGAGTTCTATTTTTTATCAAAAGAATTTTTCTTCCCTGCTTTCCTTGCACTTCCTTTCTTTTGATCTCCTTCCTCTTCCCCGGAGAAAAAAGGCATTGAAGATGAAGTTAGAGGACACTCATGTGGAATTTGAGGATACTGAGTGAGATAAAAAGCAGGCAAGATGAAAATTTTGTTTGTGTATCAGTAGAAATGGAGAAAAGTAGTTTTTAGAATTAGAAAGGCTCCATCATGAAAGTCTTGGATAAGACTTGAAGACACAACTTGGTGTTGAGAGAGTTAAAGATGGTTTGAAGTATTTATATCCTTTTAAAAAATGCTGCCTGATTTGCTGATGATTTTATACTTTAAAAACAAAGGAAAATGTGTTTAACTTTATACCAGTAAATTTTTTTTGCAGCTTTGCGCTCCTAAAATGTGGCAAAAAGGTGTATATGGATGGCTGCAGAGAGGAGAGGAAGACAGGGTAAAACTAAACTGTACTTCTGATTCCCAGTAGCTAATTCAAATTATATGTGTTCTGTAATTATGTTGCCTCGAGCTCCCATTAATGTTGATGAGCTAAATGTATTTATCAGTGGAAAAATAGGCTTCATTTTATACATCTAAATAGTTTAATGTTTTTAATGCAGATTGCCTGATTTGTAGAGGCAGCATCATCAAATGACAAGGTGGATGAGGGATGTGTGATTTTTTTTTTTTCTTGGAGTCTGTAAAATGCTGCCAATTAATTCTTTCTGAGAGTGACTCTCAGCCACCTGAAGTTGCTGCTGTGTGACAGGAAGTCAGTGCTCTGCATCTTTATTTGTTGTCTTCACCCAGGCTGAAGCTTGGATGACTTTGTGGGTACATCCTATAAAAGGAAGACAATGGGGAAGTTGCCTCTGGTGATAAAAACATGTTTAAGATCAGCTTTGATGGAGCTCTGAGCAACCTGGGACAGTGGGAGGTGTCCCTGCCCATGGCAGGGGTTGGGACTGGATGATCTTTAAGGTCCCTTCCAACCCCACCCGACCCATTCTGCATTGCTGCACTTTAAAAAAATGGAGTCTCTTAAATAAAAGTAAGGAAAAAGACTGATTGAAGTGCTGTGGTCTTTTAGATATACTTGGGGGTGAGAATCTGAGGAGATCCTGTCTTTTCCAGAGGAGTGGAGTTCTTTCTAATCTTCCCCTCATGCTTTCTTCTCCTCTTCCTTATAAGCACAGATTTTGAGCTGGTATGAGGAACCTTCAGCACTTCAGAATCAGTAAGAAGAGTTAATACCTGCCAGTTGTGGTCCCATCTGTATCTGTTTGGACTGCAGCTCAGCTGTGTAATCTAATTAAAACATACAGACCAACCCCCAAGCAATCCAGTAAGCAACAAGAGGTGTTTTCCTCTGAGCTTCTCTGCTGGGAGTGTGCAGACAGGCAAGAGGGATCTGCCCCTTCCTTCCTACAGGTGCCTTCTTAGTAGAACTGGGCCATGTTCTGCAAATTTTTTTCCATTAAAAAAAAAAGTTAATGGTGCCATTAAGGCTTTCTCATCTGACAGAAATGATGTTGCCCTCAACCCCTGCCCTGCTCTCCCTTAAATTCTCTCCTTTCTTTTTGACTGGGAGGTTTGCTCTGCGAGGGTCCGAGGCCAACGTTCAGACACAGTGATTCAATTCCACCACATCATCTTCAAGTCTTTAAAAAAAGAAATAAATCTTGCATTACAGAGTGAAAAATTAAATTCTTCTTTCTGGTGTGATTTACACTCTTCTATTAGTCATTGCTATTATCTGTTTCATCATTCATCAGGATTGCAGCAGCAATTCACGGGGCCAGCACTAGCTTTGGGCACCACATGGCCTTGCTGCAGCAGTTACTGCACTTTTTGACCAGGTGCTTGTTGAGTTTCAAAGATGGACCTTGAAATATGCTTTACAGGGGGTCTCTGAGTGACTCTTCAGGTGCAGAGTGTTATTTTAGTCTACTTCTGTTTGGAAGTGTCTTTTAAAAGCTGAGGGGTGTAATGTGGTACAGGTGGAAGTACCTTCTTCTTCTTCTTCTTCTTCTTCTTCTACTTCTTCTTCTTCTCCTTCTTCTCCTTCTTCTTCTCCTTCTTCTTCTTCTTCTTCTTCTTCTTCTCCTTCTTCTTCTCCTTCTTCTTCTTCTTCTTCTTCTTCTTCTTCTTCGTCTTCTTTCTTCCATCTTGCCCTCCATTCTTTTTTTTTTAATTTTTTTTTATTTTTATGTCGATCATGAGTGGCTGCTCACCTTGAGATGTTCCTTTATCACCACAGGATCACTTGGATCACCTACAAGTCCATGTAAAACATTAATCCTCTATATATAGGGCTATTTGCCACGGTTTTGCTGTGGGGAGAGGGAAGCAAAAGTCTCCTCCCCCAACTCAGGGTCCTGCTTGGTGTCTCAGGGAGACTCCTGCAGCTGATGGTAGAACCTGGGGTTGAGAGTCAAACCCTTAATCTGTGACCAAAAAAATACCTGCAAGTGATAGGAGAGCACTTGAAATCCCCTCAGTGCTGTGCAGCATCACCAGGCAGGCTGCCAAACCCACAGCTTTTTAACTAAACAAACAAACAAAAGAAGCCCTTAGGCCAGGCAACGAGAAAGTTTGTGCTTCCAACAAAGAAAAACAAAAATGGTTTTTGGAAAGGTAGGGTTTGTGTAACCAACCGGATTAAAACATTGTAGTACCTGAGGGCACAGGAATCCCTGTGGGGTTTTTTTGCTTCAAGTCTTATTTGCATGAGGATTTGTAAAACTATTCTTGACCTACATAAATCATCAACCATAATAAGCCTTTATTTTAAGAGGGAGATTCAATAGGAGATTGTCTGCTCTGAAAACATTTCTAAAATGGTGAGGGAAACATCAAACAAGATTAAATCAAAAGGTGAAATAGAGCCCCCCTAGGGGGAGGAAGAACCACGTGCAATCCTATATAACTTTCATATTAGAAATAAACAGAGCAATATAGCAGCTTTGCATAGAAGGGCTGAAAACCACATTTATTTTTGGGGAGACTTGCATTGTTCTTGCATTTCAGCCATGGCAGGATGGTGTATTGCTCACCTTAAAATCACATTTAGTTGTGTCCCACAGAGTTGTGTTCCTCACGTCTTCTGAGCTGGATGTGCCAGTAAAACACACACTGAAGAGGAAAGTTTGCCCCAAAAGTGAAGAGATCTGTTTTAATTGTCTTTCAATTTATATTTGTTTTGGCTGCTGACCCTTAGCCTCCTGAGTGAATCACTCTGCTCACAGGATGTGTTAAGGTGTTGACGGTAGGTGTATAATGAGCTTTCTCCCTGCCTTTATTTTGAGAAAGGCTGAGATTTGTAATTTTTTTTCATTTGTTTGTTTGTTTTCCGCGTGAGACTGATGCCTTAGGTTTTAACTTTTATATTTTTCCAACCCTGCCCTGCCCAGTGTCACTCTGCAGTTCCCTGGAGCTCGTTCAGTGCTGTTCTCTCATGCTCACACACACACAACAAAGCCTCTCCAGCTCTCCAAGGACACCCAGACCCTCCTAGGCCCAACAACTGCAAACCACAATCTTGGGGACAGGGGGGCAAGCTTGGGCAAATTCCATCCTTGCCTGGCTTTTGCTTGGGGAATTGATGCTGAGATCCAAGTGGGAAGAACTCGGGAGCTGTCCTTGTCCATGTTGGGATGCACTGAGGCAGGAGCCTCTGGAGCCCAGAGTGTACCTCTGGAGGCCTTTCCAACCAATCCCTCCTTGATTCCTTTATTCCTGTCTAGTCTCTGTTTCTAGGGAGCCATTTAAGGCATCCAGACAGTGGTGCAGTGAGCCTCTGTGGGCAGCAGCAGTCAGGGCTCCAAGTCTCACGAGGATCCAGCAATCCCTGGAGCTCAGAGCTCCCATGGAGAGCACCTGTGGGAGCCCTGATGTGCTGCTGAGCTGTGGTGGGGAGCAGGGAGGGAGCTGCAGGAGATTTGCTGGGAATTCCTCTTACTTCAGCTCCTGGGACCATGGAGGTTTAGCACAAAGAGCCCTGGAGGTATTTTTAGTAAATTGTTCCCTTGGGAGGTTGGCACAGGTTGCTCAGAGCAGCTGTGGCTGCCCCTGGATCCCTGGAAGTGTCCAAGGCCAGGTTGGATGGGGCTCTGAGCAAACTGGAATAGTGGAGGGACAGTCCCTGCCTGTGGTGGGAGGTGGAATGAGATGGTCTTTAAGGACCCTTCCACCCCAAACCACTCTGTTATCTTATGATTTTCAAACCCACGTACACGTGGCACTTAGAGGCAGGGTTTAGTGGAGTACTCAGCAGTGTCAGGTTAGTGCTTGGAGCCAGGGAGCTTAGAGGATTTTTCCACCCTAAATAATTCCATGTCAGATGTGGCAGGGGTGAGGACTGGGGATCTGTGGTCTCGCCAAGGCACAAATAGTGTGTGCAAAGGAGCAAATGTTTCACAGGACAGAGAGATTGGAGGAGAGCAGAGGGGTGGCATGGGGAGTGCTCAGGTTATCAGGGCTGCTTGCTGGATTGGCACTGCCAGGGTCCCTCTGGGCTCTCTGCCAGCTGGGCCAGCTGTTTTTCACGTTTTTCACATGAAGATCTGTGCTCCAGAGCCCAGTGTGCTCTCTGGAGCTGTGAGGGAAACATTCCAGACACCCTGGGATATCCCCAGCCTCCCTAAAGCTGGGAGTGCACACGGGTGCTGTCACATTCCCCCTCAGCTCAGATTTAGGATGAAGCAGCCCAGTCCTCCTCTTCCCTTCCTTACAGCATTGAATGATGCAGATTTCAGTGCCCCTTTCCATTATTCTTCATTTAAAAGTCTCATTGTTTTTAAGTGAAATGTAAAATTGAGGCAAGGTAATGTATGTGTTAGAAAATATAAAATATCTCTTAGAGCTAGGGCGTCCCTGCATGCTGAGAGCTTACTGCCTTTGCAGAGTTTTCTGCTTCCTTGAGGCCTCTTATTCTGAGTTTTGTGATTTCTACTGGAGAAATGCAGCTTTTGTTGCACTGTCACAGGGTGCCTTGGGAGAAAGTGAGCCTTAGCAATTTCTTAACCCTTCATTAAAAAGAATACATATGTGAAAATTATGCAGTCCTAAGGGTTTGTGGGTTTTTTTGACATTTTCCTTGTTTCATAAGCAGCACCTCTTGTCTCAGTGAAAAAAAAAACCAAAACAAAAAAACAAACCTTTTAAAATTGCCTTGGATTTTATTGCACAGCAAAATACTTTCTCTTTCCCTTGAAAAGGGAATACACACCTGTGTGTTGAGCCCTGCCCTAACATGTCTGTCAGCCTTTGCTTAAAAAGGGGGATGTTTCTGACTCTTGAGACCAGGAAAAAAATCTTAAATCTTTTCTTTTTTACTTAGGATTTTAAAGCTGATAATTGCAACCAGAGACAAAAGGAAACTTTGAAATCTTGATTTTTTTTTTTACATTTTTTAACTTTTTAAGACACCACTCTGAGAGGGTTTAAACTCCCCCTCCTGCCACTCATTCACTCAACTCCTGTGTGCAAAAAACCTCCCAGCCCTTCTCCCTATTTATTTCCAGCTGGGATAAACATGGTAGGATAAAAACTGAGGTCCCTTAGGCTGTGGTGAGAGGGGTTTGGTGCAGGCAGGTGTGAGGAGCAGCTCCCAGTGCCTGCCTGCCCTGGTCCACCTGTGCCACGTGGGGAAGTTCTGCTGCATCTCCCATCGTGTGCAGAGTGGGATGGAGCCGTTCCTGGAGCGCTGTCCTGGGAGGAGAATGACCTGGAACATCTTATTCTTATTTTCCTTCAGAATTTCTTGCCTCCCATGCTTCTTCGTAAGCAGCTTCCCCTCTCTTTTTTTTAAGTGGAGGAAAGGAGTTGCCTGCCTCGCTCAAAACCAGAAGTGCCCCTGGGGTCTGTTCACTTAGCTGTAACTTTTTCCTCTTGTCCTTCAGTGGAAATGAGGAAGAAAGACCTGGGTTTAACTGGGATTGATCCCAGCCTTTCCCTCCTCAGCTCTGCACAGCCAGCAGCTTGTACAGGTGTGGTCTGGGCACAGCTCTGCCCAGTACCTCTCCCCAGAAAGGTCCTTGCTGTCCTCTGTGTCTTGAGAGGGTTAATGCATTAAGGCTGACCAAGAAGTGAATGGGAGTTGTCGAAATCTCTGGAGCAAACTAAAACAAGAGTGACATGACAAAAGCAGTCATCCATTGTTGCCTGATGATAGAGGAGTTTTTAAAAATCAAACGCTCTGGTATAGCCTGGCTGTGCACAGAGAAAAACCTAATTAATTATAAATTGGATGGATAAATAATTTAAATGTATCACTTATTTCTCCTTTATAGTTTAACTCATGAAAAAATCATTTCAATTAGAAATTTCAACTCAATCTGAAATGCAGAGAGGCATGATGGTTCAAGATGGATGTGAACTCCTTTATGATCTTTATGATTTTCTTTCAAAAAATGTGAGCTTTCTTTTTTCTTTTCTTTTGGCAACTTGGGTGATAAAAAAGAAAAAGGAAAGAGATTGCCGAGAGAGACAGAAACAAGCAAAATTTCCTTTGATAGGGTAACAGAATGTATTTTTAATTTATGAATTAATAACTATGTTGTGTGCAATGTCCAATTTGTCAAAAACGTCTTGGTTCCCTTAGAATTCATGTTATATGCATGAAATAGATGCAGTTTCCCCCCATTAATTATAATATTCAATTTCCTCAAGAGTAACGAAAGATGATTCATTCCTCTCCTCTGGCCCTAACTGGCTCCTTGGTCTTACTGATAATGGGCTTTCCCATTTCTTTTTGACCTTGTGAAACTATTTGTGTTGGACTCAGCCGTGATGAATGGAGTGGGAAAAGGGAGCACGTGGAATTAGCAGGCTCTTGTTCCCTCTGCTCAGGGAAACCACCTCAAATATTGCCCCAAACATTCCCAAGCTCTCTCTGCTCTACTGGAGGATCTTCAACATTGAAAATTATGTCCGTGGTCTATAAGTATAAAAATAATTCTTGGTCCTGATAACCCTGATGCTGATTTTTCACCCCCTCCACTCCCACGTCTTGGTTCTAAAGATTTCAAAGGTTCTGCATTTAGGGCTACATTTATTTCTCTCTAGTTCTATGTCTTTATGTCTCTGTGTTTTCCTCAAGTTTAAAGATGTGTATATATAGTAGCTGTATGCTGATGGCTCTCATCTGAAGCACAAAATATGTCCTAATTGCTTCAAATTACTGCTTTTGCTTTCAGTTAATAGTCTCCTGTTTTGTTTCAGTTTCCGCTATGCAATTTTCCTGTTCAAAATTGTATATGCAAAGTACATATATGCTTACATCTGTGGATGGCTGCAAGGGAAATATATTGGATGTGGTGTGAAAGGGATTTTTATTAGAACTTGATTGGGATAATGTCAGGAGGAGACCAAAATCAGCAGAGATGGAATCAGAGCAGCATCTGGTGACTGTTATTGGACAAGAAGGTGTAAGGAAATGATGAGACTTAATAAGGCCAAGAGCTGGTGCTGCACCAGGTTTGGGGCAATCCCTGGTATCAATACAGGCTGGGGGATTGGGGTTGTTCAGCCTGGAGAAGAGAAGCTCTGGGCTGAGCTCAGTGTGGCCTTGCAGGGCCTGAAGGAGCCCACAGGAAGCATGGAGAGAGACAATTTGCAAGGACAAGGGGGAATGGCTTCACACTGACAGAGAGGAGGGTTAGATGGGATGGTAGGAAAAAATTCTTGGCTGTGAGGCTGAGGAGGCCCTGGCACAGGTTTCCCAGAGAAGCTGTGGCTGCTCCATCCCTGTGAGTGTCCAAGGTCAGGCCTGGAGCTTTGGGTAGCCTGGGATAGTGGAAGTGCTCCCTGCCCATGGCATTGGAATTTTATGATCTTTAAGATCTTTAAGATCCCTTTCAAGCTGATTCTGTGATTTTACAATAACTTTGATACCTAGGAAAGCAAGATAAAATTAACTGTACAGCTGTCCTAAGGGCAGTGAGTGATTAGCATGCACACATGTACTTGAGTGAAAATTTTAGCACCAGATTAATTGGTGTTCGTTTTTCTATTGCTGTTTTTTTATCAGCAAGAGCAAGTTCCTCAGCCACTGGTTCTGTCCTCTGTGACCCTAAAACAGAGACTTTTTTGAGTATTGAGGAGTTTCAATATTATTAAAATAATTTTATGGTTATTTTGCTATAACTCTTAGAAACCAAAGACTTCATGAAAAAAAAATTTAATATTCCAGTTACCATTTGAATTCCATTTTTGTATTTTCTCTGCATGATACATTGGAGCCCTGATGCCCAACAGGTCAACTGTGCACATCTATATTTAATGATTTGATAAGCTTCTTCCACCTTTCTCTGTTCTGAATTTCCCGAGAAGAGCTTGTGAGTATGCATTTCTGATGAAGCATTTGATGGAAAAGCATTGGGATTTTTTTTTCCCCTTTCCTCATTCAAAGTACATTTAATGTGCAGATCTGGAAAGCCCAATTTTTAGCCTAATAAAAGAATCATAGAGAGAATGGTGGGGGAGGGGGGGGGAACAAGGTTTTGGAATTAAATTGAGGCTAAAGGTATAGTAGAGGAGAAGTGCTAAAGAAATAGCTCTTTGCTCTTAGACTTCTTTATACTTGTACCTGCTCAGTTGAGGCTTTTAATTCCAACAGTTAATTTGGATGTTTGAGATTTTAGCATTTTCCCAAGGCTGCGTTAATGACACAGATATTTTATTTTGTGGCTAATAATGCTAATGTCACTTATGGTAATGACCTGGTACAGCGGTGTGTCCAGCAGGAGCAGGGCAGGGATTGTCCCTCTGTGCCAGGCACTGAGAGGCCCTCGAGGGCTGTGTCCAGTTGTGGGTCCTGCAGGAGAGCCCTGGAGGGGCTGGAGTGTGTCCAGGGAAGGGAAGGGAGCTGGGAAGGAGCTGGAGCCCCAGGAGAGGCTGAGGGAGCTGGGAAAGGAGCTCAGGCTGGAGAAAAGGAGGCTCAGGGGGGATCTTGTGGCTCTGCACAAGTCCCTGACAGGAGGGGGCAGCCGGGGGGGGTCAGGCTCTGCTGGCAGGGAACAGGGACAGGAGGAGAGGGAACAGCCTCAGGCTGGGCCAGGGGAGGCTCAGCTTGGACACCAGGAGCAATTTGTGCATGGCAAGGGAGGGGAGGCCTTGGCAAGAGCTGCCCAGGGAGGTTTGCAGTGCCCATCCCTGGAGGGGTCCCAGGAAGGGCTGGAGGTGGCACTCAGTGCTCTGGGGACAAGGTGGGCATTGGGCACAGCTTGGCCTGGCTGGGCTGGGAGGGCTTTTCCAGCCTCAGGGATTTTGGGATTTATGTAGTTCAACAGCTGCTTTTGTGTTCTCTGACAATTGTCTTAGCCCCTGTTACTAGCTCGTGCAGAAAAAGCTGCAGAAACACCTCTTGAGAGGTAGCACCACCCCAGGCCTTCTGTTCAAGGGTCTCTCTGCCAACTGGCTGCACCGTGATTATGGTTTTATTATGTGATAAAGTGACTGGGGAATAATTTTTCTCACTAAAAATTCCTTCAGTTTTTTTAATGAAGTAAAATAAAGAACAAGAATTCTTCATTGAAGAACATATAAAATCAGGTAGTTGAACTTTTACGAATTCGTTTGCAACCCTAGTGAGCACCACAGTTACAGAGTTGGCCTCTTCACTTTCGGGTTCAGCAATAATTTCTGATTAGCTCTATTTGAAAATGAGCTTCAGCTGGTGATTTACACAAACTAAAGCTCATCATTCTTGCAAATCTAGTCAAGTAGTCCTAATGTGGCAAGTCTCCAAGTGGAATATGTTCAAAATGTGGTGGAAGCCCGTGATTTGTATCCGTGTGTTGAAATGTTGTTATTAACAAGGAGCACTGTGATTGTGCTAAATTTCACAGGGGAATCTTCCAGCAGCATTAAAGAGAAAAGACAGCGCTGGTTATACTGGGACTGACTGATAAAAATCAGAAAATTCCCTTGTGAATTCTTTTTTCCTCCTACTAAACTTGAACCAGCAACTTCAAAGTTGAGATGGAAAAAGAAGATAGGCAAAAAAGATTCTGAGGAGAGTGTCCAAACTGAATAGTCAGGGCCAAAATCTTTTCCATACCAAACATTAATTGTAATGGCTAAAGTAAGAATGGGTGGAAAATCTGGGCACTTGGAGAGCTGGGGATAAGTATGGGAATGAATAGATTAATGTGAAAGTTTCAGGAGTTCAGACAATTACTAACAACGCTTCACCTCTTTATTTTCTCACCTTATCTGTTAAGTGTATTCAAGCATCATATAAAGAGAACCTTGACTGCCTGGTGACACTGGAGATTTTGTCAAAGTCTGTACCCAAGCTGTACCTTAATCACTGCTATAACTTCCATTGCCATTATGGTTTTGGGGGTTGTTTTCTTCTCAAAACTGTGTTCTGTGTAGGGAGAGGGAAGATGACCTCTCAGTGTTATGGAGAGAACTTGATTTTTTTGGTTTTAAACCAGCCTTCTAATTTCCCACCCTAAATATTTTCACAGCCAGATTTGTTCTTCTACCCAGACTATGCTTCAACTTAAACATCTCTCCTACTCCCTCAGTGTGCACCTCTCTGATATAATTATGCTTGGAGGAGGACAGTATTTATATCTTTCCATTAACTTCTGTGCATTAGAAATCAGATACAAACATAATTGAGCAAAATTAGATGCATTTTCTTCCAAAGAGTCTCATAGAGTAAAAAATGAATCACTGAGCATTTTATTTGAGTTCTGTGTTGGATTTGCCTGGCACCTTTTGACACTTAATTTAATTTTGTTAAATTTGATATTGAAATATACATGAAAATTCTTTGATGAAACACCATTCTCCTCTGCTTTCTTTCACTCACACCTTTTGGAAGAATCAACTCTTTAGTGTGTGTAACAATCAGTTTTAAATCAGCTGTTTCAAAATGCAAGGGAGAACACCTATTTAATTTAGCAGTAGGATGTAGGTACACTGTCGTGGCTTGGAAAGGGAAGTGTCAGTGCACTTGGGACGATTCCAGGGCTCCCCCCTGGCACTGGGGCTCACCTTTTTGGTGCAGGAATGAATATATAACCTCAGGAAATAGGGTGGAAAATTCTCCACTATCGCTGTATTATCTGACACTCTAATCACATGAGCAGTTCATCAGTGCATGTTAAGGGAGTGGCTGATTTTTTACCCTAAAATATTCCCAGTTTTAGGTCTTCCTTAGTTCCCTTATCAGCCCTCTGCTGTTCTGTGCTTGCATTCTCCCTGATATGACCATTTTTGTGTACTGGGAGAACCACCAGCAGCCTCTCTGCCTTCTCCTTGCATCCTCTAAAGGGCACAGATGCTGCAGGAGCCTGTGCAAATACTCCTGAAGATGAAAAATTATGTCTTAAAATTATGTCATAAAATTATCACTCCAAAGCTGTCCTGCTGAGATCATCTTACATCTTGGAAACATGCCCTCATCCTTCTCCTGTGTCACAACTTCCCTTTTAAAATAGAAGTAAATGTTATGTTAATATAATCTTTAAAATCACTCCTTAATGTATGTGTTCATCAGGGTAAAATGCAGTACCCTAAAACATTGTTAGCACTGACCATTAACATCAGGAAAAAAATGTCTAAATCCTACTTAAATGAATATTAAAAGTTGTAATATTCTTTTAAGACAAGTTGCTGTTGTATATTCTTTTCTGGTGCTTTGTGGCTCCACCAATTCTCTCCACACCCTGCATTGAACTGAAGCAGAATTTTTGATGAATTCTGCTGTTAATTTTGACATTCAAAGGTGAATGGAACTCTCTATCAAGGCATTAGGCATAACATATGCTCATTATATCATAATGTAACACTTATCTCACCTTCATAATGCAGCAGCAGAATGCTGTAGTAATATTCTGTGAATCACAGTCAGGTATCTACCATCTCTTCTAACATCTATATGTAAATGGAATGGGGAGCAGATGGGGTTTTTTTTGTCTTTATGAGTACTTCTGGTGATATCTGATATCCTAGTTGACCTATACCCTTGTCCTTTTCAGTGGTAATCACATTTCTGTCACTCCACATCTGCCATGTTCATCCATGGGCCTGGACTTTTTTGTGGTTTGAAGGCACAGATAAAACATATCTTATTAAGATTTTTTTTACCAGTTTTCTGCTTTAGGTGTGCAGTATTTCAATCCCAAGCCCCTCCCAGCCACAAGAATTCATGCAGAATGAAAGATTTGGAATGAAAGCTTTTTAAATGAAGATCTCTTGGTAGCTTTATACTTTTAAATTGTTGTCTCTGCACTTGGAATAACCTAAAAGCACTTATTAATATTTGATGGTGTGGTGAAAGCCCTAGGTATGCAGATTTATGGGAGCCACAAATGGCTCATCTGGGCTTAAACATTCTTGCTCCTTATCCTTTAACCAAAGCCTGGAAGGTGTAAATACAGGGTGGTGAGGCAAATGTGTCCCTTAGAAGGGGATTTTCATATGGGGACTTAATCTAATGAAAACATGCTCCATTCCATAATTATTCTGGTAACTTGTAGGTGATGCTGGTATGAAATAAAAGACTTTGCATTTCACTTGGTGAGAAATACAACAAAAAGGATTTTTTTGTGTTTATTTGGGGTTTATTTATTTTTCTTTTAATAGTTTGGCGAAACTTTGAAAGGTTTTCTACAAATGTTAACTTGCTGCCTGAAGCTGCATGCTGGGGAAGGGATTGCTGGGTTTTTAACAGCTGGCAGTGAGATCTGTCAGTATTTTTGATGGGGATGCACTCTGATTTTTCTAAGCTAATGATTTGTAAGAAATTAGATTTGGGATCTGGAAAATTTGGGTTAAGGAAAGGTCAAGGAATTAAAAGATTATTATGGGCAATAAAAACCAGATGGAATACAACATTATGCAGTGAATAGGAACTTCTGGCAGTGCGGGGCGTGGGGCAAGTGGAGCAAAGCCAGGACCAGCAAAACAACTGGTTTCCATATAAAAGCAACATGAGACATCTCCAATCTTTGTTTCCTTTGCCTAGGTGCAATAGCTGCTCTCAGACTGGCACCTGTAGCAGGTGCTGTGTGCCTTGGCCACCCCACTTCCCTTCCACCTCCACTTCCCCACTTCCCTGCACTGCCATTTCCCCATCTGCTGAGAAATCCAATTCGGAGATTTCTCCAAATCCACAGAACCTGAGCTGAGGCAGCACTGTGGGACAGCACCAGGGCAGTGAGCTCAGGTGCCACACATCCTTTGGCCAGGTCAGAGCACTGTGCCAGTGCCAGTGATGCCTTAAACTGGCTACCTAGAAACAGAGACTAGACAGAAATAAAGGAAAAAGGAGGAATTTATTGGAAAGGCCTTCAGGTGCACACTTTGGGCTCCAGAGGCTCCTGCCTCAGTGCATCCCAAAATGGACAATGACAGCTCACGAGAGCTTCACACTTTTATATCAACATCAATTCCCCAAGCAGAATCCAGCAAAGGATGTGATTTCCCCAAGCTTGCCCCCCTCTCCCCAAGATGAAGGTTTACAGTTCTTGTTCTGAGTGTCCTTGGAGAGCAAGTTAGAGGTTTTGTTATGTCTATCTTAGCATAGAGAACAGCACTTAACGAGCTACAGGAAACTTCAGAGTCACACTATCAGTACAGGATTGGAAAAATATGAAAGTTAAAACCTAAGGCATCACCAGCTCAGTCATTCTCCCCTCAGGAGAGGGAGAGGGTGAAGAGGGGGTGCAGGGTGGGGAGGCAGCATTCACATGCAGGCAGCAGCAGCAGCCAGGCAGCTCCTAGACAGACCCATTAATCTGCTCAGCCTTGCTGCCTGTCAAAGATGAAAGTCAAACTTGCTGCGGGAGCACTGCCAGGCTCGGGTCATCCCCGTGCCTCGGGGCTGCCTCTGGAGGAGATTGCAGCTTGCCCCGGGAGGATTAGGCAAGAGTGTGGCAGAATTATGTGTCTGTTCTGGCCGTGCTGCACAAAATGTTGCCCATTAGACATTTGTCCTGCTATTAAATCTGCTCTGATGGTGAGGTGGTGTGTGTTGCTCATTGTTAATGGCCACGTTGCCCCCGCGCTGCTGCAGGGAGTTATTAGGACATTGTCCCTCCAATTATGTAATGCAGGTTACTTAAGCCCATGTATGTGTTGTTGGCCGTAATGAGAGCAGGGATTAGGAGCAGCATGTGCTCCAGGATCAAGGAAAAAGCTTTGGACTGACCCAGAAAGGGGTTTTTTTGTGACCTTATCCCACCATAGGAGAATTTAGGTAAAGGTGAACTTTTGCTGGTGGTGGCTTCTGCTGACTTACTTGCAAAAAGTGATGTTGCTTTAAACAGGGAGAGGATGAACTCTCTAGAGAGAAATCTGTTGTTTCTACAAGGGGAAAATCTATAGGCTGAAAAAAAAAATATTACAGATTTGCATACCTGCTCATTTCAATGAGGAGAGGAGGCATCACGAGTTGTAGATTAGGTTAGAGGCCCCCAAAATGGGGCAAGTGGGGTGCACAGGATGCAGGGTGAGGGTTCCTCACTCTGTAACACACAGCTAGGAGTGTCTGGGGCACTGTCAGAGTGGGGATCTGAGTGCAACTCTGCCCACAGAGATCCTTCAGCCTCCCCATGGCATCTGCAAAACCAGACCCACATCCCTGGCTGAGGCCATTCCAGATGGGGAGAAGTCTCTGTCCTTACAAAAGCAAGCCTAAAATCTTCATTTTTTCCTTCCCTAGCCAACAGACTGCCACTTTCTTTCCTTAACTTTATTTTCTATTGAGACTTGAAACAAGTGTAACATGTCAAAACTTTGTATTTAA
The DNA here is from genome assembly GCA_013400515.1 of Erpornis zantholeuca. Lineage (NCBI taxonomy): Eukaryota > Metazoa > Chordata > Aves > Passeriformes > Timaliidae > Erpornis > Erpornis zantholeuca. The sequence goes on from VZTN01007684.1 coordinate 217,617, forward strand.
TGAGGAAAACTATTTTGATGAAATTCTAATTAAACAACATACTCACTAAAGTTGCAAAGATTTTATATTGCAAATTTTAAAAGTGCAATGAAAATTAGTGCAGGGGAACTCTTACATGTGCTTTCAGAATAATGCTAGCAAGTCCCATTGTGCCATCCTTAATACAAAACTTTATTTTTTTCCTAGTCAGAATAAAATTGTTCTGTATGAGTTCCTTTTTTTTTTTCACTAGAGAGAAAAATAACACTTTTCCTTTACACCCTCATTTGGGGAGAAGAAGAAGTCATCTTAGAAATTGTTATTGCCTCTTTCATTATTAAGTAACACAGATTTATTTCCCAAGCAGCTTCAGGCCTCCTGAACACACTTTTATACTTCTTTTTTTCCCCCCAAGATTCATTTATTTGTTTTAAATGTATTTTATTTCTTGCCTGAATGTTGCTGACTGGCAATTTTGGTGTTGTGGCTGAAATGAGAGGCACCTCCTTTGCTCAAAATTCCATGGCTACAAACATGGAGCAGCAGCCAGGTCTCCAGCACAGCAGCAGTGAATGCCTCCAGAATTATTGCTTGAGCAGTCACCTGGGTAAGGTGAACTAAAATTGGTTAAACATATGTTTGTCACTCATTTCCACAGCAAAGCATTGAGGCCCTGCTTGGTGGTGAGGATTTTTTGGGTTTCTGGGGGTTTTTTGAGGGCATTTATGTCCATGCTTGAGAAATGACAGTGAAGTAAAGGTTTTTGGATTTAGTTCTGTTGGCCTGAGTCTGGAATTCTGGTCTCTTTTAGAATTAATTTCTGAAAGAAATGCATCTTCATCACAGCTCTTCTCTTGTCCCTCTTTCATTTTCACTTCTCTCTGCCCCATTTTTCCTCTTCTTTCCTTCCCTTTCTTCCTCTTCTTTCACCTCTTCCCTGTCTCCTCTGAGCTTGTTGAGGTCCCTCCTGCCTGTATCTCTCCCTGATGAAGCAGCAAGAGAATGAAAATGGGGGAATTTCGAGTTCTTTATAACACAGAAAATTAAATGTTGGCAGTGAGGAAGCAAAATTTCATTTCTTTTTGTGGGTGAACTTCTGAGTTAGGAAATAGGAGGTGAATTTAATTTAGAGAAGAAATATTAAACACTTCACCAGGGCCCATGGATTTATGTAAGTCTCCTTCACTGATGTATTCCCTGACCTCATCCTCTTTCACCAAAGTCTTCCCTGCTCCAGCCTTTCTCCTTGGTCTCTGGGAAAAGAGCTTGGGGTTCCTAAGGCTGATCTTGCAATAAGATATTGAGGTAAATAAGGCACTCAGTGCTTCAGCCTTCCCAAATGAAGGTGCCCAAGTATTTGACAGCCTTTTTCTGTTGGTATTCAGCTTTCACTTGAGAGTAAGCATGTTTTCAGGTGAGTATCTTTATCTGGAAGATATCTGTGGTTAGAGATTCTCCTGGAAGGAGGACACAGCAAATGGTGGTCCTGATGGCAAATTCTTTCTTCTTCTGATATAGAAGCACCTGCTCTGCTGTGAATTTGTTTTGGATTTGGGTATTTTTTTTGTCTTAATTCCCTCCTGAAGGATTTTGCACTGTACTGAAGGACTCTCAGGTGTGACACAGCCCAGATTTGGTACCTGTTTTTCTCTTTTTTTTTAAACTATTTTCCAAGTTGAAATTAGCACCATTCTGACCTTTCAGAGCTAAATATAATGACAAAGAATCCATCTGTTCAGGTACTGGCTTTTTGTTTCCACTCCTAGTAAAATAAAGGCAAAATAAGGGTCAATTTTGGCAAAAGCAGAGTAGCTCTAACAATGTGACACTATTGTTCTACTGTGCTGTTTATTTCCTATTAAACACCTTTATTCTGTTTTCACCAAGTACCTATTTGTACTTACCTCTTTCCTATAATCCTATATAAGATTTCTGTGTTTCACATCACTTCTGCAATGTCAAATGCACAAATATTTGATTTTTCTGGGACATTTGGCCTCTAAATCAGTGCCTGTGTTTTGTCTGTTCATACTGAATGGAGACTTGCTGACTTAGACCTGTGAGGGAGCCTGCTATAAATATGATCAATAGCTGTTTGCATCCTATTATTTTTATTCCAGGCACATTCCTGTGGTCAGGATGTCAGATTCAGTGTAATGTGGCATGTTGTCTAATCAATAGTAATAATGATAATACGGCTTTTTATCCTGGTGGCAGCTTCACGGAGGGATTTGGAAACCATTTGTTATCTGAATGGTGATATGAAACCTTAACATTAATGCCAACTATGCTGCATGTTCCCCTCGAGTTTTTAGTGCATTGTGTGTCACCTTCCATTAAGTTTTATCATGTCGTGCAGCTGCACTTTAAAGTGCTTTCCTTGTTCCTGCGTTGAAAATTTGAGGCAGAAGGATGTATTTCAGCTTTCCCTGCTGCCACTGCATTGCAGGAAGCATCCAACTTTCCTTGGAGTTGGGGTCTAATTGCTGCTTATTAAAAATAATGAACTGTCTTACAAGTTGTACTTTTCTGCTGCGGATTTAATTAGTGTTCACCTCCCCCCCCCNAACCTTGTTAGAAATTTATGAAGTGCTAAAATGTTTTATTCCCAGAGGCTGGTCTGCCAGCTGTCACTGGTAAGCCATTCGCTGCCTGTGATAGCAGGGGGAGGCAGCAGGCCACAGCCAACACGAGCGTGTACATCGTTTGGCAGATTATACACTCTGTAATTAGCAGGAAGTAGAGTGAAACTAATTATTTTTCTCCTCAATTGGGCCAATGACATTTGAGAGGAGGACGGATGTGGTGCTGGGTGTGGAAGTTGTGAGAGGCCACGGATTCCCTCCTTTCCCCGCTCTCTGTGTGGGTGCTGACCACATTTCCACCTGGGAAAGGCAAGGAAGGGCACCTGCACCCCTGCCTTGCTATGGCCAAGTGTCGGAGTCCAGGGAAGCCTGACAGCTTCTCCTGCTCCTCTGGTGGTTTCTTTATATCCCCAGAGCTCCTCAAAAGTGGCCTAGCCAGCGACCTAGGCTTTTGGAGAAGCTCCCTCCACTTTTGGGAGAGCCTGAATGCACCAGAGAGGTGAAGAGATTTTTGTTTAGTGTNATAAAAGTAGCTGCTGATCTGCAGCCATTGCCCTTTCTGCCCTGGTGTCCTTGGAGGATGCTGCCACTGCCTCCGAGGTTTTGATAAGACAAATAAAAACAACTCTGAAACAGCAGAAGAAGATCTCTTGCTGCATTTTTTCCAACATGACAAACAGAAGGAAGAAAAGCCCCAGGGCAGAGGACAGGGGTTGGAGCTGGGGGCCCAGGCCTCCGACAGCCAAGCAGGAGGAAAAGCTGTGTATGTGCTCTGCAGACCTTTCCTGGTGTGGTGTATTGGGAGCACTGCTCTGTGGGAATGATCCCTTCTGCCCTGGAGAAGCTGGACACGGTTCAGTGCCGGGGGTGCCTCCTCCAGGGATGCTGTGTAGGACAGGATGCAGCTCTTGAGAGAGGAGCTGCTGCTGTATCCCCCCCACTGCACCTGCAAAGGCTCTGAAACTACTGATTTGGCTACCAAGTGCCAAAGTGCCAGTAGGTTACATCCAGGGAAGTCTGTTTGTGACAAAGGGACAAGAGGTCTACAAAGATTTTTAGTTTTAGTTTCCTGAACTAAACCTAAAATCTGTCTGCTTCCATTTTACTGTTCTCATTTGCCAGCAATGCAGCCACCCCTTACCTGCACATATAACTGCAGCTTGGAAACCAGATCTCTTTTTTCTCCCCTCCAAGGCTGACCTTTAAAGTTCATTTCTATCTGTGCATTTCCAAGGGAAGACTTTTACAAGGTCAGTTCAAAGACCTTATTATTTGAGTGGAGTCACTTGAAGTACAGTGCACCAGAAGCATACTGCTAGAATATGAACCACTAGAAAATGCATTAAGGGCATTTAGAAACACAAAAATAGCTGCTTCTTTCTGTCTTTAGCATCAGGTGATCTTCAGTGTTTTAAAAAACAGTAGCTTTGGCCTTTTATTTTGTTTCTTTCCTATAGTCTGATAAAACTGCTCCTTTATATTTTAGGTGCTGGGCCTAGATTCTGTTCTCCATCTCCTGGGTCATTTGGTTGGTCCTTTAATTAGAGCAAGAAATGTGTGTTGGGTTTTTATTTTACCTTTTTTTTTTTTTTTGTCCCCCCACCTTCCATCTTGTGTTGGTCCCTTGAGTATTGCACTGATCATATTCTTAAGAGGTCTAATGGCAGTCCCTGAGCAGATCATTTCTTTGCCTAACTGCTGTTAAAGTTAGTAAAAGCCTAATGTGTGTAGCCTTATTATTTTCTTCCCCTCATTTGGTTTCAAAGCCTTTTTCTCTTCATTATGCTGAACAGGAGTGAGGAAGTTCTATTCAGTGAAATATTAAGACCAGGAAGAAGTGGGTGTTTATGTGTACTCAGCAAGGGAACTCAACAATAACAAGGCATTTTAGTGTCAGCTGTGTGTAAATTAAAGTGCATGTTCCATGTAGACAGTGCACATCCTTTAAGAGTGATCTATTTGTAAAAAATAGGTTGGTGGTTTTTTTTAAACAATCGTGTCTTTCTTAAAAGCATTAGGTATTTCTTCAAAATAAGAATGCTTTTGTGTGAAAATTGTTAGTTTAGGTTGACTCTACACTGTAAAATCACAAAGGAATCCGAGCTCGAGTCCTGAATTCATCAAACAGGTAATGCTGCATTTGCATTAGGATGATGTTTGCTGGGCCTTCGAGAGCCAGGAACTGAGAGTGTGCTTCAAGACTCTTGACTTCTCCCTCTTTTCCTGCCAGCTCTTTGTGTGCATCCTGACAAGCCTCGCTCGTGGAGTGCTCTTGCCTGGTTTTCAGCTGCCAGTGTTTGTGTTGCCACTGCTCACAGGGTCCACAAAGGAGCCTCGAGGTTTGGCAGTGTGGGCAAACCCTGTGAGTCCTGCTTTGGGCAGGGAAACATCACCTCTCAGACAGCTTTAAATACCTGAGGGTGCCCAGCCTGGGCGACCTCCCTGCCCTGCCTTGGGTCTTTTGGCTCCTGGCAGCACGGGTGGGGTGGGCAGTGATGGCCAAGCAGGGACTGATCTTCCTGCAGCAAAGATGCCCCTGAAGTCAGGCAGTAATTCAGTGCAGGCATTGCAAAGCAGACTTTAAAACTGTGCTCGTGGTAGCAGAATGGCTCAGTGGCTTCAGACCCTTTTGCATGACCAGAGGTGCATGTCCCTGTCAGAAGGGAGGAGTGGAGTTTGCACTGCCTTAGTCCTTCCAGTAAAAACTCATATAATTCATACAGGTTTTTGCCCATCTGCTTCCATTCCCCTCCTTTTACAGCTCCAGATACTTTCTGTAGATCTGTAGACAATAATTGCTTCTGAGTATTTTTGCTTCTTAGATGGTTTCTCTCAGGCTGCTTCTCGTGAAGGAACTTTCTGGCCTCTACTGCAAAGAGTTGTGATGTCTGAGTAGGTTTTTATCCCCTTATGGGACTAACTCATGCATTTGCAATTGTAATAAATACTGCACTTTATAAAAAATATTCTGTAAACATATGTTTTCTTTAATAATGAGGTCTACAGCAAACCAACTGAGATTAAGGCTTTTTCATATATTTGTTTATCTTGTTCTTGTACTTGACATGGTTAGTGAATCATCTTACCATTCTAATGAAAGTTATCATACATAAGGTTTTCAGAAAGTCAGAATGTGGTTACTGAATCTGCTGGTTTATTGATATTCTGGAATCACTATGAGCTCTTATTTTTTTGTCATGAGTGTTACCTGTTTTGCTAAATCCAAATTTAATCTACCAATAATATCAATATTATTGGATACTATAAAACTGTACTTTATGTCAACCAAATATAGATAATGTAGAGAGCTGTTTCTGCTTGCACAGGTCTCCCAGGGAAATTTGATCTATTTTCTTTCTGATCATTTTTAGTTTTTTGCATATAAGATCTGTTCTCCAAATTCAAAATTTCAGAAGAGACACATGACATCGTCTGAATATAGGCTGCTGGGAAATACAAAATGGGACTCACCATCCCCAAAGCAGTTCTAGGACTCATCTGATATTTTGTGTATTTTTAAGAGAGAGAAACTTATTATGCTTTTAACCGTTAAAGACTATGTGTAGTGCTTGTGATCTGTGTAGCATGATTAGCTTGCTTCTTTTCCCACCAGATCAATCACATTTGTTTATTAGTGAGTGATATGCACAGAATAAGGATCCCAAGGAATATGGAAGAAAGAAATTATTCCCAGTCTTCTTAAGGAGAAGGAATATTGAATTTAAGACTATTTTAAAATCCCTGTCAAAACTGCTATATCAGCTGAACAATGAGAGCATCAGGTTTCTATATCATAGAGTCTTAGAATGGTTTGGGTTGGAAGGGACCTTAAACATCATCCAGTGCCACCCCTGCCATGGCAGGGACACCTTCCACTGTCCCAGGCTGCTCCAAGCCCCAATGGCCAACCTGGCCTTGGGCACTGCCAGGGATCCAGGGGCAGCCACAGCTGCTCTGGGCACCCTGTGCCAGGGCCTGCCCTCCCTGCCAGGGAAAAATTCCTTCCTAATATCTAAGCTAAATATGCTCTGACTTTGAAGCCATTTCCCCTTGTCCTGTCACTTCAGGTCCTCGTGGAAAGTGTCTCTCCATCACTCTTGTTGGCTCCTTCAGGCACTGGAAGGGACTCTAAGGTCTCTCCGGAGCCTTCTCCTCTCCAGGCTCAACAATCGCAGCTCTGGCAGCCTTTCCTCCCAGCAGAGCTGCTCCATCCCTCTGCTCATCCTGCTGCCTCCTCTGGGCTCTCTCCAGCAGCTCCACATCCTCCCTGTGCTGGGCCCAGGGCTGGGGCAGCTCTACAGGTGAGGTCTCACCTGAGCATGGCTCAGGGGCACAATTCCAATCCCTTTCCTACTGCCCACACTGCTTTGGACACAGCCCAGGACACAGCTGGATTTGGGGCTGGCAGTGCACATTGCAGGGAGTCCAATTGATACCCACCAGCACTCCCAGGTCCTTCCTGGAAGAGCTGCTCTCCATCAGTTCATCCCCAGCCTGGACTGAATCCTGGATTGAAACCTGGATTGAAACCAGGGGTTGCCCTGGCCCAGGTGAAGNTTGAAACCTGAGTTTCAGTGGGGTTGCCTGGGGTTGCCCTGGCCCAGGTGAAGAACTTTTCCCTTGGCTTTGTGAACCCAGTGAGGTTCCCATGGCCCCAGGTCCCAGCTGGCCTAGGTACATGTGTTGCTTTTTCCTGGTCTTGAAATTCAAACCAAGACACAGTTTATGGGGAAAAGGGGTTTTTACCTCAGTATTTATTTCAGGATCCTTGGGTACAGCACTTCCTCCAGGTGGAATGCCCTGAACATGCATGCACACCTCACACTGAAATGCATACACTTACAAGCTTTGTAAAATTAACATATTTATTAAAGATTCTCTATGGGGAGACTCAAGTGAACTTTTTTCCTGGATGGACTTATTTTNGAGTGAGCTTCTCATTCTGAGGAACTTTTTTTCCTGGATGGACTTATTTTAGTTTACAAAAATATGTTTTGGAGAGGACCTTGGTGTCTGGAGCTTTCAGACTCTTTGGTCTTTTGGTTTAAGGGTGCCATGGGTCTCAGCTAAGTCATCAGGCTTAGAAAGCTACAAGTATGTAGGCTAAAAGTAAATAAAATAAATACATAAAACTATAAAAGAATATGTAAGAGGGACATAAAAGAAAAAGCAAAAAATCATTCTGGCATCACATGTGCTGTGCCTGTACAGTGGGATCCATCTCACTGCTGTGGCAGTGCTGTTACAAACAACGTGAAAAACACCTCTAATATCTGTGTGCATCTTGTTCAGGATGGGGAGGTGCTGTGCTGGTGAGGGATTGACTAGAAAAACTTAAAAATACCTTCTTGCTGCTGTGGTTCTTCTGCAGACTGTTCCTTAGGGTGGCCTTTTGTTTAATTCAAACACAGAACCACTTCATTTTCCCATTTTCAGAGTTGATACTCTGGGAGTCTAAAAAGAGCACCTAAGCTCATGAAAACTGAGACAAAGGTCAATTTATGCCCTTCCTCCCCAATGAATCCTTCATGTAATTAAATGTATGGTACTTGAAGCTTACCCTACCTGCTAGTCTTTTTTTTTTTGTTGTTGTCTTGATTAAACATGACAACAGATCAATGGCAGAGTTAAAACAGGCCATTAAAAATAGGCACAGGCTTAAAGCAAGTATTTGGTTTCACTGTAGAATAGAAAAACAACCCAAAATGTTCCAAGAGTGTTTTTCATGGGACTAGTCTGGATGTGAATTATATAGGGGATAGGATGGGATGGTTTGGTTGGGTGGCATATTTTTCTAAATTATTCAATTTTAAGTCAGAAACCTTAGAACAACCCAGGAGTGATTTTATCAATCAGCTTATCCTGTTGGGCTTTTTTCAGTTCATTAATGGAAATGGCTTAAAGTGATTGTAATAATGGCAGATACATTTCTTTAAAATCTGGGTGAAGAAAGGGAGAAATGGAAAGAAAAAAAAAGTTCTGTGTTGACCCCCAAAATTGCTCTCCTGCATCAAGAGCTCTGTATTAGGAAATGCAAACAGGCCCTAGGGATACCCTGCTATCAGTCTGTGCCATGAACTCAACTGGTGCTGCTGCACAATTTGGTATTTCTGCAGATTACATAAGGTCTTTTCTGTGCTTAGTGTGTCCTTTGTGTCCTGTCCCCTTCACATAAAGTTGGGGGTGAAAGAACAGCTTGGCAGTCAGTATTTTTTGTCACTGAGTACTCCTGGCCTTCTGTTTTGTTTACTTTGTTCCTCTCATGCTACATTTTCAGTGATGTATTGAAATATTAGTAAAGCCAGGTTTGGCACTTGATGGCCTGAGGAAGGTTAGATACAGAAACACCTCTATCATGAAAGCTGTGTGAGACAATGCTGTTGGCACACCTACTGTCCTGAGGATGGACAAAACTGTCTCTTGTGTTTATCCTTTCAACTGGTCCTAAAACAAAAGTATTTACAAGTACACAGGAAATTCAAAAGCAGATAGGATTTTTCCTTTCTTGCTTCTGCTCTGTCATGATTTGCTGCCCATCAGGTCCATGGGATCAAAGGAACCTTATCCTTCCTTCCTCTGCCTCCCCTTTTCCAATTTGGTCAGGTTTGTGTGTCACTGTCACATTTATTTGAGGTTACCTGTGTATACTGGGTAAGGATTTTTGTGTGTGATGGGGTAGCAGCCTTCAATTGTGGCTTCCCAGTCACAACATTGATACTTAACACATGAGGCAATTTTAAAAGGATAAATATCAAAATTTTCACCACACACATGACCTCCCCACGTCTCACATCCAGGCAGCTTGGGTTCTGTGTTTGCAGCAAAATCACCTCTGAAGACTCAAGCAAAGGCTGATGTTTTGGTAACCATTTTGAACCAACATAGAGTTAAAAAAAAAAAAAGAAAGTAGTAATATATATGAGACACTTTAATTCCTGTTCATATTCCTATTCTAGCACAGATGTCATTAAATTGTAATAGTGATTACACATAATGACTACTTGATACTTTGATTTTGCTCAAAAGATCCCTTTTATCTCATCATTATTTACACTTTAAACTCTGCTTCAGAATCTACATGGCTGTCAATTTGTATGATGCACATACTTAATTAGCTCTGATTAGGAGCAGAAGTGTGTGTGGGAGAAACTATTTTGCCAAATACAGTGATTGTATTAAGCCTTAAATATTATGGTTTAATGTGACTGATGAATGAAAAAGGTGTATTTTCAGCTTGGCTCATGAAGATGAGAGGTGAGAGGTGGGTGCTGTGGTTTGGAGCTTCCAGGGAAGGTTCTTTTGCCTTGCTCTGGCACAGGAGGTAGGAGATGCAGCTGGAACAACCTTAGAGGTAGCAGCAAGACAGGAAATAATGGAGAAAAACTTGCTTGAAACAGATTGTTTCAATAAAAGGTTGAATTTTACAACCTCTCTACTCAGCCTTCTCTTGTAGGCTCCTTTAACATCTGCCCAGCCCCAAAAACTGAGTTTAAAAAAAAAAATAAATTGTTGAGAAGAAGGAGTAAGACTTACAGGAGGAAAAGGAAATATTTAAAGGTAAGTTGGGACATGATACAAATGAAAACAGGACAAGCAAACAGATGGTTTCAAACTTAAAGATAGGGGGATTTGACAAGTGTGGGGGTGATTGGCAAGATGTTCTCATGTAATTGGTGAGAGTTTTTCTTCCAGGGCTGAAATCTCGAAGAGCAACCATGTTAAATCCTGCAGTCTTGGACAAAGGGTGATAAAGTGAAGGTGAAAAATCTTGAACCTAGGAAATTATTCCAAATAATTGTTTGAAAAAGGGCATCTGGAGCAAAGCACCTCAATCCCTAAGGAACTGATGCTAGAAAATTAATTTAAAATAATTTTTTAAACTTCTAAAAATGCCAGATATCAAACGTGTTCTTTCCTGTACTGCCCATCTGAACAGTGAGCAGGAGAGCTTTTAGATTCATCCTTCTTTTTGTGCATTGTATCCCAGCTGTAAAAGAAGCTCATAAACCTTGTTCACAACAAAGACTAAACCAGATTTGGAGAAGTAGGTCCCCTTATGCATAAAAGATCTGATGAACCTGAAGGAAAGGAAATATTTAGGGAGGTAAAGCCTCTGCAGAAAGGCCACGTGAATGCTCTGCACACACCTCCTCCTTGACTTTTTGAGCTGGTGACTGCTGCTAACTTCTTGCTATTTCATTTTGGGTACTTAATGCCACAGGTTTTTGTCTCCTTAAAGGACTGAGGTAGAGAATTTTAAGTTATTAGGCCTTAAAGAACAAAGTTTTTAGAGCACATAAATAAATGCAGTGCACTGGGGAAAGAAACCTGACAGGCTTAGAAAAGGAAAGCTGTGCCTGGCAAGTTATTACAGTTCTTTTCTTTGAGGGAATCGAAGCAGGTGGGCAAGGAGAATGTAGTCAGTATAACATAACCAGATCTTTAAAACAAGTTCATCAAAATGTCATATCAAGCAGTATGGAAGAAAGATGCCATGGGGTAAGAGAGGTCCTCATGTAGATTAATGATAGGTTAGGAAAGAAATAGGAAACATATAATTGATTTTCCTGCTGGAGAGAAAACACTGTCAGTGATCTGTGCTGGTTCATGGGTTGGTTGACATAAATGAACTGAAGAAGGTTATAAATATTAAAATCTTCTGATGGAACACTATTCAAGGGAGCCCAAAATGCACAGAAGTAGAGCTGCAAAGAGTTAGAAAGATCATGCAATAATGGGGAATAAAACAGGAATTGGGGAGGAAAAAGAGTGCAGAGCACTGCAAACAGCAAAGGTAATTCCAGTTATTTTTGTGATACTGGGCTTAAAATTAGCTGTCACCACTGGGAAAGGATTGTGACAGACTTTCCCTATACATCCTTTATCAGCCACTGTTGGAGCACAGGTGAGGGGTACTTGGAAATTTGGAATAACATTCCCTATTCTAGTGTTATACAAAAAAAAAAGACTGTGTTGTTTGGGTTTTTTTAAGAAACTGAATGGTGAAGAATTCTTTTTCCTTTCACTAAGATTTCTGTAGGACGTTGTCATCCTTCTCCCAAAAGTGATAACAAAATAAAAGAGTTTGTGCAGTTACTCCTGAAGCTTGGTCTCTCTGAAGTGTTTACAAGGAAAACTGGAAGGGAACAGGTTTTTTTAGGCTGAACTGACACCAGTGTGGTCAGAGATGCCTTCCTTGGCTGCAAGAAGGTGCAAGGACTTTATTTTCACTGCACTTCAGTGAAAGAGAGAGATTTTTTATTTTTTACTCTAATGGAAAACACAGGAAAGGCCCAAGCACAGGTTGTCACTGGTATTTAAGTGCTCAAATTTCAATTAAGTGCAGAAAATCCTGGGTTTTGCTGTTGATCTTTGAGGCTTGGGATTGCCTTGATGTGATGCTGAAATCCTGATGGGAGGAGCAAAATAGGATTGTCCAAGTAACAGCTCAGCAAGTCCTGCTAATTTTTCAGCTAAACAAAGAGGCCTTCGAGTCAAGCTAGTCTTTTATTTTTTCAAGAGTCTATAATGTGTAAATGTGTGTTATATACTCATTCTGTAGCCATGTTTATAATATTTTCATATGTATTTCTATTCCTCAACGTGCTAAACTTGTCATTTCCAAGCTGAATGTTATCTTTGGATCATTCAGAATGTTAAAATACTCTTGAATAACTTATTTTTACATTGGTAGTGTCTCCCCTCCATTTTAGATGTGATATTAAAATTGAGTGATGTTGCCATTTTAATTTATTTAAGATATATTTAACTTCTTCTTCTTAAAACCTTTCCTCCTCAGCAAAGCCCAGATTCCTGAGACCTTGCCTGGCACTGGGGAAAAAAAATTCCTCATGGATCATGTCTATTTTATAATAATATTAACATATCTTTTTCTTTGTATGTTATATTGTACGAATTATACAGTAAACCCATGAAAAAGAGAATATCAGATTGCAGCCATTCAAATAGTGATCATTCCATAAGCTGTTTGTTTGGTTTTGTTAAGAAACAAAATTAAATCATGAAGACTTGTTTTGCATCTACCTTTTTTCTCCTTTTCACCCTCTTTTCCTTTCCCCTTCAAGTGAGAGGTGAAGTGAAAAATCATGCTTTTTCGGTATTCTTTTTAATTAAGGTTGCAGTATCCTTTCATAGCTCTAATCTTGTATAAAAACAGCCATGAGTGCCAGGGCATTTTCCTTTCTTTTAATTTAGTGAGATGTCAACAAAAATCAGTACATCATGGTGCTCTTGGGAGCAGTTTAGGGAAAAATGTGGGCAATAACCAAGTGGTAATGCTGCTTCTGTTCTCCATTATGGAATGGTATCTTAGAATGGTTTGGGTTGGAAGGGACCTTAAACATCACCCAGTGCCACCCCAGCCATGGCAGGGACACCTTCCACTGTCCCAGGCTGCTCCAAGCCCCAATGGCCAACCTGGCCTTGGGCACTGCCAGGGATCCAGGGGCAGCCACAGCTGCTCTGGGCACCCTGTGCCAGGGCCTGCCCTCCCTGCCAGGGAACAATTCCTTCCTAATATTTAACCCAACCCTGACCTCTTTCTGCTTAAGAACATTTCTTGTTCTGTCACTGCATGTCCTCATATTATATATACATTTACATTGTAATATTCCACTCTATCTTGTTTTGTTGTCATATTTGAGCAGCTCTCTGCCTCTGTCAGTCCTGGGTTTATTTTCGTGATTAACAGAGCCAAATCACTTTCAGAACCTATCAGCAATTTCGTTATTAAGACAGTATTGTATACAACTTCTGTTTGCTCTACAGCAGTGAGAATACTCAGATCTGTTGGCACTGGCTCTTTGTGCTGAGCAGAAGTAATTACTCTGTGGCCTTTGTGGGCTTCTCCTTTTTCTTTCCTCCCTCACTCTCTCTTTTTTTTTTTTTTGATTTACATTGAGAGCCGACCCCTGAGCAGGACAGTGATGCCTTAGGTTTTAACTTTTATATTTTTCCAATCCTATACTGCCCAGTGTCACTCTGAAGTTCCCTGGAGCTCGTTCAGTGCTGTTCTCTCGTGCTAAGATAGACATAACAAACCTCTAACATAGACATAACAAACCTCTAACTTGCTCTCCAAGGACACTCAGAACAAGAACTGCAAACCATCATCTTGGGGACAGGGGGGCAAGCTTGGGCAAATTCCATCCTTGCCTGGCTTCTGCTTGGGGAATTGATGCTGAGATCCAAGTGGGAAGAACTCGGGAGTTGTCCTTGTCCATGTTGGGATGCACTGAGGCAGGAGCCTCTGGAGCCCAGAGTGTACCTCTGAAGGCCTTTCCAACCAATCCCTCCTTTATTCCTGTCTGCTCTCTGTTTCTAGGGAGCCATTTAAGGCATCACAGGCAGCTGTGCCCTCTTCACTCCTGTGCTGGTGCTGGGTTTGGAGCACGGGGAAGGGCTGCCCTTGTTCTGCAGCTGTGACTCAGCCCCAGCCAGCCCCGGCTGATGTGACAGGCAAGCTGTCAGAAGGAATTCAGTCACACCGAGGGCTTGTCCCCACGGGTGGAGAAATGTTGCAAGGCAGCATTAGTGCAGCAAAATGTCTGAGAGGTGCTGCATGTTCTGCGGAAAGCCCCCAGCAGATGAGGAAATCCAAATGCCAGGTGGATGTGCTCTGGGAGGGAGTTCTAGTCTAGGCCAGGGGTTGTTCCACAGAGCCATTTCTAGAGCCCACAAGTCCTCTCCCTTCAGATTCATTTCCAAGGGTTTATATTTTCTTGCCTGTGACTCGGGAATTTCTTCCATTCCTGCATTTTCAGGTAGCCTGATCTCTTCCTCTTCTGCAGATTTGTGGAATAAGGAATTGTTCTTGCATAAATAACCTGCAGTTAAGTCTGACATGATAGGAGAGGAATCGTGGTGGGAAGAGGGGCACTTCACACTTACACTTCCAAAATGGAAATGCTCTTATACCCCAATATCATATGAAGTTTGATGCACAAAATGCATTACACTAATACTAAATTGTGACCATGATGTGCTGGGGGTGATGGTGGTGAGCTGGGACTGCTAAGACTACAGGCTTTGTTCAACATTTGCTAACTAGGAAATAGCAGATTTCAGAGCTATTCAGAGCTACTCATCTCTTCAGCAGTTTGTGGAAGAACTCTGCTTTTCAGGAGGTGCCACAGAGGTTGCTCTGATTATTATTCCCATGACGGGCAGGTTTTGCATTTTTCTTTAGCAGGGACTACATAATGTATAAAATTTTGTCAGTGTTGAAAATTCTGTGCCACCAGAGCTTTCACCTAATTCTCCCTGCGTTTTCTTTCAACACCAATGTATTTAGCAATGTTTGTGTGATTTCTTGCAGTGAAATCTCATGTTTGTGATGTTGATGGCTGCCAGCATATGTTTCAGATTCTCATGCTTGTCCTTACTGGATGAGCTCACTGATGGTGTCTGGGTAGAAGCTGTGCAGGCTCAGCCAAACCCCAGACCTCCTTCCTTACCTTTCCTTTGGGGCAATATTGTTTCCCTCAGTGCATCCAAGAAAAACACTTTTCCCTCAGAGTGGCTCAGCATGGAGGAGTGGGATGCAACCAGGCATCATCCAGATCTCCCCCTCTGTTTTCCTTTCCCCTTCTCTCCTCTCACACTTTTGAAGCAGAGCTTTCTGTGGTGCATGTTCAACCCTGCTTTGGATTTACAGAAACTGTTAAGGCAGTCAATTTTCAGCTGTGACAACAACATTGGCATCCAGGTTGCAGATGCAGGAGCCATCATTACTAGTGAGAGCTTCTGAAGGCTTCCTGAGGGCATAAGTGGCATTAGAGTATCATGGACTGGTTTGGGTTGGAAAAAATCTTAAAGATCATCTCACCTTCCACTAGCCCAGGTTGCTCCAAGTCCCTTCCAACCTGGCCTTGGACACTTCCCAGGGATCTGGAAGTCTTCTCTGGGTACCCTGTGCCAGGGCCTCCCCACCCTCACAGTAAAGAATTCCTTCCTAATATCCCATCTAAACCTACTCTCTTTCAGTGTGAAGCCATTTAGCTGATTTA
Source organism: Erpornis zantholeuca (assembly GCA_013400515.1). Classification (NCBI taxonomy): domain Eukaryota; kingdom Metazoa; phylum Chordata; class Aves; order Passeriformes; family Timaliidae; genus Erpornis; species Erpornis zantholeuca. The sequence goes on from VZTN01007684.1 coordinate 233,209, forward strand.
TCTTTTGTGGGACACTTCTGTAGATACTCAGGAAAAACAGTGGTGTGCAATAACGGAGCTGAGAGGTTGAAGTTTAAAAACCTCTTGACATTTTGGGGTTTTTCTCCTTCTTCAGTTTCCCAGGTGGGTGGCTGGCAGGATTGTCTGCTCTGCTGAGAGGCTCACTCTGCAGTGGGGTTCACTCAGCACAGGCAGAGCTCACCCACATGAAAACCCAAAGGATAAGATCCTGTCCCACAAGGGTGTCCTGGCTGTTCCCTGCACCCCAGTGAAAGATCTTTCAGGCTCTGGCTTACATGAGTGGCAGAGCCTTCACCTGGGATGTGGGAAAGATGACAGAGAAGTCACCAGGCTGTGAGACTCAAAGTGCAGCTGGCTGCTCTGCTCTAAGACATATCCCCATGGAATTTTGTGAAGCATCTTGCCAACTTAATTATTTCCACTGAAAATTTTGAATAATTTTGCTTTAATTTTTGTGTGGAAGAGATGATTCTTTAAAAATTTGTCTCCTTCCTGGGCAGGTCTGATGAAAATTATGCTCAGCTTTGCTGTTTATTTGTAAAACTCTGTTGTCCCATTAGGATGTGAAGCTGGTGGCCATCAGGACTCTCTCAGAAGCATTAGGTCAACTGCAGCATTTGAAGACAAGCCCCAAATTGAAACCTGTTAGATCTCAGCCAATAAGTCCTTGAAAATAATGGCTCTGCTTCTGGAAAAAGTGATAACTTTATAAAGCAGTTAAAAGCAAAGCTATACAAATACTGATTAATTATCTTTTTCAGAACCCCGAAACACATCTAATTAGCTTTATTTCTCCTGCTCATAAAATATTTTTGGGAGAAAAATGAATTTGAGGCTCTTCTCTCACTTCTGTCCTGTTGCTTTTGTTCTTTCAGTGCATCCCTTACAATAGGAATTGGGTTTTTGGGTACAAGAAGCATAGATGCATATTTTTTGTCCACACCGTGACAATTATCTGGGGGATTTTTTTGTTTGGTGTTTTTTTTTTTAACCATAAACAGCTCATTCCCTTTTAGCTGATAAAAGGCTCCCCTCACTCCCATTTATTGCATTTGCCCCTCTGCATTTGTGCACTCCACCAAAACCCACATTTCTCTCCCTGCCCTGTGAGTTCTGCTCCTTTTCATGGTTTCACCTGAGGACCTTTCCTTTTAATTGTGGAATCCTGCTTTGATTTAATGGAAGTTTCTGTCCTCTGAGAATGATAATGTAACGCTGAGTGCTTTTTTTCCATAGTGATTATTATTTGTGGGCAAAACCAACTGCATACTTAATTATCCTCATTAGTGGTTCTGATTTGGAAACTGATTCAAACAAGTAACCCTTTGGAATAAAAGGGTTGAGCACTGGCACATCGAATCAGAGCAGCAATTTGAAAAACTATAAGTTTTTGTTGGGTTTTTTTGGTGGGCACATAGCAAATTTATTTTGTTGAGGTAAAATTCTGGCTACCATTGCACAACACATGGCACAACATGGGAAATAATTCTGCATTGTGGGGAGAACTGTGCTCTCCTTTGTTGACTTGGCTTAAAACTGTTGTGAGTGGTGGTGCTTAATTGGCATTTTTGTAATTGTATTAGTTTAATATCTTCATCTCTTTGCTAATTATATTTGCAATATCAAATAATTTTGGGCAATTGATTTAATTTTGTTTTCCACGTTAAAGCTATTTTGATTTTAGCATTCTCTCATAATTCTTCTTTAGGGCTGCTTCCACTTCATTTTATTAATTCCTTTTTAGTAAGACTTCTGGAGTCTGGTCAGAGCATCTTTATCCAGTTCTCTTTTCCTGTTCTTGAAGTTAATTATTTTGCCTCCACCTGAAACTTATTCCTCACTGTGTTTTGCCCTCTTTCTCCTCAGCAAGGAGTGTTCAATCCCCATCAATTTAGAGGAGCAAAAGAAATTCCTGTCCAGAGCCAGAATCAAAGTTGTAAAAGTACATTTGCTTTACCCTTGCTCCAATAAAATTTACAATATTTATCAACCTCGTGTGTTAGTCATTAGATAAAACCCCTAGAGGGAGACACGATCACAGATGGATTATTGTAATGCCTCATCACTCTGATCTCTCCACAATAGCTGCAGTAATTTCTCTAGGTCACTTTGCATAGCCTGTTACTGGATAATTGAGTAGTGATAATAACATCCTTGTTTGTAAGTGTCTAATCAGGTTTTGATTCTTTTCAAATAAGGGCTTTCTTTAGTTCATCAAGGGGAGAAGTGTTGGAGGACAAAAGGGCAATTTAGCCTCGCTTTTTATTTATTTTTTTTTTTTATAAAAATCTCTCTTTTTAAATCTCAGTCGTGCTGATGCAGTATAGAATCTTGAAAAAAAAAAATTAAAAATCACCCTAAATAGTGACACAGCTCACTAGAATTGCACCCTCCCACCCACCCCGACCCTCTCCCCTTATTCTGCATTGGGCAATCAGCATATCTGTGATTGCATTTGTAATGTTTCTACTGCTGCTTAGAAAGGCACAGCAATGCATTCAGAAATGTTTCATTTATCAGTTCTCTGCCTGTGTGTGTTTATGCAAAAATGATTATCTTAGCATACTGTATTGTTTGGATGTCAACAGGGTAATTAACCTGTGGTATGATCCTGGTAATTCAGTTTCCTTAAATATAATTTATTGATTAGATGTCTTCAGCCATTTTCCCACAAAAGTTGGCTTGGGTTTTTTTTTTTGACTGCTTTTTAGATTAATTCCATCAAATTGTCTTACAAGATATTTGTCTTTACAGTGAAAAATCAATATTTTATTTTGCTCTGCTACAGAGCATTTCAATATTTTTCACTGACCATATGAAGAATGGGGCTTAAATTCTCATTTTTTAAAAATTTCTCAATTGTTTTGCTATAATTGGGTCTTTTGTTCTCTTCAGGTCTCTACCTCATGTTTTTAGTGACTGTGGTCACAGAGTTTTCTTGTCTGCTTCTTCCTCTGATTTCAGGCCAGTGGAAAGGGAAATGTGTGGCTGATAGAAGATCTTTCAAAAAAGTATGAGATGCTGGGGAGGTCCTTGAGTCTTAACATCCTTCTGACTTCCACCTGTCTTGTTACCTTTTTCTTCCATTTCGCCAGATAATCTCTTTTATGCCTCTGTTCCCTGCCCTCTTTTGGGGATGAAAGGGAACATTTCTGTTGTGACTCCTGGGGATGATCCTGTGCAGGACCAGGAGCTGGACTTGATGATCCTTGTGGGTCCCTTCCAACTCAGGTTATTCTGTGATCTTTGTCTTTTTCTTTCCCTCTGATTCCACTATTGCTTTTTACGTGCCACCTCCTGCACCAAAACAAAATACAATCAACAAAAAAAATTGCTACTTTTTTTGAATTGTCTAAAGCCTGGGGATGCATTTAGGACTTGCTGGTGCAAGGACAGGCAAAAGCTGTGATGCTTTTAGGCTCATGCATGAACCAGAGAGGCTGAACTCAGAGTGACGCCAGAATGATTTTTGCTTTTTCTTTTATACCCCTCTCACACACTCTTTTATAGTTTTATGTATTCTCAGTGCTTTTAGCCCCACACTTGTACCTCCCCAAGGCTGAGAACTCAGCTCAGCCCCACGGCACCGTTAAACCAGGAGAGCAAACATCCTGGGAGCCCCAGACACCAAGGGCCTCTCCAGAACACATTTTGGAACCTCAGCCAGGCCCAGCCAGGGGGAAGATTCCTCAGAACAGGGGCTTCACTCCAGCCTCTCACTGGGGAATCTTTGATAAATATGTTAATTTTGCAAGGCCTATAATTGTGTGTATTTTGGTGTGAGGTGTGCATGCATTTTTGGGGCATTCCACCTGGACAAAGTGCTGCACCCCAGGATCCTGAAATAAATACTGAGGTAAAAACCCTTTTCCACATGAACCATGTTTTGGTTTTGATTTTAAGACCAGGGAAAGGCATCAACAGAACAAGGATCTATAAATGTAGAGAGCAAACTTCATCCCAGAAGCTAAAAATATTGGGGCACCTGTGTTAAACTCCTCCAGTTAACTGAGATACCCAAGAAAGTTGCAAAGTTGTCCTAATCTCTCTCTGTCTGCTGGAGATGATGGACTAAGTGAAGTCAGTGATTTTCCCCATCAAAGCAGGGTCTCAGCTGACCTTAGGCTGTGTTTTTCCTGCATTACCTGTGGAGAAGGCTCAAAAAACTGCTCTCCTACCCGAGGCACAGTGCCCGGGGTCTTTTAGGAAAAGGCTTCTTCCAGAAGGCACAGAGGATATTGGTAGTTTATTGTTTTTCTTAAACTTGGGTTCGAGCTTGGTGAGTTGCTAAGAATACAGAGGTTCTCAGTGTTTTAACAGCTCAAGGGAATGTGTCTCACTCTGCTTGGAGCCTGTTTTATGTCGCTGAGAAGATACCTGCAAAAAATTTTCCAAATGTTGGCTTTTTCTGGAATGTGTTGTTCCATCATGGTACAGAGCAGTCCCAGGTGTCTGCCATTCCAAATTCAGCACCAGGACCTTAGACTTTTATTAAATACTGCCTTTTTTTTCCTTTTCTTTTTTTTTTTCCCTTCCTGTTTTTTTTTCACTATTCTCCTAGAGTTTGTTTTTACATTTTTTGTGCTTAGGCAGCTGTATTTAAACATGAGAAACTATTACATTTTAAGGTGGCACCTTATAAAATCCAATAAATCTGAAGGAAATACTTGATTGTTGCCCAGTTCATCAATCACAACATCAGTGGAGAGAAAAGGAGAAGGAACATTGATGTCCAAAGCTGTTGCAAACCTGAAGTTCCACTGTAACACAGCTCAGGCTGTTTCTAAAACCTGATGTAGTACAGGAGTGCAGTCAACTGCCTAATTACATAATTTATCTTTTCTACTTTGATTTTTACTTTATCTAAATAATCTCAGTGGTCTCTCGGCTCCCAACTTTCACTTTGATTCATATCTTTTAATTTATCTATATAAATATTTCATGCTGGATTTGATTAATCAAATGGATGAGAACTAATTTTTCTCTTAGTTTGAAACTGTTATTCATTTAAGACCAAACTTTCACTTGCAAGGGCATTACAAGAACAGCATTTAGCCCTTGAAAAGGGCAGGGAAGGTGAATTAAATATAAGTATCAATTAATTTTTCAGAGACATTTTATTCCTATTTTTGAGTGTGCTGACTGGTTTCTTGCCCAAAAATATTTCAGGTCTTTCAAGAACTGAAGAGAAAACTGGGGCTTTAATTGAAGAATATGGGAAGAGAGCTTTGGAAGAACATGAGGCCCCAAAAGATAATTTCAAAATCACAGATGTGATATTTAAACTTACTAAAAATGAAAGAGCCCATGATGAGAAGGAATTATGTACAACACCAACCTCTGCATTGCATTGCTCAACTCTGACACTGAGTTGGACAAAATTTTCTTTTGTTCCATCCAAACCCCACAGAAGTTTTCACTTTTGGCATCTTTAGGGTGAAGGTTCTTGCACACAAAGCAATCTGAAGGAGGGACATGGTGGAGAAAGGGAAGAGGATTTCCTGGTTTGCTTTTGCATTTTTTCTCTCATCTCTTCGTTGATGCTGATCCCTTCTTGTCACCAGATCCCACGTGAGGCAGGGCCAAGCCCAATCCAGTACTGTGATTTAAATGTAGGATCTTCTCTCTCACATCTGAGTGACACCCCCTTCTGCCCAGGGAAAAGGAGGATTGAGAAACAGCAGCCACTGCCTGGTTTGCCTTGTGAAGCCTTGGCAAATCCCACCCTCAGAGGCAGGAATATCTCAGGAAGTATTGGCTAGGTCCTTACAGAAGACCTTCAAGTAAGAGCTGGAGGCCTGGAGGAATGACCTGCCTGAAAAGAGAAAAGGTCACCTCTCCAAAAACAAAAAATGACTCAATTCTCATCTGTGCCAATAGTTACAGGTGTTGGAAATGGCACACCCAGCCTACACCTTCACACTCGTGTGTCCACCCTGGTTTCCTCTGCCCAGCCTGGCTCACAGTGCTCGCTCCCCCTTGCTGAAGGAGATCAGCTCACAGCCCCACTGACCAGCTCGTTGGAAAAATCACTTTAGCTGACAAGAGAGCTCTCAAATGCCAGCAGAAATTGTGTATCTGGCTGATGTACTCAGCATTTTGCTAAGCACAGCTTGGCAGCATTGTCTCCCCTGAAAATCAGGAGAAATTTCCTCGGCTAGAATGCTTTGTCAGTTCCCCTTAGTGCTTCAAGGAGTCGAGAGTAAGGAATGCTGATTGAACTTGCAAAAAATTTATCCACCTCCCTCTATATTTCCCTCCCAACCCCTCTTCCTTGTATGAGTTAGATCCTGGTATCTACTGAGCCTGAGACTCCAGGAGTGCTTCTTGTCCTTTGATCTGATAAACTGTTGATGTGCTCCTTTAACCACTCAGCCGAGGACACAAATCTCTGCCTTCTTGCCCTGGAGTACTTGCAGGTGCAGATTGTTTGTCACCTTTTCATTCCAGCTGGGGCACCTGAGCACTGCTGAGGTGCAGCCTTCCTCTTGTTTCTCTCCAAAATTACTGGTTTAGTAATAAATAACCCTTATTCAGGAGGAATCTTTGCCTTTTCTTCCCTTTCACTGCAAGCTGATGTCACCTCTGTCCACTCCAAGTGCAGTCACTCCTCTGCAAGGGTTTTCAGTTCTGCCTTGGATATTATTTTCTCTTCTATGATTGCCTATTTTTTTTTTCATTTTTCAGGTATTCCTCTTTGCTGTTTTATTTCCATAACTTCCATCAGTTTCCCCTACCACTCTCCCTTGCAACTCTTAGTCTGAGTTGCTTCTGCTTTCTGAAAAATACAGTGTTTAGTTGGATCATTTTCTATCATCAAGAAACATGTAATTAATTACACATCTTTGACTTGTCTCAGTTTCAATTAGGTCTCAATAAATCACTTGTTCTGTCACTCAGCTAATCCCTTTCTTCCTATGGAATGTTGAAAAGAAATATATTTTTAATTAGAGCTTCTGAAATCCCGTGTTCGTCATTGGATGTCTCCAAGTAGCCTACACAGTGAATTCCACCACAAAAAGCATCTGGACTGTCAGCACTGTGTATTAAGTGTGTGTATTACAGCACTGTGATTATTTTCCAGGGATCTTGGTGTGTTTGTGGCTGCCATCAAGATGAATACGTAGCAGATGCTGGTTTAAAATGAAGCACTATTGTACAGGCTGATGGACAGAAAGTTTGTCAGAAGTAGTGAAAGCTTCTACAGGGGATACAAAGCAGCTGGGAAAATTCATTGTTATGTGCTGCTAGTATGAGTCTCTAGTTCAGCTGCACTGCATTTGATTGGGAAGTTGGATTCTGTGGAAGTGTCAAACAGAGATCCTGATATTCTCTATTTTTATGGCGTTTGTAATTTGGTATTTACCTCTTTGCTCTTGGCCAGGAAATCTACTGGTTTCACTTGAATATCTGCTAAGAAGCAGCACAGCATAATAAAAGCTGGCAAATGTGAACTGTGTTTATTACTTCTATGTGAATGTCTTGTTGCCCAATGGAAATTTAAATGCCCTGTTGATTGTTTCATTTGTATTGTAGAGAAAAGCTTGTACAGCAGATGAACAACTCCAAATTGTTTTTTTTTTCAGTTCTCTATTATGTTACCAACAATACTGTTCTCTGCTTCAAAGTACAACTATAATTAGAAATGCGATTATGTAAAAGTGGCACCATCTTGTTCAGTCCTGAATGAGGATTCAGCTCCTTCCTGTGTTTAGTCCTATTGTGCCTATTTTTGCTTTCCAGATGCCCAAATTCCTCTTGGGATTGCACCAACTAGGTGGACCTTTTCTTGCAAGGGGCTTTATTCTGTGCTGGCACCTGCCTCATCTAAATGCAGGAGCTCAGCTCCAGTGTTGAAATTTCTCCTTTCTGAATCTCCAAGTGCCTTTCAGCCTTCTCTGTGTCACTCATTTATCTCTCTGTCTCCTGCATGCCAGACATCTTTCCCTACTGGGGAGGGTCTCTCTCTTTTTTTAATTTCCAGTGATTTCCAGAGCCACTTTTGCTCTCTTTTGAGTCTCTCCTGATGATGTTTAGAATGAACATCTTCCCACCTTGTATCTTTGCAAGATACCACAATGCCTTAGGTTTTAACTTTGATATTGTTTCCAGCCCTGCCCTGCCCAGTGTCACTCTGCAGTTCCCTGGAGCTCGTTCAGTGCTGGTCTCTCATGCTCACACACACACAACAAAGCCTCTCCAGCTCTCCAAGGACACCCAGACCCTCCTAGGCCCAACAACTGCAAACCACAATCTTGGGGACAGGGGGGCAAGCTTGGGCAAATTCCATCCTTGCCTGGCTTCTGCTTGGGGAATTGATGCTGAGATCCAAGTGGGAAGAACTCGGGAGCTGTCCTTGTCCATGTTGGGATGCACTGAGGCAGGAGCCTCTGGAGCCCAGAGTGTACCTCTGAAGGCCTTTCCAATCAATCCCTCCTTGATTCCTTTATTCCTGTCTAGTCTCTGTTTCTAGGGAGCCATTTAAGGCATCAACCAAAAGAGAGAAGGAAAAAATAGTCTATTTTGGGCTCCAAACTACCATAAGATGCAGTGGCAGAGGTAGATGAGGCATTCATGGCTCAGCATCAGGATTGCAAGTTCTTTCTGCAGGATAATAGAATCCATCTTGTGCAAATGAAGGCTACCCTGAAACCTGTCCCATCACTGCTCACTGGGATCTCTCTAGCTATAGTCACCTTTTCAAAATCTGACCCCTTACCAGCCTTGCTTTTGAAAATCCTGTCAGAATCTACTGACTATATTCAAGATATAAGGAAATATCCAAGTCTCTGTGTTTGTGTCAAGCACAACTGGGATGGGGTTTTTTTTGCAAGTGAGCACTATATGCAAATATAAGATTGGTAGTATTGGAATATATGCTGCTATTTACTGGAAAACAAAAATCATGTGTTAAGCTTATGAACTCTCCAATGGAGCAGGTTAGGAAGGTACTTTAGAGGAAATGTTGGGGAACCTGTAAACCACTTGGAGCCTTCAATCCCTCTAGTGAGAGCTCAGTAGTCCATGACAGAAGTGGCTAATCCAGTGCTCTGATACAGACTCTTCCTAGTGATGCAGAATCTTCAGTTTAAGGTTGGGAGTGGGCCTGTAGTCTCATGGATGGCAGAACCAAGATTATCATAGGCACCTAGGTTTACAGGTCTTTGCTAGAAAGACCTGACCAAATGATATAAACCATTTATTAAGCTGTATCTTTATCAAGTACAGATATGTATTATTATTGAGGAAATATCGGGAATGTTTTCACTGTTTGCTCAGTTGTTTTTATTACTTTATAAATCAGTTTTGTCACGGGAAGACTGTAAAAATAAATTTAGGGATGCTAACAGAGACTGCCTGTGTTCCAGGCAGGAATTTAGTCACTGGCAATTTCATAAAGGCAGATTAGTGACAGATTTCTGCAGGCTGTTTGAAGAGTGCTGCCTCAGCAAGTGCGGAAGTGAGCGGATCTCTATCAGCTTCCACCAAAAAAGGGTTTCTCATTTTATTTTCGGGTGTAAACCCCCTTACTCCGTTTAACCTGGTGATATTTTCTTTGAAAACGAGGAGCATTTCACGAGAGCTGCCACTAGCACCCAGGTGCTTTGCTCACCCACCCTGGGGGCTGTGTGTGAGTCGGTGGCGGTGCCGAACTGTTCCTCCGCTTCTCACGGCCTCCTCTTCTCTTCTCTTTTGTCTTGCAGTTTTCAGTGAAGAGCTACACGCCAGTCTCTATTTTGTCAATGCATCTCTGCAAGAGGTAGTGTTTGCTAGCACCACAGGGACCCTGGTACCCTGTCCAGCAGCGGGGATCCCCCCGGTGACGCTCAGATGGTACCTAGCGACGGGCGAGGAGATCTACGATGTCCCAGGGATCCGCCACGTCCACCCCAATGGCACTCTCCAAATCTTCCCCTTCCCTCCTTCAAGCTTTAATAACTTAATCCATGATAACACTTACTATTGCACAGCTGAAAATCCTTCAGGGAAAATCAGGAGTCAGGATGTTCACATTAAGGCTGGTAAGTGCAGGCTTTTTACTGGGTTCGAGTGGGATCGGGGAGGGAGGGAACTCGGGGGTTTCAAAGAGTAGCAGCAGATATCAGTCAAGGGAGGTTGGCCAGAAGTGTAACCACTGAACTCTTAACAATATTAAGTAATATTGTGTATTCTTTCCCTTCCTCTCCTCCCCAGTTGGAATTGTGTTGGAGTTGAAAAGTTAGTTTTCCAAAGATCAGTTGAGAACAAATATGAGGAGAAACGAACTGATAATGAAATCAATAATGAGAGCATGCTTGTACATTAAGGAGCTGTGGGAGAAAAAAAAGATGGATTTTGTGCATGGGCTAGAAGAGAAGAGGAATGCTTGGCTCAAATCACACCTCTCCTCATTTGTTAGTGGTCACTTGAGCTTTGTTTTGAGAGAAATCTGTGTCCCCTTGCAGTGATTCTGCAGCTGATGTGGGTCCACAGGCAGTGCTTTGTCTTTAAGCTAAAATATGCAAAAGAGCAGAATGGTTTTGCCTCTGTTTTCTGTACTGGCTGGGTCAGCCAGTGGGGAATTACAGAGGGATCAAAATCAGGCCTTTTGTTACAACACACAAACACATGATTGCACAGTTTTTGAAGATTTTGGTCTACCCACTTCAGTTAATTAAAATATTCAAACAAACAAACAAAAAATAGTCTGGGAGCTGACCCTTGGCAAATGTAAATTCTTGGAAGCTCTTTATTGCTGGTGGAGCTATGCTTGGCTTTTCTCAGATGGGAACAACCCTTTCTCTGGAGATTTTTCTTCACAGGAGTTTCACAGGGAAGACTGTGAACAGTTAACAAGTAGATTTGCCTGTGACTTTCTTTTTAAATAATAAAATGTATTCTCTTCTTCTTAACAGTAAGTTAACATTCAGAGATCTGTAGTTTGTAGGCAGCTGGGAAGCAAGAACAAAAAAACCAGGTTTCCATGAAATTCATGTCTCATTAAAATTTTAGTGTAGAAAAGTGGGTTTTGTTGCACAAGAGGCATCCAGTAGAAGCAAGTTATCATGTTACATATATGAGTTCTATGATGGTCTATGCTTCTCATGAAAATATTTAGTTGTCCATAAAAAATAAGCTTGAAAATCAAAGATTCATATGAACACATTGTTACCAGCTTTCTTTGAAATTCAGTTCTGTTTTTTGAGGTTTTGGTTTTACTTTCATGGATTTGTGGGCAAGTAGTCTGGTAGAATAATATTTAGAGAGAACATAATATTTATTTTTTGCTTCTTTCTGGATTTGCTAATGTGTTTTCACTTTGAACACCTTTCAGGGCAGTGTTCTTTCCCAGTATTACTTTCCAATTTTTACATTTCCAACATAACTAATGTGGTGATACAGAGGAGGCTAAAACTTTCAGTGCTGCTGACTAAGGCTCTGAACTGGTGTTCCTTTAGGTGTAAAATATTCATCCATGGAAGTCCAAAACAAGACTTCTCCCTCTGCCTGAGAAATAATATGCAAATAATAAAAGGACCTTAAAAAAGGGCTTTGCAGTTGGAGTGTGGCTCATAAGTTAACAACTCCTTTTTTTTTGCCAAGTCAGAAATGCCCTCTTTACCTCTTTTCTTTCCTTTTTTTTAAACTTTTTACCCCATTTCCACTCCTTTCTCCATTTACCTCAATTTCTCAGTTAATCTGAGGTTTGGGCAATGAGTTAAATGAGTTCCCTTCCTTCACATGATGCTGTGTGTCAGAGCTGTCACTGTGCCTGATGGCAGAGCACAGCTATTAGTGAGAACCTCCTCCAAGGGCTCAGGTAACCCCTCAGTCACAGGAAAACACAATTTGGAGAGCCTTCTGTGCATGGCAGTGAAGTGTATTTTATGCTCAGATGATAAACCCTGGGGTGCTCAAGTTTGAATTTCTTTACGTGATGCTTGTAAATTATTTCTGTTCATGTGAAATCTGAACAGTATTTCAGACTGGCACTGATTAACATCATTCTGGGGGGTCCTTTCTAATTTCCTCTTTCCAGTGGACTCCAACAGCAATTGGTTTCTTAAGAATGCAAAAGAAATGGGTGGATCATCTGGTCATAGCATAAAGACTAATATGGTTCTGCCCATCCTCAAAGTCATTTTGAGAAAGACTGGAGCTCATTTACCTCTTTTTTCAGGAATATGGACAGCAGATACAAAAACTCCAGCTGACAGAGAATTGTAATTGTGGTTTTGCATGTAATTTTGCCTATAGTGCAACAAACATCCCCAAAGACCACCCAAAAATCATAACCCCCACACCTGGACACCCAAACCTAATCCTCTTCCATGCCAAACCCAAATAGGAGTAAAGATACAGAACTCCATTGTATGTTCCAGCTCTCCTGTGCTGTCATGTCAGTGAAGAGCATGGAGGGTTTTTTTCTAGCAAAGGCTGATATTCTCATATAAATTAATAACCTGAGGACTTGAGATTAAAAAAAAAAAATATTAAAAAATAGGAGAAGTAAAAATCAGCAATTTTTTATGAAAACTGTCAAAAGTGTGATCTGGAAACAGCTGAGTGGCCTCATAAATCACAAGAGTGTAAATTCTTTAAAGCAAGGCAATGAGTAAACCTCTTTCCAGTTTTTGCTGCCTGCATTGTTTGTGTGTCAGATTTTATTGACATGATCAGCTGGGGAGATTCTCAGAGTGTTCTGAAAAGCAGAAATACCTTCAGCAGTGAGTTGGGATATTGCTGCTGAGCAGGCCTTTCCTGGGAATGATGGCTGGAGCAGGATCCCTGGACACAAGTCAGCCTCATTAAGACAATTAAAGTGACATTCCCTGGGTGGAGAACAAGGCTTGGGGGCTGCTTCAGCACAGGGCAGCCAATGCTGGAAACTCACTGCACTAAAGGTGCTTGTAATACCAGGTTAACACTCATAACAGGGTTAAGAATCCTAACTTTTGATTAGAAATAAATTATTGAATTTTTAAAAACTAGTTGTGTCTATCTTGTAAAAGAAAATGGCTATTTTTTTTCCTTTTTCAAAAGGTATTCAATTTTTAACTAAATTTATGTCTTTTTGGTTAGGGCTTCTAAAAGTTATTTTGTTATAGCAATGTTTGGGATGAAGAACTTCAGTCTCCCTTTTGCAGTGGTAATAAAGGACCTGAAATCTTGATGCTGTTTGCATTTTGAAGACTGTTGTTACATTTCAACACTCTGCCTTTTATTTCTTGAAATACAACTTAAATGGGGCTGACACTTAGAAATTCCAGTGCTCCTGGTGTACAGAAACTCTTCTGTAAACTCTGAAAATAATTTACTGACTTTTCAGCTGGAATCAGTGGGGTTAAGTGTATTTGTAGATGAGCTTGGTCTGTGTTTGTGGACAGGAAACGTCCCAGTAATGTGGCAGCTCATCATTGCTGCTGCACTGGGGTCGTTCTTCCCAATAACTTTTACCCTCAGGCAGGTGTATATCTCAGGCACACAGAAATTTCCAATGCATTCATCCCTGTTTTCACTGAAATGGTTTCTTTTGGCTGTGGTGATTCCTTTCTTTGGTGCCTTGACCTTGTGGTCCTGTGGAGAGTCTGTGCTGTGCTTGTCTGTCCTGCCTCACCCACTCACCTGCTGTAGAAGACAACACCTCCCTCTCCTCTGCTCTGCCACCTTCTCCATGAACTCTTGCTCACAGAAATGCTCATCCCTCACTCTTCATGGGATTATTTCAGGATTTCCCTTCTTTCCATTCTCCTACCCAGTGCAACTTCATATCCCAGCAATATTTGTTTGGTGTGGTGGGAACCATTTCTCCAGTGGTGCTTTCATCCTCCTTGTCCATCCAGTTGTTCTTTTTTCTCTCTGTCCACTAAATTAATTCTTTCAGACTCAAGACAAATAATTTTCTGATTCTAAACGTTTTTTGAATCATGTTGGGTTTTATTGTGGACATGTTTTTGTTTAATACAATTGTGGCTTTGTTTCTGTTTTTTTTTACCATTAAATGGTTTCTTTCAGGGCTGGTCAATCAAATGTAGCTCTCCTCTTACTTACTCCCATTTCTCTGTGCTCCTGACACACATTTCTTTTTCTCTCTCTGTCACCTCCATCGATTTTCTCCTTTGGTTCTCACTTCTTCAAAATCCTAAATGACACTGACCTTCCCTTCTCCCCTCTGGATGTCTAATTCACACACAGCACCTGCACATACCTCTGTGCTCTTTGACAGAGCAGAAAACCCTTTGTGAAGGGAAATGTGGCTTGGCAAACAGAACAAGTAACATAAAATGTAACACCACTTACCCACACGAACCTGCAGCTCCCACCTGAGCCTCCCAGAGTTAGGTGAGGAAAGGACACAGGATGAGAGATGCAGATTTTGAGGAAACAAAAAGATCTGGGAATGCTTTCATATCAGCTTGCAATCAGCCTTGCAAATGTGTGCCAATTAGTGAGATAAGAGTTCACAGCCCAAGCCTTGGGCGGCACTTTGTGAGGCTGGCCGAGGAAGAGGGCGAGTTGTGGGGCTGCACTTTATTTATTTAATTTATTTGCCTCTCCTCTTGTCCCTGCAGTTTTACGGGAACCCTATACAGTCCGTGTGGAGGACCAGAAAGCCATGAGAGGCAATGTAGCAGTGTTCAAGTGCATTATCCCCTCCTCTGTGGAGGCATACATCACTGTTGTCTCATGGGAGAAAGACACAGTCTCGCTTGTCTCAGGTAGGCTCTTCTGGATTTTTTTTTCCAGCTGGCAATGGCAGAGATGTTTCCTGGTTTTTGTTGTTTGGTTTTTTTTTTTCCCCAAAATGCCTGATGTTTGCTTTGGTTCAGTCCTAGCTGAGTGAGATGTCATCCTCCCAGTAATGTATTTCACTTCAGCGTTGCTGCATCCCTGTGACTCCATGTGTGTGACATGAAGGCTTCAGACAGCCCTGCTTTTCTAGCCTGCTTGAGGGGAAAATAACATGTTTTTTGTTTTATACCAGACATAAAACCAGCTCTCGGGTGCTGTGGCAGTGGGTTTGCATTTTAACTTTGATAAAGAGCTCCTGCATGCCAAAGAAATTTGAGTGTCATAAACATGTTCTGGGTTGTAATTGTTTTTAGTGGTGATGTTACTCACGGATTAGAAGAAATCCTGAGTCCAAATTTGTTTGGTTATGTTTAAATGAGGTATGTAATCAATATTTATACTTTCATAGCATTTTAATCCCAAATATCTTCACAGATAACAGTGGAGGCTTAAGCACTGCCATAAGCTGAACATATTGAAGTGAAACAATCTGTACTAAAGCAGTTATGTGCATTAATCTATTTACTGACAGAGAGAGAAAATGTGAGGCATTGTTCAGGAATTTGGGCAAAGAAAATCTAACATTTTAAAGCATGAGCATTGTAAGAAATTAATGGGAGAATGAATAGGTAGGAGAAATGTTTTCAGTATAGTACATATCTGAATTATATATAATGCAGGGTGCAGCTGTTGTTACCCATACAAATGATTTATGTGTGCAGAAATTGGAAATGTATTGTTTCAGGGCTGTGCAGAATGGAAAAAAATAGTTTGAGTTAAATATTGCTGCAGAGTCTACTTAGGAATATATTTGTGTTTAGAATGCTCAAGTGTGTGGAAATGTTTTTGGTAAACCTCCTCAGTATATTAATAATCTTTATTTTCTGACCAATTGTGGCATTGATGGAAACACCTCTGTGTCTATAGGACTCTTACTATAGATTTAATTTCTCTCCACATTTCATCGATTCTTTACATCACCTTGCAGTATTTTTTTTTCAAAAATTATAATTCAAAGAACTTTCTAAGGATGTGGTAAATATTTAAGAGCCATGTAATTGATGATCAGCAGTTCTATGCTGCTAGTTTGAGTGCTAGTTGTTCTAGGGCACTGCTTAAGTTTGGTTAATTCACTTCCTTATAATGGATTGGAATTTGATAATATAATCATTTTTTGTCACTGAGCAACTGCAGCTGGGTGTGTTTGCACAAAGAGCTCTGTAATACCTGAATTGTTGGACTCACCACCACTTCAGCCAGCACAGGTCAGAGTTGTATTTAAATGCACAAACAAGCTTTCCATAATTCTGTGTAAAATGATACAGGATTATGTTTATCTAAACTATGACTGCGAGTGTTTGACACAACATTGGATGGATGTGTTTATTTTGCCTCATCTTAAAATAATCTGCTAATGATGCATGTTCATCTGTGTGAGTGAATATTGGCTGCAATAAAGAACATGGATGTCTTCATGGTTAATGACCTTAATTTATTTTTAAGTTTATTCATTCTATATTATAAAGAAACATGCCTATTTTCTCTGAAAACATAGTTTGAGAGGACACAATCTGGGTTGTTTTGTTTTTTTTTTTACTTCAGCATTACCCTGTGATATCTGAGTGCCTCAGTCCTGCCCTTCACCCTGGAATCAGGAGTAGAGGGCACCCAGGTCTCTGTGATCTCTTCTTTAAGGAAAAAAAACTGGCAGTTCTGCAAAACACCATGGCTGCCACTTACAGATTATTTATTTTTTATTAGCCTATATTGGCTTTAACCCCAAACTTTGGGGGGATACAAATGTGTAATAGCATTTAACTATATGGATATAAATCTAATAATTTTTTTTCATTAATGCACCCTCTGACAGTGACTGACAAGGCTACAATTATTAAAAAATCTATTAAAAACTTTAAAAAATTTCTTATTATTTCACAATCCCTCAATTCTGCATCTGGGAATTTAAATGAAAATAAAACACAGTTCATAAGAAGGGATGCTATAAAAAACCATATTTATTTTATTTTTTTAGTGTGCAAGACCAGATCCTTTGGTCTTGCACACAGTAAAGTATTGGAAGCTATTAAGTATTGGAAAAGATCAAGTTCTGATTTATTTTCTTCTTTTTTTTCTTTTTCTAAATAACTCATTTATTGGTTATTCATTAGCATCAGCAAAAAAAAGAGAACCATTGTGATGAGAAACCTCTACTATGAAAGGAAAGAATAGAAAGAAAGTTTTACTTGGAGAGTGATGCTTATCATGGTTTGAAGAGGACAAGGTTTTTGTGGGGAAAGAAAAGGTAGCACTTGAAGAGTAAGAAAAGGAAAGAGGAAAAGGAAGTGTGTGAGTGGAGAGGATAGAGATGAGAACATTTTCTGAAGGGAGTTGACAAGAAAGATGGGGAGAGACAATTTCCAAGGGATGGAGGGACAGGAGACAGGGAATGGGTTCAAACTGAAAGAGAGCAGGGTTGGATGGGAGATTGGGAAGTGGGAATTGTTCCCTGGCAGGGTGGGCAGGCCCTGGCACAGGGTGCCCAGAGCAGCTGTGGCTGCCCCTGGATCCCTGGCAGTGCCCAAGGCCAGGTTGGCCATTGGGGCTTGGAGCAGCCTGGGACAGTGGAAGGTGTCCCTGCCATGGCAGGGGTGGAATAGGATGAGCTTTCAGATCCCCTCCAACACAAACCATTCTGTGATTCTTTCATTTCCCCTGAGATGATATAATGATTTCAAAAGGAAGCTAGAGAAGCTCTTTTTGTTTCTTTTCTGAAGGACTTAAACCCTATTGTCATACTTCCAACAACAACCTAGACTAAATATTTCATACACCTGTCTATCTGTAGTCCCATTCTGACTACAAGGATAGAGAGATGGAGAGATGAACCAGAATCCTTTATTTCAGCAATTACTGTTACAGATGTCAGCTTTCTTTTTTTTCTTTTTTTTTTTTTTTAATGACAATGCAATATTAAAAAAAAAAAAGGCAAAAAAAGCACAATGTTTTTTACTTTTATGGGATAAAAATATCCTGCCTTTTTAGAAAGAGTGTTTAAGAAGCATGTTCCTTGATTAAAACTCGACAAGGTTTTTGCTCTTGCCACAATATGCTATCCTGGGCATATCTGTATATTTGGTTTTCAGGGAGCACAGTGATGTCCACAGTAATAGAAGAGTGTAATAAATATAACTGGGCAAGAGCATCTTCTGTTTCCTGGCTGCAGTTTTATGTTGTGCCTCCAGGTTGTTGTAAAGTGATTGGGAGTTGAAACATATTAAGAGCTATTACCAGATCGTTTCCAAGGGGTATCCCCATAGAGCAGCCTCCATGTTCAATAAAGGGGAAGGTGCCCATGTTTGGAGCCAGAAATACCAATTTCTGTGAAGTTTCCACATGCAAGGACAGCTGCAGCCTGGAAAGGTGTGCAGGAGCTTGTCTGCCTGTCAGGGGACTGCTCCAGGACTGGGGTTTTGTTCCTACATTTTCTTTTTTGATGTGACAGCAAATCTGAGGCCAAAAAGCTTTTACAGGGCGTCCTCTAGGGGCCAAGGTAACAGCAAAAACGATTTTTAAAGCAAGGCAAAACCAATTATTTGGGTGAATCTATTTTGAGGAAAAGCAGAAAACACTGACCTCTGACAGCAAAGACACAGAAATCTTTTCATACTGGAAATCTCCATTGTGAATAATACCTGTGAGGTGGAATATTGAGCTCTCTACTGGACACAGCTTTTGTTTGTTTAAAAAAACCATCAAACTTTGCAATGGTGCCTGAAAAGCTCTGAGGTGTCAGCAAAATGAAGGACTGATGATAACTCTGAAAAGTCTCAAGGGGCTCCCAAAGTGCAGGTAGCTGCTGTACTGAGCTCTACAGCTGCCACTATGGGGTCTGTTTTCCTAAAACCCTTCTTTTTCTGAAGAATTTTGCATTGTCTGTTGACTTGAAACCTATGTCTGACATTCATTTGAATTATAACAGGGGGAGCAAGGCTGTGAGGTTTGCTCTCGTACCCATAACCAAATCCTACATGTTTTCATTAGATGGCACCAAACATAGAGGCTTAAACCAGCCTAGAATATTTGGTTAATCCTAAAATCACCCTGGAATGTCTGATGGATAGCTGCACATGCCTTGCTCCAGCTTCCTTTCCCTCTTCCTGCCTTCCTTCACAAACCATTCCCAAAGAAGGAGTCTTTTGGAGTCAGCTTTGTGTTGACCTTGTAGCCATTGAATGCAGCCTAAGCCCCTGCAGGACCAAAGAGCTCAACAAGGTGTGGGGTTTTTTTTGGTAATAACAGCCAAAAAAGGAATAAAAATAATAATAATAAGACAGAAAAACCAAAAAAACGCACAAAAAACCCCAAAAACCCAAAAAAACAAAAAAAAACGCAAAAAAAACCCCAAAAACCCAAAAAAACAAAAAAAAACGCAAAAAAAACCCCAAAAACCCAAAAAAACAAAAAAAAACGCAAAAAAAACCCCAAAAACCCAAAAAAACAAAAAAAAACGCAAAAAAAACCCCAAAAACCCAAAAAAACAAAAAAAAAAACCATCAAAAAACAAACCCCAAAACAAACAAACAAACAAACAAAACCACAAAAAAACCCCAAAAAACCAAAAAAAAACCCCAAAAAAACCCCTTAAAAACCCAACAAAAAACCCGACAACAAAAAAACCACCCAAGAGACAATAGTATAGGACAGTGGCACAGCACAGATTGTGCTCCTGCTCCTGTTGAGGCTCTGCAAAGCAGAGGGGAGGGCAGTGCTTGGCTTGTTTCTTCACACCCAGAACAGTGAAGCTGGACTAGGAGGGAAGGGGAAGTAACTGCTGATTGTGCTGTGCCCAGGTGGAAGCACAGAGCAGAGTCCACTCACGTCTTAATTAGTCCCGGAGAGAGGAAAGGGTGGGTGTGGTTAGAGGGGAAGGAGGGCAGAAAGGGATTGCTGGAAGTGAAGGTCAGTGTAAGGGAGCAGCAAAGAGAGAGGAGCAGAATGAAGAATGGATATAAACAAAGACTGAAGAATTAAACTCGTGTCTGTCACTGCACACTGTGATTGTGTTAGGAGTGCCTCCCATCCTGATCCTGATAACTACAAGGGATTTTGAGCTTTTCTGTGTTTCTGAACAGTGCCAAGAGCAGGATCATGAGTAGGTTCGTGCCCTGACCTTTCTGAATTCCCATTTTCCTGCCTAATGACACACCATGAAAGAATATCTCTGATTTATACATGGACTGTGACTGCTTAAAAAAAAAAATAATGTAGAAAAGGGGAGAGACAGATGATACCAGCTGTGCACAATGGCATATTTGAGTGTGCACTGGAAGAAGAGCAGGTCTGAGGAAAGGTGGGTGAGCCTGGATGGAGCACAGTTCCCTGAAGGGCTGTGATTGACGTGCTGGTGACAACTGATGAGCCTTCCAGCCAGCCTGGTTCCCATCAGCCAGAAATTAGTCACCCTGGACCACGGCTTGAGAAGTGTCACTGATGTACACTGACCTACATTCGGAGTAATGAACTGCATTATTTATTTACACACAGTTCCTCAAGTGCCGTCTTTAAAAGGCTCAGGGGCTCCTGGATCTCTTTCTGCACCAAGGGCTTTTCTGAACCGCTGTGGTTGACAGTGAGCAGTCAGTGTTTGCCAGGAGTTATCACGTGGTGGCATCTAAAACACAGCACTGCAGTTTTGGGCCCTGCTGGGGTTTGGAGATTTCAGCAGTGGCTCTGTTTGCACAGAGCTGTGTTTTCAGCCATGAGGTTTGTACATGGTGCGAGAGAAAACGAACTCCCTTTATGGAGAGTGGTCCTGTGTGGAGTCCTGTGATCTGAATCAGGTTATTCCTGGTGACCACAGGGATTAAGTCCAGCCATTTGACTGAGGCTGTGTCTTGTGAGCAATGATATTTCTTGCTTTGCTTTGATGTCAATGCTTAACCATCGTTGCCAAAAACCAAGCATTCACCTTGCATTTAACCTATGCCACTGAATGCTCTACGTGCAAAATTTCTTCTGGTTCCAAGTAGAGTGAGATGAAGAGTGAATTTTTTTTTTATGATAATATTAGCAGCGTATATAAAACTTTAAAATCCTGGATGCAAAATACCTTCTACCAAAAATGCTTCAGTGAGGTTTAATTCTTCTTTTCAAAGCTGTGACAGCGCACAGAAAGTACAGCAGGCAAATCCCTCCATCTGAACTTCCCTGACTCCCTGGAAATCTGATGGGAGCAGCATTCAGCCATGCTCAGCTCAGGCTGTAAGCTTGCTGGTACAGTAATGTATTTCCCAGGCTTCCTAAAGACATGTAAAGTGCACTTGCCCATCTCTAAAGACAATGCATTTCTTCCTCACTTTCTCTTTCAGCAAGGTTATTTTCCTGAGGGACCTAGGAAAAAAAGTATTCACTGCATTATTTAAGAAATATTGAGTTTTCCATGTTTTTCTTGAGAGCTCTGCTCTTTTAAGAGGACAGTGTCTAGAAAGTGGAGGTGGTAAAAATTAGCAGTTCCTGCTTGTACAAACATTTTTCACAC
Source organism: Erpornis zantholeuca (assembly GCA_013400515.1). Taxonomy (NCBI): domain Eukaryota; kingdom Metazoa; phylum Chordata; class Aves; order Passeriformes; family Timaliidae; genus Erpornis; species Erpornis zantholeuca. Next base: position 254,540 of record VZTN01007684.1, read on the forward strand.
TTTCCTCTGTCTCATGAACCAAAATTGTGGCTGAGCAAGGCCATGTACTTCAAACTGTTCACTGAAGGAAGCTGTAAGTAACCAGCAATAGGACAAGAGGAAATGGCCTCAAGATGAGCCAGGGGAGGTCTGTGTTAGATATTGGGAAAAATTTCTTCACTGAAAGGGTGGTCAGAGGCAGAAGAAGGCTGCTCAGGGAAGGGTTGGAATTGCCATCCCTGGAAGTGCTAAAAATACGTGTGGATGTGGCAATTATGGGCGTGGATTAACAGTTGGAGTCAATGATCTTGGAGGTCTTTTCTAACCTAAACTATCCCTCTGTGCTCCATGTTTGCTTCCTGTTCCATTACATGGGAGTATTTTGATCAGGTGAATAATTTTAAAATGATGGTGTTGGTAGAATTGTATGCAAGGATTTCAGCAGCCTTGTGGGAGTCATTTGAAGGGATGGAGATGGAAAGGACCAGATCCACATGTCAAAGAATCACTTTTCGATAGCTCAGAAGAAAATGAGCAACGTGGTTGTAGCATAGGAGTGGTTTTGATCATTTAATCAGCCCGGGGAAGTGGAATGGAGGTGTTAATATCCATTAGATATCAGAGATTTGTCTTTTCCTGTAGAGGGAACTTGGGGATTTTCCTCAGTGTGATTGGACATTTTGGCTGGGTGGACAATGTTGGTGAGAGATGGAGGAGAAAAATATCTTTGAGTGGGGTGCCGTGGTGGTTAAAATTCAGAAAGTCGAACTTTGCTCTGCCTCACCATATCCAGCAATTTTAATACTAATGGGATTCACAAATAGTAGCAGTGGCTTTGACATTTCAGTAACAAAGCGTGCCTAGGAGAAAAGTGTATCATAATTTTTCTTTTCCCTCTGTTGCTGCTCAGTTTTGGACAGCCCTTCATTTCCATCATTCCCACTTTAAAACAAACCAAAACAAAAAACCCAAAGCAAACAGCCCCCAAATCCTCCTTCTCAATTTTTTTGCTCAACTCTTTAATTTATTTTCTCTCTACTTAAATTAAAGCATGTGAAAAACTTGATTGGATCCAGGACCTCTTTAGAATTGCTTTTGCCTTCTTGAGAATTTAACACAGAGAGAGAGAGAGAGGGAGATTGAAAGTCTGCTTCTGGGTTAAGGCTTCAAATATTTATTTATTTATTATGCCTTTCTCTTTCTTTCCCTCTCTGTATCCATCAATGTGTGTATACACATATACATATATACATATACACACACATATATGGGCACTCATCACATCTCTCCATGGGCCTGAGGCTCTGTTGGACCATGCATAACATTATCCAATGAGATGCCCAAACTGTTCTGTTTTACCACCTTGTTATTGATGTTGCCAGTCATGAAGAGGTTTCTTTCAGCATGGTTGAACCCAGTGACACAGTTAGTCTTTCACTGGAAATATCTGTGTCACATTATTTTCTCTCCAGATGTGCTTGAAATTTCTTTCCTTTTCCTGGGTGAATCCCATTTTATCATCTGGCCAGCTTCTTTTAGCCCCCATGGTTCCTGTACTATTAATTCTCTCTGGGGCTTGCAAAGCCTTCAGATAAATATGGCCTGAATTTAAATGAATTGGATGTTTACCAGCTCTTTAATAAAGGTAAAATAAGAGCAGACTGACTGCTAACCTCCCCAGGTGCTCACTCAACATTTTACCATTTTGTCTCTGCTCTTTGTGCACCATTCTTCAGGCAGTTTTTGGTTCATAGGTATTTTCTTATTTAAGAAAATTTAATAATTAATATTAAGAATATTTAAGGCAATATTTGTATCACTTTGATTTGGTTGCAGGATTTGGAGGGGGGTGGTGTCTGATTTTATTGACAGAAAAGCTCAGTGCTATCAGGTTTGGTATAAAAACTCTACAAGCAGGGACATGCTTTGATGAATTGGTGTGCTGGTTTCAGGTCTAGTTTTATGATTTATTTTCATTTTTGTTTTTTGAAATAGCAATTGTAGCATTGTTTTCTTCCTTATAAATTTCCCCTGCCAGTAGCTTGTGATCTTGTCACCTTCCTGAGCAGCAGTGGATAAGTAGGTGACCACATTAAGCACTGTGTGCTTGAGGTTTCCCATCAAAACCCAGCCTAACCTGAGCAAACACCAACGAGCTCTGACAGCTCTGATGTGAGGGGACAAAATTGATGCATGAGATTCATTTTGATGAGTGTGTGCCTCGCTACTGGGAATCCTTTATGACTCTGGACGTGGTTTAGCTGCACTCTGAGGGGAGCAGAATGGCAAAACTGCCACCAGCTGTGATTTTTAGGTTATTTTTAATACATCCAAAGAGATATCTACAGGTGACATCTGGAAAAAAAACCCAGAAGCAGAATATTCTATTGTTGTGTGTTGTACCAGGTAAATGATTTTGACTAAAACATCACTGTGGAGCACAGTGCTACTAAGTTGATAAATCCACAATTTTTTAGGGCTGTAGATGGTCATACAGATGTTCATTTTGTTTGCTCTCCCTGTCAAGAGCCCAATTTTAATTGAGAGGTTCGTTAGAAGAATGGCTCATTAGAAAGAACTGGCAGTGCCTATCTGGTAAGGCTTTGTTTCATTTGCTGTGACATCAGTGTTGTACCTGGGCTGCTGATCTGTAAAGCCACATTTTAATTGCATGTGTGTTTTCCCTCTGGAGGAAGGTTACAATGGAGGCCAGGTGACCTTTTAGTCAGAATCAAGCGAATTTTTAAAGCCTGTGATGTGGTGTGTGAGCTCAAGCTGTGCTGGGGCAGATGCTCTGTCCTGCTGCAGAGAGGTGGTAGATGCGAAGGCTAAACATTTTATGTAGTGAGCAGTTGCTGTGCCAAAAAATATCTAGAAAACTTAAAGCCAGTAATTTTTTTATAAAAGTGAGAGTATGGGAAAAGAAACCAAACCATTTCAACATTCTCTACCACCACCAAAATTGCATTATAATTGCGATTACAGATATTTTTCACCGCAGAAGCAACCTACCAGTTTATTTTTTTCACGGTTTTTTTTTCATTTAAAGTAAGTCCTGCACATTCTTGCCATGCACTCGAACGCTGGTGGTGTCGAGTGAGTTGAAATCTTTCCTGTGGGCCATTGGAGACCGACGTGATGCCAACGCTTTCAGCTGCCAGAGGAGTGTGATCCGCAGAGACCTGTCAACAAAAGCAGGTCAACAGGATTGAGCAAGGCAAAAAAAATCAATAAATCTTTGAATTAATCATGCAGCTGCCAGGGAGAATTATGGGTGCATGAAATGAAGGCTGTAGGTGTATGTCTATGGCAACTTATTCTCTCCTGCTTCACTGTGTCCTTTCCTGTGCCTGCAGGTTTTCCTTCCCCCGCCGCCATCTGAAGGGCTCTGTGTTTATTTGGGTACCTTCTTGGATTGCTCACCATTCATGTTAAAGTAACCAATTCTGTTTTGGTGGCAGAAATTCCCCTTTTCTCTCTCTCTCTGGCTGCACTGTCACTTTTCTCCCCGCTGTGTGTGCTCAGTGTGAATTAATGCCAGGCTTCGCCTCCGCGTAAAGCCAGGAGTGCACATCTTGTGCAGCGAATTGGACTGAAAGCCACTGCTGCCTGGGTGAGCAGAGGAGTTAAAAACCCCTGCCAGTGCTGCAGGTGAGGGGACACCCTTGTGAGGGTGGGGAAGGAGCCCTGGGCCAGCTCTTCCTCCCTGGAGGGACACGCAGCTCTGCCTCGCAGGCAGATGTGGCCAGTGACCACCAGTGCCGAGGGGGAACTCTCCACACCCTGCTCCCTGCAGCTGGACAGCCACGGGATGCAGCCATGGGGAGCTAAAAGGGCAGCTCCAGGGAGCAGTTTGACACTGGGGACGTGCTTGGGACGGATGTCAGGAGTTGGGAATTCAGAGGTGCATCCTGTGTGTATTTTTGCGGTTTCGGCTCTGTGCTTTGGTTTCACTCTGTCCTTCTCCTCCAAAGGATTTATCTTTCACTGCAGTGCCCTGGAAGGATTGTTCTCTACAACTTCCCCATGCAAAATTTGGGTGTTTTGCTGCTGCTGCAGCTTCTGGGCTGGCAGCGAGAGAGGATGGGGAAATGAATACCTCGGCGCCTTTAAATCTTAGTTTCTGCTGCAGATGATGCAGAGGTTCCTCCTCTGTGCCCAGCTCAGCTCTCCAGCTGCAGAACTTGGTCCTGCACCATGCCAAGGGTGCCTCCTTGGCTCCCTGCCCAGGGATCAAGCCTGGCTCTCTTCCAGCTGGGGAGCAGCCCAGTACTGGATGCTCACTTTCACTGCAAATTCAAATTTATTTTCCTCTTCCATCCACGGCTTTCTTTGCCAATAGACACTGATATTCATAAAATCCCCAGGAACAATTGCCCTGCTACTTGTGGAAGGTCAGGGCAGGCTCTGTTCAGGGATTACATATTCCAGCTGACATACAGCACTCTTGTTTTTCAATTGCATGCCTAGGGATTTTTTTTTTTTCCTAAAGGTTTTTCTCCTTCTCCATTAAAACAGACAACCAGAATCCTGACACACTCAGAAAATGCATTGGGGTCCAGCAAATCACCAGGAGGTGATTTTTTTAATTTTTAAGCTAGCAAAGAGACAAATAGATCTATCTATAAGAGACAAATCTTCTAGAGGAGGAAGAGATTTTATTGTTTTTTTTCTGCTCTCCTTTTGTAAAATATCCTGCTGGTTAAATACCATTGTTTAGTAAACCCACATTTTATTCTTTAGAGAGACATAAACCATAGGAAAGTAACAGCTTCTTTTCTCTTCTGATATTTGTCTTGCAACTCATCCTCCAGGCAATACCTGAGTGATAATGATGGAAGAAATATTTCCTTCTGTTCTTTCAGACTCACATTTGTTTTGTGCCTCCAAGAGTGATTTTCTAGATCAAGCACTGAGAATCCTTCCATGTACTCCATTTTCCCATCCAATTTAAAACTGTTTTTCACAGAACACTGACTAAAATATATTTGTTTAAAAACTAAAATGTATTTCTGATATGAAAAAAAAAATGGCACCAACTGAAATGCTAAAAATCACTATAAACTAGACAGCATTAAAACTCATCTCTTATATGTACAAAATATTATGCAGATTTTAAAAAATAATAAAACTATATATTCAGTTAAAGAAATGCTCATTATATTCAGGGTCTTCTAAAACCAAAATATTTCCATAAAATAAACTTTTAGTATAAAATTTCACAAAAGTCTCAACAAGCATTGATATTTTTACATGTATGTGCAACAGAATTTAAAACATTTGGATTTATCATGTATATATCTGAAATATAATTAGGAATGTATTGCAAAATAATAAGATGTGGAAGCAGCTGCTGATGTAGTAGAGAGGTTAGGAAAAAAACAGTGGGGATAAAAGGAAACTGGAAAATAAAAAATGCTAACTTTGTCTTGTATTTAAATGCAGAAGTCTTAGGGAAGAATCCAGAGGAATAAGGGGGATTGATCATCTACATAATGCTTTTTGTTCTGCTTAAATGTTTTTTGAATTCCTAAGTGTGCTGGATATCATGAAATCCTTGTGCTGAAAACAAATAACACATTAATTTTCTTGGAAAAATTCCATTAGAGCAACAGAAGCAAAGTTGATCTGCTTTTCAGAATGCACATTTATGACCTGCTGAAAGGCAAATTCAGGCCTGGGAAGCAAAAGTGCATCCATAAATAAGAAGGGATGGGATAATGTGTGCTGTGTCACAGCAGCCATTCAGCACTTCTGTGGGAGGGGTGAGGAAGAGAAAACCTCTCCAAATATCAGCCCAACAAGGTCTTGTGAGATGCTCTGTGTGTTTTCAAAAGGGGTTTCAGAAAAAGAACTTATTCACTGGATTTTTGTCTTCCTTTTCTTTCATGCATCTTCTCCTTTCTTGCTCGAGCTCTGTTTATTATTAGGCATTCTTTGCACCCTTATCAATGGTTATTCATGGCACATTTTAGGGCTCACTTGTTTTTTAAGTGCTAAAGAAATTCCGTATCACAAACTCTGTCGAAAATCAAGGGAACCTTTATTTCTGCCGATTTTGGCATCTCTCTTTCTTTATGAAAAGCCCTGAACCTCTTTTCGGTTAATTAGAATTATCACTCTCATTTTATATAGAGGGAAACTGAGAAGCAAATAAACAAGACTTCCTCAGTTTTCTCATTGCAAATCCTCAGGCAGGATCTCCTAAAACCTTATCCTTTCCTTTGATCCATGGTTCCTGTTTCTTCCCAAGTACTAAAATATGAAATGAAAGAGATTAAATGTGAAGGAAGTTTAGGAACTATTGATAAATTGGTGGGAATGCTTTATATAATCAGTAATAAACTCACAAATCAGTGCTTCACATTTCTGTTTGTGGAGGTCTTGTTGCCTTGGACTGGAGTTCCCCATGTGAGGAGGGAAAAGATGAAGTTCAGTGGGAGAGGTGGTTTAGTTATAAATTGTCAATAATTAAAAAATAGCTAAAAATAGTTAGCTGAAAGAAGATGAAATGTGTTGCTTTTGTTTGGTTGCTTTCATTTTGATTTATTTTCTTACCGCATCTGATACCTGATAATAAATTGTTGGAAGGAGTCCACAGGAACAGAGGACCATAATTATAAATGCCCTAAATTTTCCATCCCTGCCCTCCCAAACCTCCGTGTTGTTTTAATTAATGAAAGTTAATTGCATTTAGAATCAAAAATCTCTTCCTCCTTACTGTCTTGAAGTACACAATTCTTTTCTCTCTCTCAGGATTGATATCCTTTGCTATCAAGTACTTTATTACAAAAATGTGTATGGGTTTTGGCTAAAAATTATGTCTTCCTATTGAAAAAGTCATGTTTCAGCCAAAAAGAATAAATAAAAAACCACAAGGGATGCAGAAAAAGCCAGAACTTTTCCTGCCTATATTTTCAAAATTGCATATTTTCCTCTTTTCATTTCAAAGTGAAAGCTGTTTGAAAACTACCCATGTAATTCTCTAGGAAAAAAAAAAAATCTTAAGATAAAGCAGTTGCATGATTTCTTATTGATTGCTTGGTTCCATTTCCAATCTTAGGAGGCTGTTTTGGTTGGCTTGGTTTTGGGGGGTTTGGTTTGTTTTTGGTGCTCCTTATTTTTTACTTTCCTCCATTAATTCCTGCTTTGGGAAGAGGAATATTTCGAGCTAATTAACATATGGACATTGGCAAACTCTGTCACATCCAAACAGGATATTTTCCGTGGAGAGAAATTGCCAGAGCTCAGAAAAATTTTGTGCGTAGCCATTTAACCACACCATTTATCCGGGATGCCCTTCTTAAATAAAATCAATCTTGCTAATTTTGCATTTCCCTAATGGGAGCCATTAAGCTGAGTACACAGGCATTTTTAACCTCTGGCATGCTGCAGGGTGAGCCAGCCCTGGATTCAATCTGGTGTATTAATGAGGAACATGGCAACTCTGTCTGGATGACTTGGTTACTGCATTGGGAAGGTTCAAACACTTCTCCTTCTAATATTTCACCCAATATCTCTTTTATGGAGCACCATTTAATGTTTCTGCTCAGAATTCTTCCCTTTCTGGAGTTCACAGATGCCCACAAAATAATAATCTGAGTTGAAACTTGGCTCCAAATTATTTTTATTTGAACAGCAAGCAATCTATTAGGCCATTGAAGGCCTATTGGCTTTCAGGTCAGTTTGGATGGGAATTTCAAAGCAGTCTGGGCTGGCTGTATGAGTGAATTCCATGTGGATAGAGTGGAGCAGGAAACTAGAAGAGCAGAGAAGAAAAAGTAATTTCCATTTATTATGATTTGGGAAGCAGCTTTTTACAAGAAGGAATGGAGTTAAACGAGCTCAGAATGGAACAGCAGCAAAACCCATGGGCAGAAATGAGGTGAATTTGTGCTCCTCACACTGATCCCGAAATCAAACCAAAAATTGGTTTTCTGCACTGTCACCCTGGAAGCACTGGAGAGACAATGATGCCTTAGGTTTTAACCTTTATATTTTTCAAATCCTGTACTGCTGGTGTGACTCTGAAGTTTTCTGTAGCTCGTTTAGTGCTGTTCTCTTATAACAAAGATAATAGATATAGCAAAAGCTCTAACTTGCTCTCCAAGGACACTCAGAACAAAAACTGTAAACCATCATCTTGAGAAAAGAGAGGCAGGCTCAGAAGAAATCACATCATTGGCTGAGATCTAGTTAGTGAATTTATGTTGATATAAAAGTATGAAACACTCGTGACCTGTTGTCCATTTTAAGATCCATTGAAGCAGGACCCTCTAGAACCCAGAGTGTGCACCTGAAAGCCTTTCAAATAAATCCCACCTTTTTTCCTTTATTCCTGTCTAATCTCTGTTTCTAGGTAGCCATTTAAGGCATCAACACTGAGGAGCAATCAGGCCAGGTCTCAGCACAAACAGCTGCCTCTGACACAGTCCAAACATGACCATATGTTCCCAAAAGATGAGGGAATGTTTCTCTCCACTTGTGAACCACCAGGGGAGAGGTCAAGCCATGAGTGCTGCAGGCTCAGAGGAGCAGGAGATTCAGATAGAGTTATTTTCCATTTAAAACATTTTCATTGAGAATTTGAATATTTAATATTTTACACTTAAAAAAAAAATCCCCACTTTTTTTTTTTTCTCATCTCCCAGTGTCATTCACCTCTTTTGTTAGTATAAAAGTATGAATTTAAATAAAATTTGTGGTAACGTCACCCCCACCCCACACCCCCTAGCTAAGGAAATTTTAGAGATTGTGTAATGTCTGCAAATGAGAAATGAGAAGTTGTGAAGGGCAAGGGGTGCCAAGAGGAAACTGCACAGGTGTTCTGTTGCATTCAGTAACTTAAAGCTGGACGGGAAAGGTGGGATAAAATCAGCATTTTATCCAAATTTTCTCCTCCCTTGGGTGTGTGTTGTCCCTGGGAGAGAGATTCTATGAATTCTTTCTAGGAAGGATTCCTTTTACTGAACTTTGGTAACCCTGTGTTTTTGCTTGATGGCATCAGTTTGTGCTTAATAGGTTTAATTATTTGGGAAATCTTAGACTTCCATGCCTCTGGTAGAATTACTAGGCAAAGGGATTAGGATGCTATCCTCAGTCAGCATGGGAGGGAAAAGGAGGAGCTAAACATGAGGTTCTGTTTCATTGTTTGACCACTTTTCACCCCAAGTGACCAGTATGGATGTATTTAAAATTCCTAAAATATTAAAATTTAATTTAAAAATACTGAAAATAGTACATCCCTTCAAAATACCACATTGCTTGAAGAGCAGAAGAGCAGAGACTTAAGCAGTTGAGTCACGAGTGGTGTTGAAGTACTTTTTAAAGCTGATTCAAAACTTTGTTACTTGCTGTTCTGGAGAAGATATTTCAGCTCCCAGTTCTCCTAGGGAACAAGCAATGGGATGAGAGGACATGGTCTCAAGGTGTAGCAGGGGAGGCTCAGCTTGGACACCAGGAGCAATTTGTGCATGGCAAGGGAGGGGAGGCCTTGGCAAGAGCTGCCCAGGGAGGTTTGCAGTGCCCATCCCTGGAGGTGTCCCAGGAAGGGCTGGAGGTGGCACTCAGTGCTCTGGGCTGGGGACAAGGTGGGCATGGGGCACAGCTGGGACTCGATGACACTGGAATTTTTTTCCAACCTGAATTATTCTTTGGTTCTATTCTCTCATTCTAAGATCCAGAATCACTAACAAGCCACAAACTCTGGTGTTTCTCTCACACTCAGCAGTTTCAGGTGCCTCCACGCCCTGTCCCTCCTGTGATTTCATTTTTCTGCTTCCTCATAACCCTTGGGAATCAGTGCAGATACTCCTCAGATGTATAAAATGTTGAATTTTTAGATGTGGGAAAATGTTGTCTTGATAAATCACAGGCATCTTTCAGTGGCTCAAAGGACATTAAAATGTCACAGCCAAGCAACTCAGCGTTCTCATTCTTTATTCCTGTCTTTGAGGACACACTTTGCAAACTGTGGAGAAAACAGATAATTCTCTCTAGGAATTAGGAGAGTCAGAATATTGCTGTACTGCAGTGAACAATTAATGATATTTATCTCTCACATAAAGCTTTACCCTTTTCATATATAAATCTTTTCTGCAGGAGCAATTTAGTGAGTGATATCTCCATTTTGCACATACAGAAGCTGAGACACTGCGTGAGGAGAGGGAAAATATCAAATCTACTTCAAAGCTTTACTGGATTTAAAGTTATGTGGGTATTGTTGAGGCCCCCACTGTGCAAACTTTAGGCCATGTTTTCAAAGCGTTTCTCTCACTAAGTTTGTGGTTTGTGTTCGATTCTGTAGAGCTTTCTTAATTGTGGTTGTTTTGGGATTTTATTTAGAATATTTTAAGACATGAAAACAGTAAGGAATCACCTATTTTATCTTCATAATCATTTGGACCCACCTATGAATTCTTATAATATTTACCATCTCCCTAAATATTGCAAAATGCAGTACAAGCAAAGCAAGGGATTACAAAAGAGAAGATTACCTGAGGGGAGAGGAGGAAATGGCCCAATTAAGGAAACACAGAGTTATATTAATTATTGCTGTCTTCTTAGTTGCCTTGAAAAATATCGAATCTTAATCTACATCTCAAGGTTTTGTGAGCACTGTAGAAAAAATCCTCAGTTCTTTGAGACCAAGAGTAACTCCTATGTTTTGTTAGCACTGCAGTCCCTGAAGATGAATAACCACTTGTTTCTGATAACTCTGTTTGGCTGCAGCCTAAAACCTGTTTTAGGGAACATTAGTCTGACAGAGCCAAGCTTGAAGCCATGTAAGTTATTTAAAATTGGACTCTTGGCAGGAAGCTTCTCCTTACACACATTCATTTTTGAATTTTTTTTAAATTACTCGTAGTACCTGAAATAAGCAAGAGAGATATTATTTCAGAAGACATAAAAGAGCAATTTGCAGTCTAACAAATGTCCCTATATGTGATTTATTTCTTTTAATCAGCACCGACCTTTTGAATTGATTGTGTGTGATTTACAGGAGGACCTGTGTAAGACCAGACACCCACGACTGAAGGGACTGAAATGAGTTCCATTTCTAAATTTACAATAAAAAATTTGCAATACTAATTGAAAGATCTGCAGCAGAAACAGAAAGCTGTGACTTAGACTCTTTGCAGTATGAAAAACATTTAATGTTGGTGGCCTTTCCTTTGTTTATATAAATGGTGTTATATATTTCTTGACACTTTGGGTGACATAAATAGTGACATGTAGTTTAGTTGAATTATTAGACTATAGATGCACATGCTTTTGGAAGAGCCTTAGCCTGTAAATAAAGACAATAAATCAGATTTTTCAATCAGCCTTCCACCTGTTAAACATCCTATATAAAGCTACCCTGGCTACAGGTTGAAGATCCAGCAATGCATAGATCAGAAAATGGCAATTTTTATTGCTTCAGGTGTTTGGCATTGGCCCTCAAATTCTAAGTGGCTGACAGAGCTGCTCAGTTTGGGGCTCTTTTAATGTTTACCTGCCAGTCTGAGGACAAGCAGCATGTTCCTCATGTGTAGGATAAGGAGCCTTTGGGGGATACTTGGTAACTGAGGTCAAAATATGTGTGTCCCTGTAGACAAGTGCAAGTCTCTTCCTCAGAAATTACCGTGACAAGAGATGGAGCTCATTTCTTTGAAGTGAAATTCTGAAGCCTGTCTTGTTTATCTCAAGTGGAAAACACTTAGATCAGAAAACGATGCTGCACAAAATTGCCTGGTTGAGTTGGATTTTACTCTTTGCATACCTTGTTCTAAGTTCATTGTCTGGATGAGGTTCCTCAGGAAAATGGGTTCTGTTCTCTGAGGAAAGAATATTTTTTCCTTGCAAAAAATAAAGATCTGGGATAGGAAAGAGAAAAAGACACATTCTGAAGAGTAGGCCTCAACTTGTGGTAGGTGGTTTATCCACCAAAGTAGCACTGCCAGTTCCTGCTCACGGGAAGTCACAACTGGGATTATGTTTGTTCATGTAATTATGGAATGACTTGAGTTTGGAAGGGACCTTAAAGATCACCCAGTGCCACCCTTGCCATGGCAGGGACACCTTCCACTGTCCCAGGCTGCTCCAAGCCCCAATGGCCAACCTGGCCTTGGGCACTGCCAGGGATCCAGGGGCAGCCACAGCTGCTCTGGGCACCCTGTGCCAGGGCCTGCCCTCCCTGCCAGGAAACATTTCCCACTTCCCAATCTCCCAGCCAGCCCTGCCCTCTGGCACTGGGAAGCCATTCCCTGCCTCCTGGCCCTGCAGCCCTTGGCAATTGTCTCTCTCCATGCTTCCTGTGGGCTCCTTCAGGCCCTGCAAGGCCACACTGAGCTCAGCCCAGAGCTTCTCCTCTCCAGGCTCAACAATCGCAGCTCTGGCAGCCTTTCCTCCCAGCAGAGCTGCTCCATCCCTCTGCTCATCCTGCTGCCTCCTCTGGGCTCTCTCCAGCAGCTCCACATCCTCCCTGTGCTGGGCCCCAGGGCTGGGGCAGCTCTGCAGGTTGGGTCTCACCTGAGCACAGGGGCACAATCCCAATCCCTTTCCTGTTCCCCACACTCTGGGATCAGCCCAGGACACAGCTGGTTCACCTGTAGGCTTTTATTACCATCACTTGGCAAAGCTTGTAGAGAAACTCTGCTGGTGTCAATTAAGGAACATGACATTTTTTATCTATAGTGTTCTTAATCTAACAGATTTACTTGTCTTGATTTCACACATAATTGTTGAAAATATTGTGACTAGACAGGAGTATAAAAGCAGTATAATGTATTACCTGTTGACAGAACTGATTAAGACTGAAAAACAGAGGAAAGCAAGTACCCTATTATGTGCCAGAGGTCACTGAAAAAGTGTATTCAAGGCTGCTGATGTAAGGCAGCTCAATATTCTGTTATCTATGGATGATTTTAAAAGCAAGTTGTTCTTTAATGGAATTCCCTTTTCACTGGACTGTCACCACTGACTGCTCTATTATGTATTCAATTACTATATCTTTATAAAAAATAACTTGTTCTGTAGAATGATATTTTTAAAAAAATGAAATTATGAAACTTTGAGAAAATGTAGCTGTTACCCAAAATGCCATCTGATTTTCTCATTGTCCACCAAGGCAGTGATTGTAGAGCTCCTATTTTATGCAAAGGCATAGCCCTTTTATTTTGCCTCAAAGATGGATAATTTCTGTTTTAAAAAGAAAGAGTACACTTGACCTCCATAATCATTTTGTGTTGGAAAAAACAGAATCATCCAGATTTAGATCTGCTACTACCACTTCCTCTTTCACAAATGTGTGGATTCCTCCCCTTTTTTTACAGTGTGTGCTGTATTTTAGTTTGTGCATGACTAGACTTCATTAATATCCTATACATAACCTCAATGACAATCCCTATGTAGCTCCCTTCTTACTGCAAATGCCAGACTTTTCTTTCCGTGTAAAAGTCATGATACTTATTTTTGTTTTGCTCAATTTCATCTAAAAAGAGGTATCACAAAACCTCCTTGGGTGCTCAATGCTTGTGTTAAAGCCATGGTTATTAATCAGAGTGAAAATAAAGAGAGTGGCCTCATCTTGCAAATCTTCTCAATAGTTTTATTGAAAACAGTTCCAGTGGTATTTTCTTCCCGTGGTAAGTGTGGGGAATGTGTGTGTCATTATTCACCACAGTATTCTGTTGAGACAAGCCAGTCTCCAGGCTGCAGCAAACGAGGCAATGGCCTCAGGCAGGGACTGCCAGGAGGGCCTGAACGTCCTTGGCCACACTCTGCGCTTTCCCAGGGCACAGGAGAGCCCTGGGAGGATTCTGTGACAATTTGCATTCCACCATTGCATCCAGAGGGATCTGCAGAGCCAACTGCTGCTGTTTCCTGTGGCAAGCAGGAGCAATCACCTCAGGTGCTGCTGGGTGGGTCTGGACCAGAACCAGAAAGAAATTTCTCTGGACTCCACCAAGCTCCCTGCTGCGTTGTCCTCTGCGGTTCCTTTGGGATTTCTCCTGAATTTCTTTGTCCTACCCCTAAGGAGCAAACAGAGGATTGCTGCTGCATCTCTCAGCTCAGCAAATGCCTGCCTTTGGGGAGGGAGCTCTCAAATCCCTCTCTGCTGAACAGACCTTGAGAATAATTGCCCTGCTAAGGACTGAGCGCCCTGGGACGGTGACCTGTGGGACTGTGACCTCTGTGTGTGTGTGTGAGCAGAGAGAGGGAAAGAGAAGGCAGAGGAGAGGAAGACATACAGCAGAGTGTTCCTATTAATTGCTCCTGCTCCTCCTTGCTGCAAAACCTCTGCTCGGAGCGATGCTTCAGCAGCAGGTGACTGCACCAGAATATGAATGGGGGCAGTACAGTTTTTATGTTGCCCTTTGTAAATGGATTATTGCCTTCTGGCTGTGGTTTACTGTCACTGGAGTGCTCTGCTTGTAAGCAGAAGGTTGTGCCTTCCAAGCAATTGTCTAAAAATGTCTCTCCCGGATGTAAAAAGGGAGGATGTTGGCTGGTTTTGTGCAGACAGAACACATACAAAGGCAGACATTGGCTTCACGTAACCTGGTTATCTTTGGGTTTTGCTTTTAAACAAAGCAAGCAAAATTCGGAGCATATTTCAGTGTGGAGGTCAGAGAAATGTGTGTCTTGTCTAATGATAAGCAGAGGACATCTGGTTATCCCATCCATCAGCCTATCGCCTAGAGCAAGAGATATTCAAGTTTGACATGTCTGTTCTGGGAGGGGGAGAGAGGAGCAGAGAGATAACACACTGTTTTATTAAAATGCAGCAGCTCAAGTTCTTGGTTTCCTTTGTTTTGGTTTGTTAGGCTTTGGGTTTCTGTTTGTTTGTTGGGTTTTCCCCCCCTCCAATTCACTTTTAATTATATTTACTGTGTTCACTCTTTGTGGGAGCTACCCAAAAAGCTGATCACCTAACAGTACCCAAAAGACAAAAATATTAATTACCCAAAATATTAAAATAATTTGAACATGGAGAATGTTTGACCACTATTTTAAATAATTATTCTGCCTTTAAGTTACAGAGGATGATGAAAGTAAGAAGTTCCTTCTTATTCATATGAAAAAAAAAAAATCCTAAAAGGTAAAACACCTTTATTTAGACTCAAAGATATTGACAGTGCTCTCCTAGATTTGAACATGGGTCAGATTGTCAGTCCAGCTTATGAATTTAAGTTGCTACTATATTGTTGATTAATTCACAATATTCATATTGTGTTGCTAATCCTAATGAAAATAAGTAACATTTGTAATTTCAAAAATTGTTCATAGTTCTTATGCAGTATTGTGCATTTCTAAAATATGTTATTTTTTTAGCTTTCTGATATTTTTCATGCAATCAATTCATGCAGATTTCTAATTCCTTTAAAACAGAAAAAGGGTACTGAACCATCTCTTCTTTCTTTACTTTTTCATTTTCATTTTTATTTCCTTCACAGAATATTCAGGAAAGTGCTACATTGTGACATTTCTTTCAGATTTTGCCACTTAAATCCCATTTAAAATAATCTTTTGACACCAAGAAAGTTGCTTCTTGCCTGGGTGTCACTATAGGACACAAAATGAACAACACACACAGAGCGAATTTCTCCAGCAGAAAAAGCACACAGTTTAATTTTACCTCAATATACATATATTCCTGATAATGACCATGGATTGGAGGATGAGGTTGCCTCCTCTCCAACCACACTGGTCAAACTAGAAGTCCATCATTTGTCTCCTCCTCAGGAGAGGAATGAAAAACAAAAGGAACAGTTAGAGAAACATAGCTTTGTTTGCATGAAATGTGTGAGAAACTCTTACTATAAAAAATGCAAACATCAGAAGCTGAAAAATCAGAGCAACACCTGGGTTTTGTTTTCTCTTCAAATGAAGAGTCCCTTTAGAACAAGTTTTTTGTTTTCACATCTAAGTTGCTTTGAATGCTCCTGATTTATTTTATGGAGCTGTAGCATGCTTTGTGTTCCTTGTTGGAAAGCAAACTTTGAGAAAACTTAGGCCAGGTTGGATGGGGCTTGGAGCAGCCTGGGACAGTGGAAGTTGTCCCTGCCCACAGCAGGGGCTGGAACTGGGTGATTTTTAAGTTCCCTGCCAGCCCAAACCATTCCATGATTATAGCATGGCCAGGGGCTGCCATCGCTGAAAATCTGTTGTGTTCATTTTCCTGGGAGCTTTGGTCAAAAATGGATGGCATCTGTTTTAAGAGGGATTTTATTATTAAATTATCAGTATTAAATGTTAGCCATAAAAGCATTTCTGGATCTAAGTGAAAACTTTCCTCTGAAGTTAAAGCTTTCGGTGCAAAGTCATGTCTAGTTCAAGACAGATGCAGTTTTGAAAATCTTGTTGTTTAAAGATAACTCATTTTTTTACAGCTAAAATTTGTTTTCTGTCTGTGTCTTGGTAGTAAAGGGCAAATATAAGTTTTTACTTAGCATTTAATAGAATTTAATAGAACTGGCTCTGGCAATGACTGATTTGGTTGTTTAGTAATAGGTAAAACAAGTCTCTGACTGGGCTTTTGTAGCAGCTGCATGAATAATCAAATTTCTGTTCAGTTTGGTTACAAAGCCAAATAAACATGTATTTATTCTTTTTTTTTTTTTTTTAACCATATGAATCAAACCTTGCTTTGTCCAGTTTTCCCCTGGCTGAGGTATAGAAAAGCTGGAACTATTCCTGTGCATCTCACAGCCCATTTATCACACTTGAAGGAAAACCTTTGTTTGCACTATCAGCATATATTCAACTAAAGCAATAAACTACCAAGGATTAGATTTGAACACAACTGATTGATTTTGGTATCTAACACTGAATGTCTTCCTGGATATTATGCTCTTCAGAGCTGTGCTTCTTTTGCCTCAGACCCATTTTGAAACCTAATGCTCTTTTGAACCCTACATCTAATCAGGTTTCTCTGGCTCCTTAGGCAGATATCTGTCTGTCTTTTTCTTGTTCTTCCCATTTTTTATAGAACTCATGGAACCATTCATACTTTTCCATTTGTATTGTAGTGAGCACCTTGTCCTGTCTGCTGTGGGAGCAGTTTCATAATTGTAAATATTATGGCCTCCTATTTTGCAGATGTAAAAATTAAAATAAGAAAAGACCAGAGCTGGTCTGCTTTGTTTCTATTCATCACTTGCTGCTGAGACAGGGATTTATAAAATCCCCCCAAAAGATAAGTAACTTAATTTCTGGCCTTTCGAAGCTTAATCACAGCAGTTTAAATGCAAATGTTATTATTTCTTCTATATATAAATGAAAATTAACATTTTAATAACAGGTGCTGCTTGTGAAGTTGGGGTTTTCTTTCTTTTTTTTTTTTTTTTTTCCCAGTGTCTAAAGTTACAGAACTAAAATCTTGTAGGAAACAAGTGTTGGAACCATCCAAAAGCATTGCTGCTCTGTGTAGGCAATGAAGTCATAGGTTTTGTGACTCATATCTTGTGGAAGAAGCATAATTTTCATAAAGTGATGTGTTTTAAAATACACATGGTTCACATTTTTCCCCATTCAGGTTTAAGCAGCTGGAAGCGCATCTTTGGCATTTCTCAGAATGTTAATAAAGTGTTAAAATTTGAGACAGAATTAAACAGAATATAGGAGTGTGTGGAGTTGTTGGTAGGTGTTTTGGAGGACTTTTTAAGAAGGTAAAGCATTATATGTGTGAAGATAAAACCTCTCCAGCTGGAAGAAGATAAAAAAAGGTAGAAAACATGAAGATATGCCATTGGAGAGGTCACATAATTTTAAAATTTAGCCCCAAGTAATCAACCCCTCATTTCTGACTTAAGAAATTCTTCCTCCTATCTTGAGAGTTTTATCATTGTGGGGTAGATGTGGTGGGGGATCGTGGTGACAACAGAGGTGAAGGTTAAAAATGCAGGTGACCTTGTAAAACAAAATGCAGAACCCAAGGCACATCAGCTGTGTTTGTTTCGAGGGAGACAGTGACAAAAGGAAGCACACAGGTACAGACATCCAGGGCACTCACAGATTTAAATTGGTGACTTTTCTGAGGATGCATCTCATGGACACTTTGCCAGCAGCTCAATCTTGCTGGAGTTACTGCCAGTCCCTCCTGAAATGCTAGGATTTATGGCTGGTTCTTGCAAGACACCTCTCTGACATGTAGGCATTATTTGGGATTTTTCTTCCTTCAAGGTGTGGTCTGGAGTGCAATCCTTTTCTGAAATTGCCTTCTCTGTAATAATGTAGGGAATAATTTGTTGGTTGCATTCCAAATGAACAGGTTTGAGCCACATTCATAGGAAAAGCAGCTCTAAATACTTATCAGTTTTTGTACAGACAATGACTTTTTATGTTAATCTGCCTGGAGGATTTTCTTGAGAAGGTAAAGAACAGCATCTTTCAAAACAAGCAAGGTGGAAATACTCCCTTAGGGGAACAACAAATTCAGCTTGTTAACCACAGGCTAATGAAATGCAGATTTAAATCTCCTAGTACCTGTCTTCTTCTAGGACCAGAGGTGTCTCCAAGGAATTATATAGATATTTTCTACTTGGAATCATTTTCTGTCCAGAGATGGGTGGATTGTGGAGTTAGGATGGGATGTAACATTTATACTGTTTACTGTGAAGAAATTGAGCCGAAACTTTTTGGACTGTGGCCACTTGCCACTTGGGTTTCCTTGAAATCACTTGTATCATGCAACATTTTTCTGTTCCACCCGGAAGAATCAAAGCAACAGCATCTCAAGCAAAAACTGATAAAGCACCAGGAATGACATAATATACTCTGCTTCACCTCTGTTTCAAAATTTTTGGCTTACAAAAAGTCTGTCCTTATTTGCTATTTTTCCTGGCAAAGAGATGTGTGTTCTTTGTCCCCTAATGTTTTGTAATCTCTCTGTTCTGCGATTTATTTAGTTGTTTTTTTGGGGATAGCCATGTAACAAGAAGTGCAGCTGCTGCAGATCTTTTAAACAATATTTTAAACTCCCTTAATTCCCAAAAGAATGTTAATTCTTTCCTTGGCTGCTGCTTTGGTTCCTCCATGTTACAGGATCTGTTGATCTGTCTTTTTTGATTTTTGCTTACATTTGTGCCTCTGCACATCTTGTAGAGGCATCTCCTGGGAAACATCTTCTCTTTGTTCATGTTTTAGTCTCGAAATCAGTACTTGAACGTAGCTGTATTTTACAGATTGGTTATTTTGCTAAAATTAAGCCTCATGAATATGAAGATTCATGTAGTATTCCCATGGTGTCCTAGGAAGTTAGGTTAAGCAATATGATTTCATTTCATCTCTCTGTAAGCCATCATCATGTCACTTTTGCTAAACTGCAATACCACGTTGGCTCTTAGGAAATACAGAGGATGTGCTTGCCGATTTTTGTTTTCATTTTTAAGCCTACTGAGATGGACTGCAATAATTCTTCTCTGGGGAGCTGAGACAAAACTTTGCTGAGGAAAAGAATGGGGGAAATAAGGTCAATGAAAACCTTAAAATAATTTTATTTGAAAATGTATCATAATGTTGACATTTAATAAAACTTCTAATAGCGGATAGTGTAGTGTGCTGAACAAAGCCAGGAATCAAAATTTTTGAGATGTGATTGTATTTTTAAGAATATCCTTGGTTTTCTATGTCTTTGTTTTGGGGAGACACTGTATAGGTCCCTGCCTTTGGACTTGTTCCCACCTGATTCTCTTCCTCTATTTTTCTTCTATTTATTTTGTGAGGTATTCTCTTTATTTTGTTTTTGGTTTTTTGTTTGTTTTTGGTTTGGTTTTTTTTTTGTTTCTTTGTTTTTTTTTTCCTTTTGTTTTGGTTTTGTTTTTAATGTAATTTATTTTTTAAAGAGTAAAAGACCTTCTGGGCAGGTGCCGCCTTTCATTCCATGAATTCACAGTGTGAAGTACAAAGGGCACCAATCTCAGCTTGCTTTTAGGTGTCATATGTATCCTGATAACAACAGAAGTTCAAAAGTAGAATTGAATTTTTTCCATATGGTTTTTAGTTTATTGGTTGTAGCAGAAGAGTAGAAATAAATCTAAGCAGACTGGACCCAGTGCTCAAGGTGGAAGGAAGACATCTGAGTCCCAACAGAAATCTTGCTGGACCCTTGTTGGTGATAAATAATTATGAAAATCTTCTATTTTGTTCTGTAGTTTGCCTCTATAAAAGTATGGGTTGCAATTTACTCTCCTTGTTATGTAAGAGTGATTATGAAAAGCTCTGACTTGAAAGTTAAAGCTTTGGTTCTTTGGAAAATGATCCTCACTCTATAGGTGCCTGAAGCCTTGACCATGTGTTGAGATTTTATATTCAACTTTTTATAAAACAAATTACCTCTGTGACCAAAGGTTTGTTTTAGTTGTTTACTGAGAATGGAATTCCTTCCTTCAGGTCTGAGGACTTTCTGGTTTCCCAGACAGACATAGTGACTTCAAAATGTTACCTTCAGCAAATGATTTTAACCATCCAAAAATAACCAGATTAAAATAGGCAATATTTCCCCCCTCCCCTTCAATAATATTTCTGACTCAAACCCTACTATAATTAGTTAATAGATAATTATATGCAGTTCTTCATAACTTGCTGATCACTTTCATAAGTTTCATCTCGTTTATATTCAGGATATAATTCTAGCTTTCAGCAAAGTGCAATTGCAGTGTACGATAGGGAGGTCTCGTGCTAATCAGATTTACTCATTGCCTCAAAATATAGTACAGAACATTAATTTCATGCTACTTCAAAATGTATTAACCAAGTGGCAACCCCATTCTGAATCACGGAAAGGCTGATTTGGGAATAAAAAAGAATAATAATAATAATTTTAAAAAACCGCAATAAAAGAAACCCATCGCCCCCAAAAAAACCCAAAAACCTTGAAAGATGCCCACATAATTTTCAGTTTTATGGAAAATAGGCCTTGTCAGAAAATTTGATCTTGATTTTTTTTTTTTTTTCATTTATTTTTTGAAGACTCAAAAAATATGTTGGAAAAGGAGTGCTGTGATAATGGACTGTAACATTAAGTAATTGACTTACTGTCGTGAAAGTAATTAAAAACATTTATCAGCGTACAAAAACTACACAGAACTTTATTAAACAGATTGCAAAAACAGCCCCCAGGTCACCTCGGATACGATGTGTTCTGTGGGTCTGTTCTTGGCTCAGTCAATATTTTCTTCTGCCATCCAGAAGAAAACATGAAATGGTCCTTGTCAAATTGCTCAAGGGCCTGAATGTCAGGCAGTGAAGAAAGCCTGCCCTGACAGAGTGGCACTTGATCACACAGGACAGGCTGGGCACAAGAATTAGCCTAAAAAAAGGGAGATATTATTAGCTCCTAAATAGCAATATCGGCTCCAAACTCGGTTTGTATCACAATATTCCCTCCCCTTTGGAAACAACCTTAAGGGTCAAGCAGAGAGGGCAGAAGTCAGGTGTCCATTTCCAGCTCCACCTCCTAGGATAACCCAGTGACCAGAAGGGGGTGAGGATTTGCCATTCCGATGTCCCACCTGGAAGGGGAAGGGAGCACCCAGGGGTAGGAGATGCTCGTGCTTGAAAGGAACAGCAAAAGTCAGAGGGTCTGCAAAACAAACAGAGTTTTATGACTAAATTACACAGTTGGCACAGAAACTGGTGTGTTAGTCCCTGATCTCTGGGTATAAGAACATGGGTTTGGGTAAAGGGAAAAGAGAGAGAAAAATGTGAGTTTTAGAGGGGTAGAGAGGGAAAGAAAAGGCTCACCAATTAATCCAGTGTCCAGGGTCTTGGGATGCACATGCTCCCAGTCTCTGTGGGGTTTGACAGCTGAGTTTTCCCTACCCCAGAGATAAATTTCTTCCTCTCTATGCAAATTAGTTCTCATGCACAGTCCATTCTCCCAGACCTTTCTAGAAATAGGTCCGAGCCCTTTGGGGGTCTTTGGTGATCTTGTCCTCCCCTGCAGTCCATGCCAACTTCTCAACCTGCTCGTGCCCTGCACTGTGTTGTGCTGATCTCCAGGAGCCAAAACAGGGATGCTTGTCCCAGGAAAGTGGTTTCCTACCTCTGTATGGCACATCCTGTTCTTTGCCACGGTGTGT
Source organism: Erpornis zantholeuca (assembly GCA_013400515.1). NCBI lineage: Eukaryota > Metazoa > Chordata > Aves > Passeriformes > Timaliidae > Erpornis > Erpornis zantholeuca. The sequence goes on from VZTN01007684.1 coordinate 276,586, forward strand.
TCTCATCAACAGCCCTCTTAGGAGCCCAGATGGAATGGGCTCTCACTTAGAAGGTGCTCTGGGATCGTGTGGGTGCAGCCTGCCCTGCACTGGTGTGCTGAGACTGCTGAACTGCCATGGGATTGAGTGACTATTAAGTAGAATTGAGGAGATGACAAGATTTTTGCTTTTAGCTTTAGTGAAGCATGCAACTGAATTCTGAAATCCGGGTGAGGAAGTGCCTGAGGGAGGCTAGAAGATGGTCTGGGTTCTGGAAAAACTATCCCAAAGTGAAGGCTGTAGGAGTTCACTCTCCTGCTTCTTACTGAACATCTAGGCAGAAATTATTTATTCCCAGCTGGCATGGCTGGAAGGACTGTGGTGATACAATTGGAGCTGGTTACAAGGACAGGAGGAATACATTCAAGGTTTTCAAAATGAAAACGATCCTTTAACAATTAGTGTTTACCTCAAGGTGCAGCGACTTGCAGAAAGATGTGCTGCAGTACAGGCAGAAATGATGGGCTGCAATTGCTGGGGAAGGTTATGAGCTGTGCTGACACAGATGATTATTTCTCTTCTTCAGAGCTTCAGAATTTCTCTTTAAAAGCAAATTAAAAAGAATCCTCGAGTTGTGTGTGCGCTGACCGTGGTCCTGACATGAGAAGCTGCTGTCACTAAATAAGAAAATGCTGTTCAAAGAGTTTAAATATGTCAGCTTAATATAGGAAAACGACATTAAAAAATTAATTAATGATAGCTGTGTCTCTCTCTCACAGATTAACTGTTTGCTTCTGGGAATGTTTTGTTTATTGTGTATATTATGTATATTGTGTATATTGTATATATTGTATATTATACCCCCACCCTTCCCAATCCCTCTGACCTTCCACCTTTCTCCATGGGTTGAAGAATTTAATTCCATGTAACCATTTGTCTGTTCATTGGCCAAGCATGGAAAAATTTTTCATAAATACTGCAAAAAATTTAATTTCAAAATAATAATTTTGTCCTAGAGTGAACAGCCTCTCAAGGGCTACTTTTGATATATTTTCCACACCAGCTGGAAAGAAAGTTTGTAGAGGTGAGATTGTCCAATGTGTCACTCTATATTAAAAATAGTTCTTTTTGTGACGTGCACCAGTGTTCTGGAGGGGTGGAGCAGACACTCTTCTCCTCATTCTGCTTCTCCAATCTTAAATTCTAAACTGGATTTCAGAAGTGCTGCCTACTTCTGAAATATCCTTTTCAGACAGATTCCTGCATGCAAGTTGGAATTCAGGATTAACTCTGCAGAATGTTACAGTATTCATGTGTTGTCCCATCCTGCAGCTAATTTGCCCTGTCTTTGGAAAGCAATAATGTTGTTCTTTTCAGAGATACTTGTTAAAAACCATTCTGTTGCTGAGTTGCGATCAAATGTGTTCCAAACCATTCTTTTGCTGAGTTTTGATCAAATGTGTTCCACGCTGCTTATATTTGCCTTTTCACTTTGCTCTCTCTCTTTGGCTTGGGAAGTCACAATGTCTGAGAGCCCAGAGAAGGTCATGCTCCGTACACATGTCAGGCTTGACTGTAATTCCATGCTTCATCCTTGACTTTTCTTTACCCTGAGGACAGGCAGGCAGAAAGACCATATTTAATATCACAATTAACTCTCCTAAAGCAATAATGCTGAAAAAGAGAAACCCAACAAAACCAAACCAAAAAGTACAGGCAATTGATGGTGGCAATATTGCAAAAAGAAATTGCCCTGCTCTCTGTGTGGAAGAAAGTGCAGGAATTGTTCAGGCCATCTTTTTGCACTGAAGTACATAATAATGCAATTTAGTTCAATCTTGTCGTCTTGAGGAGGTATTAAAAAAAATCATGACAGCCCAGGGACTGATAGAACAAGTGACAATCACTTTTTGCTCAGTGCACATCAGGGAGTGCCCAGAAACTTTGGAAAATAGAAATGCAGAGGTGTTGGTGGGTTCTGGAGCTGAAGGCACTGGTGGCATCACTGGGACATAAAGGAGAAACAAGCCTATGAAAAAATGAAAGTGAAAGTGATTAAAAATAACCCTAAAACAATGGGGGCTTTGTTGATCAACAGCATGAGAACACCATGGAGTGTCCTGAATTTGATCTAACTGGCTTGGACAGTCAGTAGTTGTGGATGCAGTTCCAAATAGCAGTCAAATAAATAAATAGATTGACTTCATCGCTGCTGAACTTTTGACCCTACAGCTTAATGGAGATATTTTCCATGTGTCACAGAGGGTTACTGGTTTATTTTTGTGATTTTTGTTTCATTTGTTGCTGCTGTTTTGCTTGGGGTTTTTGGGGTGGTTTTTTTGGGTGATGATTTAAAGAAAGCAGAATTTTCACCTGAAAGGATAAGGAAATAAATGAAATGTGATGGCTGCAAATTGCAGCACTATAATTTTGATGGAATTACTTTGAGGAATTTTGTTTTTCCAGATCACCATTTAGTCCAAAGATGTAATTCAGGTCCACAACTCTCCAGGTTTCCTGATATTTATTAAACTCAGCATGCAAAATTGTACTGAGCTCTATTAACAAGACTTGGTATGTGAAAGCAGCACTTTGAGTCACCTCATATATGTAAATTATGTTATTTTCCTTCTTTCTTGGACAGAAAGGGGCAAAGTTTAGTCACATAGACCTAAATCCATCCATCAAAATGGAAGAGTTGGATAAGCAGGCTTGATATAGCATGGAGACAGCTTAGCTCTTCTAAAAATAAAATTTAGGCTGAGGGGGAATAGATTGCAAACCAAAAGCAGACCTTACTCTTGTGGAATTTTCCAGTGTATTTGAAATCTATCTGGATGGGACTAGAGAGCTCTTACAGATATTTTTCAGTACCTGTGATCAGGCAGCAAAAGTCGCTTTCCCTTTCAGTTCCTTCCCAACCACACCTCCAGTGTGACATGTCCCCGACACATTGCCATGGAGTTCGAAACTGAACAGCTCCTGTGATCTGCTTACAACCCCAGCAAATCTCTGCAGTGCACTGAGGAACATTTTGTACTGCTCAGTGTTAGGAATGCATAATTAACTCTGAAAAACCTAAAAGGGCTGCAGAGTCTCTAAAGAAAATGGATCCTCATTCCGTTTATATTCACTGTGCCAAACCCTTTTGTCATTGCATTACCAATTAAAAACATGAGGTCACTGTGATATGAGCTTTGGATGTGCTTGCAGACCTGAATTTCAGCTCTTGTCCTTGAACTGCCTGCAGATATTCTCATGCTAAGAGTTTAAATACAAGTATAAAGTCTAAGATGGAAGTTCATGTGTGCTGATGGGGATTCAGTAGCACTGAATTGATAGGTTTAGATGACAACTCTCCTGTTCTTCAAATGCTGGAATCAAAGCTCCATCTGATGTCTTATGACATCCTTGGTAAGATTTAAACTCAACAGAAAAGGTCAACAGATAGTCGTGAGGGTGGGGATAACAGCTCATGGGCCACTGAAATGTGGGGTAGTGGCCTGTGGCTCCCATCTGCCACTGCCAGGGGACTGGCACAGAGGAAATGTTCATGAAATGAAAGAAGAGATTAAGGAAGAACAGGCAGGTGGGAGGGAGGATCCTGCCACTTCTTTGGAGTTTGCAATGGGAAGGGGATGAAGTGCATGAGGTGAAGAATGGGGTTTGAAACTCTTGGGAAGAAATGTCAGGATGGTGCAGAGAGAGCAGACTCAGATAAAATGTTGGAAGTTCTTGCAGGGAACACGGCTTGCGTGTCCCTGTATTTACATATGTCGTACTAAGCCCTTTCTATTTCACCTTTTCCTGTGCCTGGGATAATGGGATCACAAATAATGGTGCCTGATGGGATTTTAATGTGAGCAGTATAAGAGATCTCCTATTTGTACTTTGGTATTTCTAGGAAGTCAACCAGATTCACTCTTGCTGACAAATAAATTCACCCATAAATCCACACCACTCTTATTTTCTGCCATCAGTTCAGTGTGTTATTTACCTGATAGTCAGCCCTTTTTTTTTTTTTCCTTCACTTAACCTTGTCTGTCTTGCTCATCTCTTTCCATATGAAATATATTTGAAAGCTGATTTATTCTGTACTGGATAGGGAGTACAAGGAGGCTCCTATTCTATGCATCATCCAGATTCTTTTTATTAAATCAGCCACATACACCAATAATCAAAAGAAAGACAATTTTCCAATTCCGTGGACTGCTCAGCTGAGTCCTCAACTATATAATCCAGTCTCTGTGTTCAATTTCCCAGGCACTCATTGCCTTTGAAGCTCAGAATCCTTTCCCAGCTTTGCATCTTTATCTGATGTCAACCTTTCTACTTATCCACAGCCCTGTGTAAAATATGGAATACACTTTGCCCTTTCAAATGGGCTTTGTTTAGCTTGGCTGTCTATGTGTCTCTTTAGCTACATATTTGTATTTACCCAGACATGTCATATTTACCAGGTAAGCATTAACACACCATCATTTCCAAATGATGGACAGAGAACACTGTGAGTAATCTAGAAATACCAAGTAATTAGCTTCTGTGTGGCTTTGCTGAATCAAGAATATCACCTTGTTTTCATTTCTCTGTTAAGGCCTGAAAAGATGTGATACCTCAATGGCTTGATCTGTTTTAGATCCAATCTGTGCTTTCAAATTTAGTTACAATATGTTTTTTTTTCTTATTTCAACTTTACCCAATCAATTTTGAGTAATATAACCCATGCAGAATCATCTTTGCTCTTTTGCCTCTTCCCCCCCAAAATTAGCTCACCTCTGGCAGTTAATGAGTTTTGGCAACAAAGCTGTGAAGCCACCAACTAAAAGCTGTGGTCATGAGCATTTCTAAAGCATCCCTATTAAAAGGAGGATGCTATGAAATCAGAGGTTTCAAATCTCAATTTGAGCATGACTCTGACCTTGGCTCCCAACTTTTCTGCAGAGAAAGTGTGACTGCAGTTCTCTGTGTGCTTGCCAGGGGAAGTATTTGTTCATCCACAATTATTCTGTTTTAACCTTGAAGAGCAAAGGACCTAAATACATATATATATATATATATTCATGGGAAATCTCAATGAAAAAAACATCTGATGATAATTTCTTTTTCTTTTCTGAGACAGGGAATCACAATTCAGTCTTGATAGGCAGCAAATGAATCAGCAGAAACCTTCTTTGGCTCTTCCTGGAGTAGATGCTGTCTCTGTGACAAGGGGCCTTAGTTTATCTCATCAGGCTGGAAAGTTCACCCCTCAGGTTCCTTTTTGGGCTCCAGGGCAGAAGTGAGGAGTTGTTTTCCTTCATCTAAGAACACTTCTGGTAATAATCTTACCAAAACAATGACCTTTAATGCTCAGCTCTATTTCTTAGCAGTGTAATGCTGGTCGCAGGGAGAATGTACCAAGAGTCATCCCTGGGTTCAGATCAACTCAAAAGATCTGAGTTCAGCTCCCGACTTTTCCCCTGGTCTTCTCTCTGACCTTTGGGAAAGGAGTTAAATAAAGGGGACACAAGTGCATTTGTGACCTCCAGCTGTTTTGAAAACCTTGCTGGGTGCCAGCCTCTATCTCTCAGGTGCAAGGCAGGAGGATGTTTCTGGAAGTGTTGGCCACCACCCTGTGGCTGATTTCCCCTTGGGCTTCCTGCCTGCTCCTGTCGGAAATGTTCTAGCTGCTAATAAGTGGAATGAAAAATGCCTCTGTTCTACCTTTTTTCCCTGTGTCTAATTATTTCTCTTACTTTTCTCACAGCAGCCAGGGGAATGAAATGCTTTTGTGTGTGACAGTGGACTAGTTCATAATGAAGCAAGTTTTTCAAAATACCTTAGATTTTGACATTTTTTTTCCCCCCAGAGAATGGCATGTTAAAATGCTACTAGCTGGCTGGAAAGTGTAAGTAGTGTATTTGTCAGAAACTTCTGCAGGAACCTGACAGAACAATGGTGCAAAATGTTACACAGTACAATTAGTAACATCAATAACTTTATATTCGCTGTTCTGGTGGTGTCTGGTTTCGAGCAGCTGTTACAGGAGTCACTTGGCAAGGCAGCATCTGTTCAGTTTAACATTCACCTTCATCCAGTCATCTTGCCAGGAAAATTATATCTTTTCTTTAGTAATTTTTCCTGCTCCCTTTGCTTTTTGTGTGACACCTATTAGTGTAACCTGTGCCTTTTTTTCAAAATTTACCCATGGAGAATTTTTGCAGGCCATAAAAGCAAACACATTCATTGCAGTCTTCATCACTGTTTAGCACCTTCTTGTTCCTCACCATTACCAAGGCTCTAGGTGGAAGACAAAAAGGAGGACAAATGTTAAAAAAAGGTCAAGGGAAGCAAGTAGGTTAATACTTCATGAAGGAAAGCCTATTAAGGGGTTATATTTGGTGAAAATTTGTTTTCCATTTGTCAGCTCTATCAGAGACTTTTCTTATACTGAAAAAACTGGAGTTAAAAGGTATCTTTCTCTTTGCCAGCCTCCCCTTTCCCTCAGCAGAGCCCCTGTAAAACTTATTTTTTGGGGGGTTTGTTTTTCTCCTTGGCTTCACTTCACACTGTGCATTTCTAAAAGTGAATTTCCTAGAGGAGGTGTAGAGTGAGCTGACAAAGGTTTTCATTTTGTTCCTCTTGCTAATAAAAATGGGAACCCACTGGTGGGGGCTGTGCTGAATGACTGGCCTGGGGTCAGTAGGACTGGTCAGGCAGCAAGTGGCTCTGAGGAGGCAGAAGTGTCCCCTCACACTCTTGAGCTGCAGGGAAGGTCTGCAGTGGTCAGTGCTTAAGGGAAGGGACAATGGGAACAGGCAAACCCCAGAATTTCTGTGTGTAGTGTAAGAGAGAGAAATCATCTGTGAAGGCATGAGGGAAAAGAAGGTACATTATCTCAGCAGGGAAGGTGTGTGCCTTTTCTTTCCAAGTTTGGAGACAGAACCAAACTGGCTTCAGAGGGCCCATAATTTCATCCTATTTTTGTTAGTTTAGCACTGCTATTGATCCACAGCGAGGTCACTTGAACCCTGGGCTAATTGAACTCTGTGCTAATGGTTGCCCTTCACTCAAATATACACTTCAGCTGAAATGAGTTGGCTTCCTTCAGGGGAAAAACCCCAAAAGATAGAAGATATATTCATTTATCATGAGAGCTGTGGCTGCCCCATCCCTGGAAGTGTTCAAGGCCAGGGTGGATGGAGCTTGGAGCAGCCCAGGATAGTGGAATGTGTCCCTGCCCGTGGCAGAGAGCTGGAACTGGGTGACCTTTAAGGTCCCTTCCAAGACAAACCATCTTGTGATTCTGTGATTTATCTGCCTGGAGAGGCAAATAGGATTCTGTTACTTGAGAGAGCAAATGGACAGACACACACACAGGTTGAGGTGTCCGAAGAAGAAGGAGGAAGTTTTTTTTTTTCACAGTTTTTATACAATTCTTTGAGACCCCGTGGATTGGATAGGGAGATCTTCTCCTATCTATCTCAATTGGTTCGGACAGAAGTCTATCAAAACCTCTTTTATCATGAATGGAATGAAAAACAAGAAAGACAGTTAGAAAAACACATCTTGTTTGTGAAGGATTTTGTGGGAACTCAAGAGTGACTTTTCAAAACAACCTGAACAGTTCTGACTCCAAATTAGAAGGTTTAATTCCAGGGTGACAGGATTCAGCTCAACTGTCTTTGCACTTCAGCTTCCAGCAGTGTTCCTGATATTAACTACTCTTTTTAAATACAGCAGATGTACATAGATGTATTAGTGCAAGAAGTGCTGCAGACATGTGCAACACAGCCTCAGTCTAACGCTGTTGAAGCCCTCTACAAGCCAGCTTCTAAACTGTGTGTTGAAATATTCAGGATTAAGGCTGTTATTTGGGATGGTCAACAAAACTTTTAGAAGTTGAGATTATCGTTAATGAGCCTTTTTTTTTCTGTGAAACAAACGTGAAGGGCTTGTAGTAGCACTAGCAATTATTTACTGGTTCTGAGAGGAAAGAGCCTTCTGTAACCCCTCTGCACAAAGTGGGAGAAACAAACAAAACAGAATGACATTTTCCTCAAGCAGCAAGCATTCCACAGTCTCATCCAGATCTCCAAGCAGTTTATGAATTTCTTCAAAGCGGATTTCTACTCTTTTATATTGATGATAATTAAATCTTGGTTTGGGTTGCAAGAGGCCATTAAAGTGCAACCTTCCTGCCATGGGCAGAGACATCTTTCACTAGACCAGGTTTTCCCAAGCCCATTCCAACCTGGTCTTGAACACTACCAGGGATGGGGCAGCCACAGCTTCTCTGGATAATCTCTTTCAGTGTGTCACCACTCTTACAGTAAAAAAAAATAAATTTCTTCCTTAAGTCCACTCTAGATTGACCTTATTTCAGTTTTAAATCATTGCTCCTTGCTCTCTACAGGTCCTGGTAGAAAGTCTCCATGTTTTCTATAAGCCTCCTGCACCTTGCAGATTTAGAAGCAATAATATTTCCTCAAAGTCTTCTCCAGGCTGAGCCATCCCAACTATCTCTGCCTTTCCTCAAAGGAAAGCTCCTCCAAATTTCTGACCATTTTTGTGGTCCCTCTCAGGACTCAACCCGACAGTTTTAAGCCATTTTTGTACTGAGGGCCCCAGACCTGGATACAGAGTGAAGCAGAGGGGGAAAATCATCTGACTTGACCTGCAAGCTGCACTGCTTTTGATGTAGCACAGGATATGCTTGGCTTTCTGGGCTGGGAGACCACACTGCTGACTCATGTCTGATTTTTCATCCCCAAGTCATGTAATGAGGATGAAACTAAGCAAATCTCTCCAACCAGGTGTATCTTGGCATGCAGAAAAATCACTGAGGAAAAGCTGAGCTTTTGTACTTACCAAAAGATTTTTAATAATCGCCTTTGTTTATAAAATGCACGAGGAACTGTGGGATGCTTTTCCTCTCATTCATTTCATTTTAATTTTGAGAGGAAAACCCTTAGGACAGAGCCCTCATGAATAGTGGGTTAATAAAGTTGACGAAGCACATTACTAAAACAAACCATTAATGGACTCGCCTTGGATCGATGTTTGAAAGAAGTTGGCAGTGAAATTACATTGGTCGTCTGCCTCTCTAATAACTGGAGAAATGATTTCCCTCAAAGCTGAGTCAGAAGTGGGAAAGGGAATATATGCTTCAATATTGGAGCAACAATTTGTTCAGTTTGCTCAGCAAAGAAGTTGGTGTTCTGGCACAGTCAGCAATAACCAGTTCATAAATACCTGCTCTGAGCCCGTGTGGGTTTCACTTGGAAGAGCAAAGGGAAATTTAATTGTGCTGTGCTTCTGCTGAAGTAAACCTGCTTCGGAAATGTAACTTCATCTATGACCTTCTGTCTTCTCTGGTCCTGCTTTTCTGCCTAAACTATTCTTCATTCAGGTTTTCACCCTATATAAAGCATCTTTCCACGTGTTTGGGTTTCAGATAAGCAATCACATTTTTAGAGTTTGTGTTGGGAAGAATTTCTTTCTGCAATGGGAGGGGAGGCCTTGGCAAGAGCTGCCCAGGGAGGTTTGCAGTGCCCATCCCTGGAGGGGTCCCAGGAAGGGCTGGAGGTGGCACTCAGTGCTCTGGGCTGGGGACAAGGTGGGCATGGGGCACTCGATGGTCTGGGAGGGCTTTTCCAACTTCTTTGATTCTTCTATTCTGTTTGCCAGGAGACAATTTTGGCTTCTCAGAGGTTGTTTAACTTTTAGGACTGTTTGTGATGGTGTAGCTTCAAACTGTGACTGTAATTTCTGTAATGAGAGTGAAAGTGAGGGCTTTTTCATTTGTTTTAAGCTGAAATATATTGAACATTTTTTGAAATTCTTCCAAGATCAAACGACAGAGGCTGATTATTTCTCAAGGGTTTATTTCTCAGCTGGCTTCGATCTACTTGCTTATTTATTTATTTTTCTTACTTTCTAGCCAGTGGGATAATGTGACTGCTGCTACAGATGTAGATGCAATGGAAGTAGAACAAAGAAGTTTTAGGCTCCTTTTCTTTCAAAACATATATAAAATGATCTTAATAAAACTATTTTGTGTCACTTGGTGGATTGCAACACCAGAATGTAAATTTCATTTATTCCTATGAAACCCAGAAGCAAGAATCGAGCATCCCAAATCTCATGCAACTCGAACCAAAATCTCTACTCTAGAATAAAATTTCAACTTTGTTATGTGACTCAGTGCTATTGTTGCAAAATCTTTTACTAAAACTGTCTTATTATTTGCTTTAACATATACATACATACATATATATATATATATAAACATTTCTATCCTGCATGTACCATCTTTAAAACCTAAAAAACTTTGGTCAAAACAGGTCACTCCTTATGGACATCTAATATTCCCATTTATCTTCCAGGAGATAAGTGGGATATTCTAAAAATTGCTCCAAAAGCCATTCAGAAATACTATTAAATTGTTATATAACATGTAATTAATAATGCTGCCTTCTGTGGAGACCCTGAAGAAGCACAGTTTTGACTGGAGCAGAATAGAAATTAGAGAGTTATGATCTGTAAAAAAAAAGATGACAAATGCCTTTGTGGTCTCCAAGTAATAAGAATTTTATCATACTTGCTTCAGGTTTATTGAATGCTATTTACAGCACTTAATTATTATAGGACATTTATAAAAATTGTTATTTTCCTTTAACCATCCCGGTGTATATCTAATTAACCATGTCCAAAATCTGGGCTTCTCCTTGGTGTCATGGTGCAAAACTTTAATTAGGGGGGAAAATAATAAAAGATTCAAGCAAATGTCACAGGACAGTTCTTTTTACCCCTCTGTGGAATGTATCTGTGTTATCAAAATACCTTTGGACTGATAAAGTGCAACAAAGAAACAGAGCCCAGGCAGAGGTGTGCAGATGCCTGAGTTTGCTATACATTAGTGCCAAGGTTAAACCCCAGCTTTGAAATTTTCCACACTTATATGCACATTAATCATGTAACCAGGAAAATCCTTAGGAGCCAAAGATGGAGAGTGCCAGGTGTAATTAAGCGTGCGTAATTAAATATCATTAACAGCACAGCTTTACAACGAGGCACAAATTCTCTTTCTTCCGTCACCATGAGGAAAGTGCTGTTTTCCAAATTTTATTGAAAATGAGAAATGTGAAACTGCTAGTGGTTTTATTTTATTCCTTTTAGAGCACAGCTAAAGGGAAATTATGATTTATTATGAATTATGAGTTATTATGAATTTAGATACAAAAATAGAGTTCCTCGGTGCTATACCTCGTGGTTGCCAGGAGTGTGCTCCCAAGTGTTCAGGGAGTGAATAATACTGCAAGCACAATTTCCAGTTGCTGACTTGGTGCAGTGTCTCTGCTCTGTTGCATCACATTGGTTCCAATTTGAGAAATAATAAAAACCAGCTGGTTTCCACCTACTCGAAATTGCCTTCCATCATGAGGCTGGATAAATATAACCCAGACAAAGGCTGGACATGAGCTGGCAATGTGTGTTTGCAGTGCAGAAAGACAATTGTGTCCTGGGCTGATCCCCCAGGGGGGAACAGGAAAGGGATTGGGATTGTGCCCCTGTGCTCAGGTGAGACCTCACCTGCAGAGCTGCCCCAGCCCTGGGCCCAGCACAGGGAGGATGTGGAGCTGCTGGAGAGAGCCCAGAGGAGGCAGCAGGATGAGCAGAGGGATGGAGCAGCTCTGCTGGGAGGAAAGGCTGCCAGAGCTGCGATTGTTGAGCCTGGAGAGGAGAAGCTCTGGGCTGAGCTCAGTGTGGCCTTGCAGGGCCTGAAGGAGCCCACAGGAAGCATGGAGAGAGACAATTGCCAAGGGCTGCAGGGCCAGGAGGCAGGGAATGGCTTCCCAATGCCAGAGAGTGGGGTTAGATGTTATATTATAAAAAAATTCTTCCCTGTGAGGGTGGGCAGGCCCTGGCATGAGTTGCCTGGAGAAGCTGTGCCTGCCCCTGCATCCCTGGAAGTGTTCAAGACCTGGTTTGAGCTCCCTGGGACAGTGGAAGATGTCTCTGCCCATGGCAGGGCCTTTTGGATTCAGGTGATCTTTCAGCTCCCTTCCAATCCAGGCTGTTCCATATTTCTTTTCTTTCTATGATTCTGTGATTGATGATGCACCTTTTTTCTTTTAGAAATTTCCACAACAGCCTCATAAGTAGGAACTGCCAAATGCACAAAAACACCAGTGCCTTGCTGTTAATATTTTGCTTCATCATTTGGAGCCCTCTGTTACTGCACTGTCTTTGCTCTTTCAGCCATTTTTCATGCTTTCCATTTCTTTGCCATTACTATTTTGTTGCTTTCTCCTGCTGCAACAATCAAAGTCTCTGCCTTGCTCCTGTAGTGATGGTGTTTTTTTCCCCCCATCTTCTCTGCCTCTAGGATTTGTAGAGCCTCCATTTGTCCTTTCAGCTGGCAATGTAGAAGAAGCATCCACTGCTCATCATTCAGGGAAAAACTTGAAGCTAGAACTCAAGGGCACTCAGAAAAGTCTTAAAAACTATATGCATTTAAAGATAATCTTCTTTTTTTTGGCAAGGAAATCTATTTCAGAGCTACCATATGTTTCAGGCCTTGAAAGAGCTGCTTCATATGATGCTACATGCTGTAGAGTTCATTCATGTTCCATTGTGGCATCCCAGAGAACATTTATTTACTGTTACTGAGAAAACCATGGGCTATGAATTGTGAAAGCAGAGGTGGACACTGTGCCTGGCATTTTTGTACCAGGCAAGAAGGCTGGCAGAGGGAAAACTTTCCCAATGAAAAAGTTGTCCATTCCAACCTGACTAAGGCAGAGTTTATGAGTCATGCCCAAATTTTGTTGCCATAAAGATGCTACCATAAAGCCAGGAAACTTTTCCAAGGCATTACATTACATACAAGAGTGGTTTGGATTTTCTTAGGACTCCATCAGCATCATTATTCTTTCAGATGTTATTGGGTTTTGTGTGTCAGTGAATTTAAATCAACTTATCAGTATGTTCCCCATCCCCAATATTCAAGTCTCATGATATTTCCAGGGAAATTAATCATCCATTTTTTTTCCTCAGGTTTGTTGCTTAGACACTTTATTTTTAAAAACCTAAATGTTATAGAAGGCAGATGTGGTTAGAAGGCTGATGAATAAAATTGTGCTGGAAATATCTGAAGGAAAGCAGAGGAAATCTTCATATAATTGATTGTTTGGGCCTTGCCCTTCAGCCCTTACACAATCACTGAATGGATTCCTGAGGCAAAGCAGGCTTCATCCACCTCCCACACACCTCATCACACAATCTCTTCATCTGTAATGTCAGAAGGATGGATAGATAGGAACATTTATATTGCTTTTTTCCCTATCCAATGCTGTATAAAACCCATCATTATTAGGGATATCCGTGAGTCTGGTGCAGGGCAGGCAGGGGCTGTGAAAGGATCTCAGTGATGCTGGAACTGGGGGAGAAACGAGCTCTGACCTGCAGACTTTGGTGTGTTTTTCTCTATGGGTTTCAAGTAAGAGCTTAGAAAAACCCTGTCATTAATAGAATTAAAACAGGAAGTCCTTATCCCTGGTTCAAAGCTTCAATATTTAGGAATCTCTCCAAGTGCCTGCTTTCCCCTTAGGATGCTTTGCTCTGCAGCTCAGTTTAACCACAGGTGAGAGCCACCTACTCCCCTCCATCAAACTGTCCCCAAAGATTGGGAGTAAGGCACAGTTTGTGCAACAGAAAGACTCAGAAATCCAGAATTAGGTAGGAGGGGATGGGGAAGCAAGCTCCAGCGAGGTGGGAAACTGAAGGTCTTGCCTCCAGCCTCTTGTGTGTTCCTGCTTACCTGAGGTAAGCACTGACAGTTCCCTGCAGCTCTGGCCCTGCGGGCTGGGATCTGGCTCAAATGCCTCTTTTGACTAAGGCCTTGTAGCTGAAATAAATATAAACCAATTTATGCCATAGCTTGGCAATATGGAGCAGTGCCCAGCAGGGAAGCTGCCTGTGACCCCAGCAGTGTTTGATCAGCCATTCTGGAGAGGATGCTCTTTCCTGCACTGCCCTACTCCACTTTCTCCCCAAGCCCCAAAAAGTGCAGCCTGATTTCAATGAAGTTTTAAACAGAGAGCGTGTTCATCTTGGAGAAAATGGGGGAAGAAATGGCTGTACAGCTTTAAGGATGTAAAAATGAAAAGGCTGTTCATTTCTTTCGTATTTTTCCTAGCCTGTAATTATTCCTAATCAAACTACAACAAACAGTAAACACTAAAAATGAAATAAACGCAGTGACAGTTTGCCAATAACGAGCAGAAAATGTTCCATCTGTCTAGCAGTGAGTAAAATGTGTGTAATTACTGCTCATTTTTCTTCTAATTGCTGAGTTATTAGTTTAAAGCTTACGCACAACTGGTGAACAGTGCCGACTACCCATTCTCTAATTACAGCCCCTGCTTTGCTGTGCTTGAAATCAAGAAAAGCAGAAAGCAGAAAATTTGCATTTTAAAAGAGTTGTCTGAATTAACCCCTCTGGTAAGAGCATCCTTTCAGTTTGGGCGTCACAGGTCAGACCCTTGGCTGACAGAATCAGTGTCTGCTTCTATCAGCTGGAGATTCGTGTCTCGATGGGATTATCATCTCTCTCTTCTTTTTTTCCCCCTTATTTTTTCCAAGCCTACATTATAATTTCTAATTTGAAGAAGGTTAACGAATGCTCTGAAGTGGATGGTAGGTCAAGGGAAGTAATTCCTGTGAGGAAGCAAAGGTTGTGACAGCCACGAGTTAGTAAGGCTTGCTTCACTTTGTGCTCCTTTTTCTTTATCTGATTATCTCCAAGTGGGTCAGATGAGGGTCTGTGCTTCAGCCTGCTCTTTAGCACAGAGAGAGCTGAGCCACCTTTCTCTGTCCTCCTCAGGCTCTCTTAGGGCCAGACTGTGCCTGAGGTGGCAGAGAGGTGGTTGCACATCTCGTGTGCCATTTCTCTTGCGTGTCAGAATCCATCCCTTCCTAGGGGCTTTGGGGTCATCAGAGAATCAGAGAATGGTTTGAGTTGGAAGGGTCCTTAAAGATCATCTGATTACAAACCTCCTGCCATGGGCAGGGACACCTTCCACGGTCCCAGGCTGCTCCAAGCCCCAGTGTCCAACCTTGGGCACTGCCAGGGATCCAGGGGCAGCCACAGCTGCTCTGGAAAACTTGGGCCAGTGTCCCACCACTCCCATAGTCAAGAATTTCTTCCCAATCTCCCACCCAGCCCTGCCCTCTGGCACTGGGAAGCCATTCCCTGCCTCCTGGCCCTGCAGCCCTTGGCAATTGTCTCTCTCCATGCTTCCTGTGGGCTCCTTCAGGCCCTGCAAGGCCACACTGAGCTCAGCCCAGAGCTTCTCCTCTCCAGGCTCAACAATCGCAGCTCTGGCAGCCTTTCCTCCCAGCAGAGCTGCTCCATCCCTCTGCTCATCCTGCTGCCTCCTCTGGGCTCTCTCCAGCAGCTCCACATCCTCCTGTGCTGGGCCCCAGGGCTGGGGCAGCTCTGCAGGTGAGGTCTCACCTGAGCACAGGGGCACAGGGGCAGAATTCCCCCTCATGTCTTGCCCAGGCTCTGGGATCAGCCCAGCACCCATGGACAGGGCATATCCAGCCTCTCACCTACCAGATGATCTCAGCTGGGTTGATTTCCTTTGTGGGCAGTTCAGTGTGAGAGGTGCACAACTGAGAACAGACCCAGTTTGGTCAGTTTCAAAAGCCTGGTGGTACTGCTATCAGCCATGATTTTTTCTTAAAATAGATGAAAAGAGCAAGAACTCGGAGAGACATTGAGAAAGCTGAACAACAGAGCTGTCAGCTAAGCAGTTTCTGGGATTACACCTCAGAGAGATCTAAGAAGGAGAGCAAGGCAGATTTACTGGCCAGGAGAGTGACATTCACAGCATGGGATCCACAGTTCTACTGAGTGACATTTAGGGGCCCAAAAATGGGCAAAAAATTTGGTTTGCTAGGCTCATGTAGGCACCCTTTTAAAAACTTGCTGTCTTCTTAGGGTATTGGTACTGGGAAGCAGATTGAAGCCACGGGTGAAAATTATGCAATAAGACATTAGAAAAATCTGATGCAGAAGTGCCACAATGACATTCATTTCTCTGTGTGAGCTCTGTGCTGGTTTAGGTCAGGAAATCTCCTGCTTTAGCAGCTCAGCATTAAGTCAGAGCAGTTAGGATGTCCCTTGCCTTCTTGGACAGCAGAAATCCATGTGGCAGCATGGATTTCACTGCAGGTGGCACAACCCTGTCTGGAAGCTGAGGAGGTGTGTAGGTGATGCCTTAAATGGCTCCTTAGAAACAGAGAGCAGGCAGGAATAAAGGAAGAAAGGAGGGATTGATTGGAAAGGCCTTCAGAGGTACACTCTGGGCTCCAGCGGCTCCTGCCTCAGTGCATCCCAACATGGACAAGGACAGCTCACGAGTTCTTCCCACTTGGATCTCAGCATCAATTCCCCAAACAGAAGCCAGGCAAGGATGGAATTTGCCCAAGCTTGCCCCCCTGTCCCCAAGATTGTGGTTTGCAGTTGTTGGGCCTAGGAGGGTCTGGGTGTCCTTGGAGAGCTGGAGAGGCTTTGTTGTGTGTGTGTGAGCATGAGAGAACAGCACTGAACGAGCTCCAGGGAACTGCAGAGTGACACTGGGCAGGGCAGGGAAGGAAAAAATATAAAAGTTCCAACCTAAGGCATCACAGGCTTCACATTATCTTGACTGGATTGCTATCAGCACATGAACTATTCAGTTCAAAACCTTCTGTTCGCCCCTAAAACAAAACTTCATTTTTCTCTAGCTGGTGTTACTGCTGGTGGACAAGGGCTGGGCTAAACCCTGTGGGGAATCCAAACAGGGATATAAAATATGACAAAAAAATCCAACCAGCTGCCATTCCTTAACACAGGATTCCTTGGACAACTTTGAATCCTCAAATTTTAAACCTGGGTGTTTAAAGTGGGATTCAAGGGTGGATGTACCCAACCAGAGTCACATTCCTTGAGGACTTCCGGCAGTGGAGAGAAACACTTAAACAAACCCAAATGTCATAAAAGTAGAAATCTGGGCACGATATTTAAGCAGTTGTCCTAGTTGTGGGGATAATATTTTTAAAACAGTGATAAGTGATGCAAAGAAATAATTGTTTGGGATAAACTATCATCAGAAAAGCAGCGCCTTTTTTGTTTTGGTTTCTTATTTTTTTCTTTAGGTGTAGCTCCTGGGTTTAGAGGAGCATTTGAACACTTTCTTGCCCGGGAATACGACTGAGGAGAATGAATTATTCTCTTGCATTCACACCTGCCAGTATCCACAGCAGCCTTGTCTTGATGGGAGCCTGCAACTCTCACAAATGTCAGTGACAAATGCTTACCTAAGGAGGAGGAGGGAAGAAAAGATTCTGTACATCCATCTAGTTTTCAGAATAAAAAGCATCCAGAATCCACAAAAAAAAAGCCTTTTCAAGTCTGCACTGGCTTGGCAGGGAGCAGGGTGGGTTTGGTGATGCTTTAACCTTGCCATGAAAATGGAGGTACAGGCAGCAAGAGGTTGGGATTTGAGGAAAAGGATGGACGAGAAATAGAAATTTATTTAAGCCATTTTTCTCTGTGGCTCGGGAACTGAAGCTTTCCTACTTCTTTTCAGTCCTGAATAAATGCATTTGCTTCATGGGCTCACATGCATATTATGCATAATCCTTTAGATATGCTTGCCAGCTGTGTGGTAGAGATATGGGCTGCTGGGACTTTGCTACATTAAAAATGGTGGAGATACTCCACCAAAAAAAGAACAGAAATGGAATAATTATTTGCATAATCTTTCTAGAGTCACCTAGATTTCTTGAAAGCAGCTTAACATGTTTGGAATAATCTATTAGGGAAATATTAAGGGAAAAAATACCCCCTTTTCCTTCTGACCACATGCATTTTTATTTTTCTCTCTTGGTCTAACAGATTGAAATTGCTTTATTCTCATTTTAAGAATGCTTTATTTAATAATAGCTCACATTTTAAATACTGTGGGCTCATTCAATTCCTACAGTAAAACAGGGAAAAATTAAGTTTTTCTGCCCAATGAGCTCACAGCAACTTATTTTTACCACCCATATTTTTCTTCCAAATATTGTTTCTTTTCCTCTTGGTGTTTATGACCTTTTGTTCTTTGTTTGTGGTGTTCTACCTAGAAGAGAATGCCCACATCTCTGCAGAATGTCAGGAAGAATGTGAACATTATGTAGATATGTGATCTCCACTGTATTTAGCTAATTTACTTTCTTACAATTAGGATTATTTGTGTGAAAGTCTTTATTTTTATTGTTTATCTAAAACATCGTTTTCTCCCGTGTTTTTTCATCTTCCTCCCCTCCTCCTCCTCCCAGCAACTGAGATGAAAATTAAGTCACAGAGGAGAGATATTTTTATATTTTTTTCTCTCAGATTTTCAGGTCCCTGTGTAGCTTTGGCTCAGAGAACAGCTGTTCTTCCAGAGAAGGAACAAAAAAATCCACATTTTCTAATATTCTGGGTCTATTTTTGTGCTTGCAATGTAAATATCCAATATTTACAGCCTAAATGTCCAGTAGAGCAGTGTAAATATCCAACACCAAATCAAAATAGATGTACCTCACAGATGTTATTTTTTAATAAAAAGGTGTTCAAACACTCTGGTGAATTGATTAGATGGGGCACTGTGGATAAATAAAGACAAAATGTTGTGCACAGAAACACCATCACTTTAATCTGCATTCCTATTGAACATTTCGCTGTGGCATTCTATTTCTATATTCCCATGAAAATAAGGATAAAAAGGGCTGGTAGGTGCTTTTTAATCATCTCAGTAGGTTTCGAATCAAACAGCTCTTTAAGAGTACTTGGAAGCATGAAACAATTGTCTTATCTCCATCAGATGAGTCCTTTCTTGCTTTCAGGAGCTACATCATGGGCTCTGCAGCTTTCCTGCACCTGCTTAATTTGTCAGGGTTAATCTATTTATAGGCTACAGTTTTGTTTGCCCAAGAAAGTTGCATTTATTTTAATAACAAGCATTTTTATGCCCATTAGCTTGCCTGATGTTTAAGACCATTTGAAATGTGGGTTTTTTTTGTTCCGACTTGGAAGAGATTCTTGATCACTTGGGAATGAGAAAAAAATAAATCTGATCTAAATTTGCATGCAACCTCAGGTTCCTCACTCTGGTTAAACAAAACGGTATGAAATAGTAAAAATAAAAATGAGAGTGGAAGTTTTTGATATTCTCCACTAACAAGAAAGCCTTGAAAATAACTATTGCAGTCCTCTAGCAGTATTGGAAAGTGAGGAAGAGTGAGGCAATGATTATTCCTTTGGGAATGTAAAAAACCAAAAACATAATTTTTTTTTTTCATTTCAGGTTGTGAGATGGTGTTACAAACCATACAGTAATGAAAACGAAAAGTAAAAGCCGTAAAAAGTAGCTTTGCCTCCTCATAAAATTTTAAGAAAAATAAATTTGTGGGGTAGTTAACATCCTTTTTAATACAAAGATAATTATCGCTTTTATTGTAACTGTAACATATGTGAGGATGTTTGTTTAACTCCCCAGTTGTCAGACATGAGGTTGAAAGTTTTTAATAGCCTCTGGGTATCAACTCTACAGCCTCAGGCTGCTGTTTGTAATTTAATATGAGTAATTTATTATGAAGAGAGAAAAAACAAGAATTGCCCAGTAGCTATGAAAGCACATTTACATTATAATTATTAGGCACATAACAGCTCAAAAATAGATAAAAGGAATTTTAGAGTAGCATTGGCAGTAGCAATAGTATCATCTGCTGAGATAAAGCAGGCAAATGTAGCTCTAGAGAAATTACTTGTGAGGGGAGCAGTGGTTATAGTCGAAAGGTCATCCCCGTCTCAGCTGCTGACTTGGTTTTAATGCAAACCACCCATGGGAAGTTGTGTGTAACTTAGAAATATCATCTTTCTGAGCTCTCTGAGGCTGTGTGGTGATAGTTATGCATCAGAGTAAGAGGGGTTTTCAGGGCAGACTGCTCTGGCACCAGTACTTCTGTAGGTGATTTCTAATTCTGCTTTTTTTTTTTAAATGTTTCTGGTTTGGGTAGCCTCGTTTTTAATTAGAAACTAACATTGCAAAGTGTGTAGTGGTCCTCTCATGAAAACTCAACCCTGTGAACTGGACTTCCCAGAAGAGCTCATCCCTGGAGAGCAGCCACATGGATCCCAAGTTTACAAGGGGCTGGTGTTCACTGCTCTGAGCAGAACTGAGAAGCTGAAAAACTTCTCCCTGATTGAATCTCTGCTGGGGCCGATTATTCCCAGAGTTATGCTGGCATCTCCATGTATTTCCTCCACATTTTAATGTCTCAAAAGCTACAATAAAATCACACAGCTGGCCTTCTAGGTGGTGAAGGAAGTTCCCAAAGGTTTGCCTTCTATAGGTGATGCAATTTACCTAATCTGTAACATCCTAAATAACCACAGGCATATGTGGCAGCCTGAGAGTTTCCAGGAGTGTTCCCTGTGGTGATTTCTCTCCTCTGCCTCCCCCAGCATCTTCCTTGTAGTTTCTTCTATACCAATCCTACCTCAGAGTCCTGTGCACATGTCCTCAACAGAGCCCTGAATGCCTGCTCAGGGTCCTCATATGTGATGGATTTTTGGGGGAGTTATTTACTGGCTTTCAAAAATGCCTGGACAACAATTTCAGGTACAAGGTGGGATTCTTGGGGTGTCCTGTGCAGGGCCAGGAGTTGGCCTGTGATTATCCTTATGGGTCTCTTGAAAATCAGGATATTCTAGGATATTATGAACAGTCTCATGGTGCACTTCCACCAGCTGATGTGAGTTGGTATCTTTGTCCTCTTCTCTCTCCCTGTCCTAGAGACCCAGCAATTCATTATTGCCAATCTTTCCTATTGGTCCTGCCTTCCAGAGCAGCTGTGCTCACAGATGTGTGCCTGCCCATTTTTGAGAAGGTTTTCCCATCCCTGGTGCCCTCAGAAGGAATCATATCCTTTTCCAGGTCAGAGTGATCTTACAGAGGCACTGCTGACCATGCTGCTGAAATAACTCGTGTGCTGAAACTCTGGGTTTTTTTCTGTCACTGTGAATTCTGCAGGCTGCACGTACCTGCTCCTGTCAGGATCCTGCAGAGGAAGGCTTGTAAGGTCTCCAGGTCCTGTGTGATTCCACGATTCCTCAGGGGTGTGGTACACAATGATACGCGGCCGTGCATTACCTGGTTACAACGGAAATGGAGACTGCTCCTTTTCCAGGGGATTTGAGAATCTCTATCCTTAGAGAGTAATACCAACCAGGATAAGTCTTAATTTTGTTTTATTTTTGCACAACCATAGACAGAACACTTTTTTTTTAAAGGCTTGAAGAGCTCGAATGTGTCCATTCCTTTCCTGCAGTGAATCTGTCCTAATGCAGCAATGACCTAGGGGAAAGCATGTCCAACAAGGCAGTGAAATCTGCAAGCACACATCTGGGGGATGGCAAGGGGGCAATAACATCCAAAATTGCCAGAATAAAATAGGAGGCTGTGGCAGAAAGATGATGCATGCAATTCAATTCAAAGTGCAATGAGACTACAAAGGAAAATCCAGGAGCAAATAAGATTTTTAAAAGATGCTTATCATAGCAGCCTAATCAAGATAATGGGATTACTGAAGAAACCCTTTAAAATCATTCTCACAGATATTACACACCATTTGTCATATCATTAAGTGCAATTTGAAAATGGCTGTCAGGTATACAGCAGGGTCTGTGTTCTCTCTCTGCACGGAATTCTCATACAATTTAAACAGAAAAAAATAGAAGTGCTGCTGTTCAGGACATAGAATCAGACTTGGGGAAGCAGCCACAACCTCTGCAGACCCTCAGTACATGATTAAGTGCCTCCCTGCTCTGGAGTCTTCATTCTTAAATTCAGCTTCTCCTTTAATAACATTTGCAAATTCTTTCATCTACTCTGCATCTTTAATAAGAGACTCTGAGTAGTAAAGCAATCATATTTGACAAGAATTAAAGCACATTTTCTTCAGTTTAGGGTGGTTTAAGGTTACTCACGATGATAATGAGCAGCACAGAAAGGTTTTTCTTGAAGTCCCTTTTTTTCTTCAAGTTTTCAAGGCATGTCTGTCTTGAAAAGCTCAGTCATACACTATGTCATGTCAGGCACCTGTTCTCTGTTTCTTCTAATAGAGACATGAGCATATTTAAGTGAGATAAAAACAATTCAAATTCATGTTGACTGGCTGCTTCAATTACTTAATTCACAAAAAATACGAAAAAACATAATAAAAGTGTGAAAAAATATAGTATGTTCCCTGATGCAATGATTTTTTTTTTAACAAATAACACACAACACCTTCTAAACAAGGTGAAACAGTAGAGGAGATTAACCACCAACCACTGCTACCTTCAGCAACTTCTGTGGGGTTGTTAATGATTTGCATTTTTAAGGGGCTGACTAGCAGAGATTTTAACCTTTTAGAAGTGAATGGTTTTACTGTATTCTGCACTCAGCTGAAGCTCTTTCTCTAATTTTGGGGTGCATCTTAATGTAATAGGTGCATTTGAGTTGCCTGCCATCCTCATTCCTTACTTTTAAAACTGGAACAGCATCAAGAACAAGGTGGCCAGATATGTGTGTTTACTTTAAGATGTTAGGTTGTTTTCTAGTGCTTGGTAGAGGACCTGAAATTCCCCATTTCCCAAACCCTGCAGATCTCCTTGCTGGCCCAGCCTGGAGAGGAGAAGGTTGTGTGAACACCTCAGAGCACCTTCCAGTGCCTGAACGGGCTACAAGGAACCTGGAGAGGGGCTCTGCATCAAGAACTGAAAAGATAGAACAAGGGGGAATGGCTTCAAACTGAAAGAGAGGAAATTTAGATCAGATATTAGGAAGAAATTTTTCCCTGTGAGTGTGGGGAGGCCCTGACACAGGGTGCCCAGAGAAAGTGTGGCTGCCCCATTCCTGGAAATGTCCAAGGCAAGGTTGGATGGGACTTGGAACAACCTGGGCTAGTGGAAGGTGTTCCTGCCCATGGCAGGGGGTGGCACTGGATAATATTTAGGGTCCCTTCCTACCAAAACCATCCTATGGTTCTGTGGTTTAGCATCCTCCAGTCACCTGTTAAATTACTGGATTTTGGTTGCTCGCATGGTGCTGGGAAAGTCAGCCATCACTTTTTTGTTCATGTGTGCTGTGAAAGAGTCTGGAGCCACCAATTGCTCGATTGAGCTTTGTCTAGAAAAAAATAAATATCTGTAACCCTCTTATTAGCATAACACACGACTTCACTGCAGCATCAAATTTGAGACATCCCAAGGGATGTGGATGTGCCAGTACAATATGGGAAGGAAGTTTCTGTCTCATCAGGCTTCTTGAAATTCTGTTTGAATTCACTTGTAGTTCTGTGAGCATCTACACACAGAAGGTCATGCTGCTGTTCTAATTAGGGCCTGTCATATAATTAGCTGCAACTGTTTAGAAATACTGATGTCAAGTCTCTTGTTTGCTATGGGAAATTTGTCACTGCTGAATTAACTGTGGGCAGGAGAAGCTTTACTTCCATAACCTCCATATTACTGCTTGAAGAGTGCTTGAGACGATTTTGAAGAAAGCAAATAGGCTTAATTACCAAAAAATCAATTACCAAAAGAAGCACCCAGGTGCCCAACACAAACTTTTAATGGGAATGAAATTGTCTAGGTAGAAGAAACCACTTCAAATATGAGAAGATTTTTTTTTTTAAATGTGAATAGCTATGAAAATAATTTACCTGAACTAATCATTATAGGTCAGGATCAAAATGTGAAAGATACTTCAGAGTATAAAAAAATAGATTAAATTATTAAAAAAGGAGTAATTTGTGTAAGAACAGCTCAGGACAGAGGAAGTTGACTAATGTAATGCCACAGAAATGCCATTATAAGATGATTGCTGTTAATTTTTTGATTACCCAGTAATAGAACAAGCAGTACAGTGATTAACTGGCTCATAGAAGAATAGGGAGCAGTTAATCTGAAGCAGTGCTGTCATAAAATCCAGAAAAACTCCGAGCTGGATTGCTGCAGATAAGTGGCTGCTGTGGATGCTATGTAGGGCACAGGAACTAAGGCAAAAATGAATGTAGGCCCAGCAGGGACCCAGAGCAAAAGAATTAAACAAATAGTGCCAGGCCATTGGTGCATTGTTGTGTCAGAGGTTTGAAAGCAGTTGTGTAATAAGAGTCTTTGGACAGCCTTCCACGCCTACTGTTTTAAATCAATCTTTTGTTGCAGAAGTGAATGGATTGTATATGCAGAGTTAATTCCTTTGGAAATCTACCTGTTGGGATTTTTTTGCATCCTGATCAGGTGCAGTGTGGCAAAATTGATAAATCCTACCTGGCCATGGTTTGATAAACAAGCTGGGGAGAGGAAAGGGAAGGGGTTTATTTTTGCTTTCTTTCACATCATCACAGAATGGGTCAAGCTGCAAGGCTCCACAGTGACTCTTCTGGTGCCACCTCCCTGCTCCAGCAGGGCCATCCCAGAGCACAGGGCACAGGCTTGTGTCCAGATGGCTCTGCAATATCCCCGGGGAGGAGACTCCCCAGCCTCTCTGGACAATGTGCTCAGGGCTGGGCCCTGCCCAGGGCAGAAGTTGTGCCTCCTGTGCAGGGAATTGCTGGGCTCAGTCCCTGCCCGTGGCTCTGGGGCCATTGCTGGGCCCCCGGAGCAGAGCCCGGGCCCTGCTCGGAGCCTCCCTGCAGCCAGGGACAGCCAGGCCTGAGGGCCCCTCTCAGCCGGGGCTCCTCTCCAGGCTGAGCAGCCCCAGCTCCCTCAGCCTTTCCTGGGCACCGAGATGCTCCAGGCCCTTCCTCAGCTGCGCAGCCTCCGCCGGCCCCGCTCCAGGAGCTCCCCGGCCCTGCTGTGCTGAGGAGCCAGAGCTGGGCACGGCGCCCCAGATGCTTTTAATTTAAGGAAATACTTTGTTTTAAATAAATTTTATGACCATGAAGTAGATTATTTCTTTTTTACTCTTTCATCCACTATCAAATGTATTTGATTGCATTCAAATTAAGAGGCCATACACAGGTCATTGCAGCATAGCTGAGACAGCAGCAGAAATCTCTGTATTTCAGAAGTGAACCATTCTTTTGGCAATAAAACATTCTTGTTTTCTGTCATTTGAGCCCAACTGTGAGTGAGAATCACCTTGCCTGATTTGTGTAGTTTGTGCAGTTGTTATTCTGTCTTGGCGGAAGATATCACCACCTTCCCCCTCCCCATTGGCATCCTCACTGGAAGAGCAGAGATAAATATTCCTTGTCTTGCCACACATAGTGGGACAATAAATCACTCTGCCCCAAATTTCTCCCGAATGATGAACACCCTGTTGGAAACGTCTCCGAAACTCTCACCTCTAAACTTGAGTTTTGGGGACACAGAAGAAATACTGATGGTGACATGGCAACCAGGAAATTACAGAGCCCAATTCTCAGAGGTCAAATTCCCCCCAGCTCAGTGCCACGAACGTGCAGTAACTAAGGCAAAAC
The DNA here is from genome assembly GCA_013400515.1 of Erpornis zantholeuca. NCBI lineage: Eukaryota > Metazoa > Chordata > Aves > Passeriformes > Timaliidae > Erpornis > Erpornis zantholeuca. The sequence goes on from VZTN01007684.1 coordinate 302,095, forward strand.
TGAAGGGCCCCAGCTGATGGCAGAAGGTGACACTTCAGATGTTGTACTCACCACATCACACCTGCCTTGCTCTGGCAGTGGCAGGTCTGAGTGCTCTGCTCGATGAGCCTCACGTGGTGTTTAATTCCAAGCAGCAACAAGGGCAGCTTTGAGCACTGCCAGCTTCAGAGGTGTGTTACACTGGTTGCTTAGGTGACTGTTAAATACTCAAAAACTGCTGTGTTTGTACACTCCGAGCTGGTGGCAGCTGTGGGTCTGTTTATCGAGCACTCATACCTGTGTGCACTGAGGATGGAGTCTGCTTGTACAAAACTCTTTCAGAAATAGTGCAGACTGCATATTTACCTCTGCTAATCCATGTGCTTGGGGGGTCTGATGCCTTAAATGGCTACCTAGAAACAGAGAGCAGACAGGAATAAAGGAATAAAGGAGGGATAGATTGGAAAGGCCTTCAGAGGTACACTCTGGGCTCCAGAGGCTCCTGCCTCAGTGCATCCCAACATGGACAAGGACAGCTCCCGAGTTCTTCCCACTTGGATCTCAGCATCAATTCCCCAAGCAGAAGCCAGGCAAGGATGGAATTTGCCCAAGCTTGCCCCCCTGTCCCCAAGATTGTGGTTTGCAGTTGTTGGGCCTAGGAGGGTCTGGGTGTCCTTGGAGAGCTGGAGAGGCTTTGTTGTGTGTGTGTGAGCATGAGAGAACAGCACTGAACGAGCTCCAGGGAACTGCAGAGTGACACTGGGCAGGGCAGGGTTGGAAACATAGAAAAGTTAAAACCTAAGGCATCAGTACTGGAAAAGAGGATGAGCAGGTGTTGGTGGCAGCAACACCACTCGTGGACAAAGGAACAACCTGGAAGGTCAGAACAACCTGTTTTGAGGTTCAGATTTTAGTGGTATTTACTTTTTATGGATCTCTATGAAGGCAAGATTAAGTAGCTTGGATTTTGAGAATGCAATTTTTATAGCTTGGCTCCTATCACCTTTCTAAACCCTAAAATTTCCTGTGAAGAGATGATTAATTTCTTGTAGATGAGGCCTCCATTATTTTTTTTTTTTTTTGTGCAAATCAGATTTAAGGAACGTGGAGCATTCATTTTATTTCCAAGTAATGCAAAGTCTTATGGAATATATACAGTAGATAAATATTGACCTTTATTAATTGCTTTAACTAGTACATAAATGGAGAAGGAAATGCTGCCTTTAAGCAAACTGTTTACAAAATCTCTGTCTTGCAAATTTTCTTGTTTATGTTCTCTGGGCATCTCTTATTTTTGAAAACTACACTCTCATATTCCTTATTTATTCTGAAAAACTGCAAGTGATTTCTATCTACAGACATCTTCAGGGCTTATTATTGTTGCAAGGTAAAACAGAAAATTATTATAGTAAAGGGCAAATTTCATACGTTAAGACAAAATGGTATTTTGAACCACGAGTTCTCAACTAATGGCACCTAAATTTTGCTAAGTTTGATGGCAGTAATTAAAATTAAGATGGAATTTAATGGGTACAAAAGTGCTTTGGGGAGGGCTCGTGTCAATGCTGCCTCTGTTACCTGTGCATTGGGAAGACTGAAACGGGCTTCAGAACATCCCTGAAAATACAGAAGGAAAATCAGTGTTCTGCTTCTTCTCTGATCTCCTCTGTTCCCTCAGACTGATTTTAATCCCACATTGATCACGATGTTGCACCTTTAAGCACCACATAGAATGGTTTTGCCACCCAGCTACCATTGTCAAGAATCATAAAACCATATAGAGTGGTGTGGGTTGGAAGAGACCATAAATATCACCCAGGTCCAACGCCCCTGCCATGGGCAGGGAACCTTCCACTGGGATGAGATTGCTCAGAACTCCATCCAACCTGGCCTTAAAGGACAGATTTTTAATAATAAATAATAACAAAAAATAATAAATCATGTGGTGGCTGCATACCAGTCACACAGGAAGAGATTCTTTTGACATGCAGTTTAAATACTTTAGTAAAGTAAAAAAAAAAAAAAAGAAAAAAGAAAAAAAAAAAAAAATCAGTATAGGATGAAAATTCAGGATAATACAGAGAACTCAGTGGCCTGGCAAATGTATATGGACTTGCTACGAGGGTGTTTTTAGGAAGAGTTCATTGTGCAGCTGACTCCGAGGCAGTTCAGAGACCCTCATTTTAGGAGGAGAAGGTGCATTTTCTGCCGTGCTGATAAGTGCTACCTGCGGGGCTGGGTGTGGCTGACCCTTTCGTTGTGGTCACACAGCAGCTGGGATGCCATCTGCATGGAGCAGGGTGGCAGCTGCTCAGTGCGGGAAGAGCAAACACAGGAGCAGCAGAGAGGACCTTTCAGTCGTGTTTGCTTTACCTTTCCCAGTGTTTGTCAACAGCAGATGTGTTGAGGAAGCTCAGAAACCTGCCTGGAAGGGAAGAAGTGTGACTCAGTGTGTGACAATTGGTTTATAACTTCGAATAATAATTTTTAAAAGTCCATACCCCCCAAAAAAAACCAGCATGATAGGAGAAAAGTCAGGCTGAGGACAATGTGTCCTTCATTAATGAGCTATTTATTTCATACTGCACTTACATTTTTATATAGAAATCAGTGTTTATCACAGAGTTGTCTCACCCTTCAAACAGCACAGTTTGATCTATGTATTAAGAATTTCGTTACTATGCTATACATTGAATACTTTATCACATTCATATATTTTAAGTTACTAAAACCGCAGAAAGCTCTATTGCAATCTTATCAAAGTGTGTTGAAATCGACAGTTATTGTTCCCATCCTTGCAAAAATTGTATTAGCTGATATTTTCACCTCAGAGACTCTTTCAGGGAAACTCAAAATTTTGCAATTTCCTTTTAATTATCATATAAATTAGCTATGCTTTTGGGAAGGGTGGAGTTAGAGAGTCAAATGGTAAAGGTTTTTCACTCAGTTGTTAATATTTTAATATTAGCTGCCATCTGTAGAAGAAAATGAGAGTGTAAAAATTCCTGCATATTCAAATGCCTCAGGGACAGGTCAGGAAGTAAAAATTTAGGAGATATTTAGCCATTGCAGGGCCATGCTATAAATTACAAAATATTAAAAGGCACAATTTTCTTTGTGGAAAGGCAAGACTAAAATGAAGGCAACAAAAGTCTACTTCAACATCTCATACTGCAGGCAAGGACATAAACTTGTACATAAAGAGTCATCAACCCTATGGAAAGTTACCAGCCTTGCAGGTTGTAGCACCTAAATTACAATTGTCAGCACCTCATTTAGCATAACCTGAACTGGAGGTTTGGGAGGTGGATAAATTCCTCACTCAAAAACTTCAAAAAAGAATTAAAATGTGGAAGGAAAATGCAGGGTCTGCATTGTCTTCGTGGTTGCCCCTCTGATTGCAAATATTGGAAGTGAAAGCTTTTCTCTTTTCTTTTTTTTTTGGAGTCCATTTTCTAACAAAACACCTGGTGGACAAGGGATCTTCCTCAGTTTCCTGTGATCCACGACAAACTCCGTGTACAATTTGAGGCCCAACATTAATTTCCTGTTATGAGTGCGAGGAAATTTCTAACTACACATTTGGAGGTTTTTTTTGTTTAATTTTTGCCCTCCCACAGATGGTTAAAGCAACAGAAATGTTCCAGTCCCCCAGTGAAAGGTAAAAGGACAGCTCGGTGCCTTGAGGACATTAAGAAAAACACTTTTTTTTCTCCTTCCTCTGCTTCTCTCCACATTTTTTGTTGTACTTTCTTCATGCAGCATCCTCTGAAACTCTTTGAGGTAGCTGAAGGGTGATGGCAAAAAGGAAGAAATAGAAAGAAAAAAAAAGGAGTGTGTAAAGGAGGATTAAAAGTGGTGATGGAAATAAGAAGCAGGCTGCTCAGAAAATGGTATCCAGCTCCTACTGGAAGCTGATGGAAAGTTTGGAATGGAAAGCTGTACTTGTGAAAAAGTCAGTTTTTAGAGAGACAAGGGAGGGGGAAAAGACCAAGATTTAAAGATATTTCCTTTTTCCTGCTGATTTGTGAATTCTCTGTGAAGGCTGCTATTTTCTTTCCCTTTGGAAGCTGCTGAATTGCACAGAGAAGGGCAGGAGTTGGTGTGCAGACGTCATGTCACCAAAATGTAGCAGTCTGCAAAGCAGGATCCCTCTTGGGACTGTCAGTGTGGGATTCAGCCCATCACACACAAACATCTATATGGCAAATGCCTGTCCCTGAACCACTTTACCTTCTCATTACAAGACAAGAGAAACAGACATTTCTAAGATGCGATTTTTCTTTTCAAGAGTAAGACATCTCAGTTTGGTTAGCAAAATCACTCCCTAAAATCAAGTGTGTTTATCCCTCTGGTGTCAAGCAAGGCTGGACAGAAGAGCTTCAGACAAAAGACATGAACAGTGAAGACATGGAATATCAGAAGAGATGAATCCTATTTTTGTTCTTTGTTCTGAGGGGTCATGATTCCCTTCATGAAGAAGGGATCTCCTGACTTCCCTTGAAGAATTGTGAGGGACGAAATTTCCTGATTCTCTTTCTGGCCCCCATGGGAACTCCCTTGTGCCAATAAAATTTTTAGGGAAAACTACATTACTCCTTAGGAAAAGGCACTATGGAAAACAGAAGCCTCCTGAATTTAGATGAATAACTTGGTTTATCAATAGTCCCTTAATGAATCCCACAGAAAAGTATTTTATCTCCCTTATCATGCTTCATGGCTACCCCAATTGCACAGATTTTGGTAATGGCCACAGGTGATTGAACAGACAAATTTAGAGGCAGTAATACTTTGTGAAACCAGAACTTTCGTTTGAAAGTGTAATCTGATTGTGTAATCTAAAGACAGCTGGAGGATATTGAATTTCCTTGCTGCTTTAGAATGAGCTATGAGGCAATGGGGTGGCCTCAAGCCACTGTCATTGCTTGAAAAAAAAATAAAGTCCAATTCAAAATTTTGAATGTGTTGCGGTTATTTGTAACAGGTGCTTGTTTCCTTAGCAGGAACTTTTAGGAAGTAGCTTTGCTTTAAGAGAACCTTTCGAGTTTTATAGTGGAGAGCAATGAGCAGTGTCAGGAGCACTCTGTGATGAACTGTCCATAACCCCCATTCCTCATTTCCCTGTGCTGCTGTGAGGGAGGAGGTGGAGCTGGGAAGGAGGGAATGGTGGGGGGGAAGGTGTTTTTGAGGGTTTATTTCTCATTTTTATTTTCTCATTATCCAGCTCTGATTTTGTTGGTAAAAAATACAATCAATATCCCCAAGCTGAGTTGGTGTTGCCTGTGATGGTATTTGGTGAGTGATCTCTCTCTGTCCTCATCTCAACTCATGAACCTTTGTTGTATTTCCTCTCCCCTATCCAGCTCTGGAGGGGAGTGATGGAGAGCCTTTGGTGGTGTTTGGCATCCAGCCAGGGTCCACCTACTACATCATCCAGCATGGGCCACCACTGATTAATTAAATCTTTTAATTAAAAGGTCCTACATGAAAGACCCTCTTCTCTTTACATTTCCTCACTTCCAAGCAGCAAACCCAGTCTAAGCCAGAGCCCTCGCATGGAGAAAAACATTTGTTTGCAGAGAATAATTCCTCCCTGGTGTTTGTCACATATTTATTTTGTCTCAGCACCATAAAAAAAGGGTCTTGTTGCTGACTCAGAAGGAGCTCATTACAGAAAGACTTCACCTTTCAGCTGCAAAGGATGTTTCCTTGAAATGATAATGTAATGAGTGTTAGATCAGCCGTATGTAGCCGTTAGGCGATTCTTTGATCGGCTGGAAATGCATTTGTTAAAAAGCTACTTTATTGATTTCCTGGCTGGTTTTTGTACTGTTTGGATCATCTGTACACACACACACACACACACACACACACATACACATATCACATTTTTTACCACTTCAAAGTTGTTAATAAATTCACACTACTCAGGAGATTGAACACGAAATGGAGTGAACCCTTTCTATGGAGAATTCTGTTGTTCCAGCTTTGGTGGAAGGAGTCTTAGCAGCATGCTGAGTGTCTCCTTTAAAATATTTTTAAAACAATCTGCCACAAAGAGAGCAGAGTATGCTAAAGAAAAGCAATATTGCCCCTGGGGATATAAACATAGTGAGGGGTTGTGATTAAGGTTTGAGTAAGTCCAGAGGAGAAAATATTGTCAAGCTTGTAGAGGCTCAGTGTAAATCTTCTTCCTTGCTAACCTGTCCACATTTACGTTTCCCATTTCATTGTTTTTATGGGGTATTTGCAGTAAAAGTTTAGACATTCTGAGTGTTAAAGTGAAATGTGCTTCTACCGCAAAATATCTGTAGTTGAATCACAGAATCAGAATCACAGAATCATTTAGGCTGGAAAAGCTCTCCAAGGTCTTCGAGGCCAAGCAGTGCCTGATGCCCACCTTGTCCCCAGCCCAGAGCACTGAGTGCCACCTCCAGCCCTTCCTGGGACCCCTCCAGGGATGAGCACTCCAAACCTCCCTGGGCAGCTCTTGCCAAGGCCTGGCCATCCTTTCTGGGGAGAAATGTCACAGGCTTTGTTGGTCTTGAATCTCTCACAGTTTCAGAAGAAGGTGATTGCATTTAAGTGTGTTTTGTTTGATAAAGTGTTAAGATACTTTATCTTTTTATTTTTTTATTCACTATTGCTTTGGATTGCTTTGCTAACCTTTTGGTATCTCAAACCTGAGGAGTTATTCTTGAATTATTAAATGAGCCTTGTGACTGGAACTCTTAAGGAACTGGTTCAACTTCTCTGTTGTAATTTATCATTGATTCTGTGGCTGAGGACACTCATACTTCATTTCCTCCCTCTGAGTAGAGTTACTAACCTGTATTTCATATCAAGGTGATGCCAGGGTTAGCAGGAAACCTTTACACCTCCGTGGTGTCTATGAAATAAAATCTACAACTTTCCAAGGTATTAACCAGGCCGTTCAAATGATCATGGTGCTTAATTAAGTGCCTGGCTTTTGCTGAGTCCAGGGTACATTATCAAATCACAAGATGCTGCCCTGACATGAGTTTTAAGTTTTTTTCAGGTGTTTAAATTAAAATGCTCAAAATGAAGCTTTCCAGTCCTGTGAAATTATTGCAGTTATCAGGTATAAAATTATGAAAATGAAATTACCCAAGAGGACTGAAGCATATTTTCGGTATTTTGTGCACAAATGTTCACATATGTTCAGCATCCGAGGAACCCTGAGCATGAGGAATAGAATAGAAATATTTAACAGAAGCTATTTAAATTTCGATACCTGAGTCCTCTATCTCTATATCCTATAAAATAGGGATAATAGACTTTCTTGCCTCTCAAAAGGATTGTGAAAATAAATATATTAAAGATTGCAAAGAACTGGAGCATTATGGTAATTGATACCATGTGCCCAACTAAGATAGCTGGGAACAATTTCTGAAGAGGAAGGAGTTTTATTCACAGATTCCCAGAATCATTAATGGAGTAAAGGACCTTTAGAATTCTCCTGGTCCAGCTCCCCACAGGGCACAGGGCTGGCAAATCTTCCCTTTTTCAATGTAAATGAATGAATAGTAGGTATCTGACCTTGGAAAAGACTGGGGATCATTAAACAAGTGCTTTTTTAAATTTCATTTCATTGGCAAAATTCAAACAAAGCCAGGTAGAAAACATAACACTCTTCAAGTCTTCAAAAGGTACAGGAAGAAATACAGGACAGAGTTTTATGCTTTGTTTCTTCAATATAAGTCTTCAATAATAAACTTTTTAGATTACTGACTTGTTAAATTTGTTCAATGTTAAAATCCCTTGTTTGTTTATTCTTCAATTTGAGGAAAATCTAGCCTGACGATTGAAATCTCAGAGCATTTTTATGTCAAAAAATCAGTATTTATCACTAGAAGATGAATATAATTCACAAAAAAAAAAAAAAAAGACAGTTTCTTTCCTGTTTATTCTTTTCCTTTTAAAAATAATTGAGATCCGTTTCTTCTAGGAAGATCCTTTAGTTACCTGGATTTAGATGTATAGATAGAATGAAGAAAACCACTGTTTTTACTGAGGGAGGGGTTTTATTTCTGGAGCTGTGGCAGCTTTTTAAGTAGTTGAATTTCTTCTTAGAATTTCTCCTTTATCCCAGGAGTTCTATGTTAAAACTTTCAGAAAAAAATTCAAATTAATCTTTTAGGTTAGTGGATGTCTGAAGCCAGTCAGTCTTTAAGGTTTAGCCTCTTGTTGATGATCAAGGTCATTTCTAGGTGAAGTCTCTCTCAAGTGGCACTTGGGGACATGGTTTAGGGGTGACCATGGTGGTGCTGGGGTGATGGTGGGACTGGATAATTGTGAATGTTTCTTCTAACCTTGATTAGTCTCTGATTCTGTAAAAACAAAAACAAACAAAAAAGCAAACAACCCCCCCCTAACTAATGTTGAGTTTTAGTAACTGCTTTCCTGAATATTTATATTAAACCATGATACTTTCTGAGCAAGTTACTCACCTGATGGGTGTACTTTTTAAAAAGCATGGTAAACCTATGATATTTTGATCAATTGATCTGTTTGTAGAGATTGACTTTCAGAGACCAAAGCATCATTTCTACAATTGTTATTCTTACCCTCTGACCAGCCATCACTCATTTCCCTGTATTTCTTTTCAGACCATTGAGTCCTTCAAGTGTTTAATGGTCTGCAGAGAGCTTCTGCCCCATGTTTCTCTCTTTTGCTAAGCCTCATTAAGCATATAAAAATATATTAATATATTCTCACTGTTACTTTTCCATATAAAAAGTTGCTTTCTTGTGGCAGATGTGTCAGGATTATCAGTGTAGTATATGACCCTAAGGTGGGATTAATGGGAGTAATGCCCCATCTCTCTCTCTCTCTTGCATACTTGGATAATACCCAAACTTGGAAGAAGTTTTTGAACGAGTCCTTCAAAGCAGAGGGGTCCATGATCTATGAAAATCAGCTCTTTCCATGCACAATTATTCTGAGGCCAAACAAAATTCATAATCTAGTTCTACTTTTTTTGTTTGTTTGTGGTAGGTTTTTTGTTGTGTTTGCATTTTATTTTTAGATGTTTTTACTACTGCTGCTTCATCCTCTTGTTTGGTGTCTTCCCTGTTTGAACTATGTGGGGAATGCTGTGCATTTCCCCCTGGAAATGGGGATGGTGTAAGGCTGTGTTATCCCGTGTTTGTTAAAACTGCTGTCGTTTCTGTTCTGACAACTGAAAATTGTGATGTGTCTGATCAGGTTACAAGCACCAAGGACTGTTTACAAACGTGTGCTGTGGCTCGGAAAAAAACAGAGGGAATGCTAAGTAGAGTTTCAAATGTGTGTGTTAAGTGACAGAGAGGGGGAGGGAGGAGAAGTCACCTGCTCTGAGTGATGTGTGATGACTGCTAGAGAAGCTGGAAAGTGGCACATTCAGCAAAGCACCTGCAGCCCCAAAAGGGTCTGGACCTCAAAGGTTGCAAAGCTCTCAGTGCTCAAGGAGAGATGGGAAATTAAATCATGGAATAATAGAATGGTTTGGACTGGAAGAGAACTTTCAAGGTGATCTAGTCTGACCCTGCAATGACCAAGGGCAGCTTCACCCACATCAGGCTGCTCAAAGTTCCCTCCAGCCTGACCTTGAATGTTCCAGGGATGTGGCATCCAGCATCTCTCTGGGCAGCATGTCCCAGTTTCACCACCTTTGTAAAAACTCTTTTCCTTACATTTAGTCTGAATCTTTTAGTTTAAAACCATGATGTCATGTCTATCACTACAAGCTCTTCTCTGGACTTGCTCCAACAGGTCCATGTTTTTTCTTGGACTGAGGGCTCCAGAGATGGATGCAGTACTCAGGTGGGATCTCACCAGAGTAGAACAGAGGGGCAGGATCACCTCCCTCAGGAGATTCTTTAGGTGTCTCTACTGATTTCTTCTGCAATAAAAAAGGTTTTCTTGATCTTCTCTAATTTGTATTTCCACTTCAAACCTGGGAGAGAAGGCTTTGCTTTTGTTCTTGAACTGTTCCTGGATGTATTGAAATCAGGAGTCTACAATCAGCACTGGTGAGATCATGGCTGAGATCATCTCAGTCAATCTCTGTGCCAGAAAGATTGTGGAAAATTAGAGCTCAGATAAAAATGTTAAAAATTGCACCTCACTGTGAATAAGTTAAAGAGCAGGATCTATTTTGCTTTTCAAAGACAATGTTTAGCTTTCAAGGATGATTTTATCATGAAATAAGTATACACTTGAGGAAAAGCTTTGCTAATTTCAAGAAAGTGCAATGAAGTCTGGAAAGTATGGACTTGAATGTTAGAGTGCTTAAAATTGTTTAATTTTTAGAGTTTCTCCTAGGCCAAAGGTAGCCTTGGCTGGTATAAGTATTGGAATACATTGGGAAGGGTTGTGGTCTTTTCCCTACTCTGTTGTCTCTCAGTCCACTCCTCAGGTAACCTTCTGAAAGGTAAGTTTAGGACAGCTAAAGGTAGTAAAAACAATGCCAAAATCCCTGAGGCAAAATTCTTTCGCCCTGTGATAGGAGAGGTGAGGTTAGATGCTGATAGTGTTAGTGAGAAATGCTCTTATGTAGGTTATTCTCTTTCTCAAAACCAGGGTAAGAGCATTTTCTATTCCACCTGGCCTTTTTCCAATTTGCTTAATGTAATCAAAGTTGCATCAGAGTGAGCAGAATGATTGCAGCCAACTTAAATGGTTGTTAGATAGGGCTCAGTGGCCACATCTCCACTGGTAAATAAAACAGGAGCAGGGAGTGAGGGAGGTGGAGTGCCAGGCTGTCCTGTGCTGACTGTGCAAACACTGCCTGGTGCTCACTGGGCTCTTGGGCATGGCTGTGGCCAGGGCCAGCCAGAAACTGCAGCTCAGAGGAGACCAGGTACTTCCCAAGCACAAACTAGGGACAAGACTGCCCCAGGGATGGGTCCTGCCATCACTACTCAAAGTGCACGAGAAATCCCACTTTTCATTTGTTTCTCTGAATCCCATTTGTGGACTCCCAACCCCTGGAGGTCTCCAAGGCCAGGCTGGATGTGGCTCTGAGTAACCTGGTCTAGTGGGAGGTGTCCCTGTGCATGGCAGGGGTTTGGAACTGGATGGTTGTTAATGTCCCTTCCAACCCAAACCATTCTATGATTCCATGATTATCATTTATGACATAAATGGTAAAGTGGAAAAGGTGACTTAAAAATAAATAAATTCCTGTGTTATTTGGATAGAAAATGTATTTCTGCTGGTGGGCAGCAGAGCAGCAGTTTGTCTCAAGAGCCTTACCAGCCCATGTCCTGCTGACTGACTATAAACCCTCAGTGCGTGTCCAGCATTGTTCTCACTCTGTCTCCTCCTGGAGTCATTTCTTGACAGATAAGAAGTAGGTAAAGGACAGAAGTCTAAACAAATATGTCTCTGGGAGAACAACCTGATGACTCAAAGGAGTTGCTACAGCCAGTTTAGCATGTTCTTGGGTTGAGAAGTGCTAGTAATATGTCTGATTAAATAATTTTCCCTCTGTTTGGGCCTTGTATCCATCTGAGATCAATCTTATAGAAATCAGCACTAAAGAACAAAAGGCAAACCCAACCATTTTGTAAACAGCAGAATTGAGCAGCCTATGGCCAAAGAAAGGCAACAGAGCTGAGGAAGGGTCTCGGAAACATCCTAGGAGGGGCAGCTGAGGGAGCTGGGGGTGTTTATCTGGAGAAGAGGAGCCTCAGAGGGGACCCCATTGCTCTCCACAACTCCCTGACAGGAGAGGGGACTGAGATGCAGCTTGGCCTCTTCCACTGTGTCCCAAGAGAAGGGATGAGAGGAAACGGCCTTAAATTGCACCAGGGGAGGTTCAGTTTAGATATTAGATAAATATTTTCACTGAAAGAGTGATCAGGCATTGGAGTAAGTTGCCCAAAGAGTTGGAGTCACCCTCTTCAGTGCTCCAGAGGTGTCTGGATGTGGCCCTTGGGGATGTGGTTTTGGGGTGATGATGGTGGTGTTGAGGTGACAGTGGAACTGGATGATCCCAACTGTCTCTTCCAACTTTGATTTTATGGAGCACTGAGCAGTTGAGTTGCTGCCCCTTTCTCAGTCTTAAAAGTAACTTAACAAAACACTGCAATTACATCTCCGATTACTCCTTAAAGGCTTATGAGGTATTGTCTAAATTCATGGGATTTGACAAGGGGTGAAGCTTAAATACTTCATTTAAAATGTTAAAAAATGTCACAGATGAAATAAACTGGGAGTTTATCAGGGAATCTGATACATTTTCACTATTCCATAGAGACTCCCTAGTTGGAGAAGATGGTTTATTAATGAACATGTGAAATCCTGGGACCACTCCTGTTTTTCAGACTCCATTTTCACACGTTCTTTTCATACACAAATATGTCGTAAACTTAGATTTACCTCTGCCTTTCAAACCCATAAGAAATGCTTACTGAAAAGAAAGAATAGAGCTCAAGGCCAGAAACCTGTCAGTATTATAATGAGGAGATGTTCTGTGCTTCCTAACCCTTTCTGTCTCCAAGGGAATATTTTCTCTTCCCAGGTGAAATTTTTGAGGGCGAGCACATGTGCGTTTGCACACATAAATGCTAATGACAAAGGCTCAGCACCAAAACCTGTTCTTTTCCCCCCCACCTGCAGCTAAAGCACACTGGATTCATGGGCAGTGTCTGCTGCAGTTCGTACTTGCCTGGAAAATGGCCACGTGTAAGAACTCACTGACCCAGAAACGGGAGAAACAAAATCCATCAGCGAGTCGGTGGCAGTGAGTCTGACAGATCCCAGTGCTCTGCTGGCGTGGGTGATGTTCTCTGCTTGCAGGTTCAGCCTTAATGGTGACACCAGTGGGGAGACAGGATTGGAATGAGAGTGTTGTATCTCTGCCGACTCTTTCCCTGTGTTCTGCAGTCGCTGGAAGCAGGTCTGGGTAAACAAAATCCTCGGTGCTCCTTTAAGTGGTTGTGCAATCTTGAAAGCTTTGCTAAAGGAGGACAACAGCCCTTGTGCTTAATACCTTGAAGGATTGGTGAAACTAAGTGGTAGCGTTCTCAGCATTTTAATCCTTTCCTTTTTCTTAATTTTATGTGGGGGCTGTGTTTTGGTTTTGCTGGGATTTTTTTTTTTTTATTTTGCCATGCAAGTGATTCAGAAGAGTGTATTTACATGTATTTATATAGTCCTTGTCACAGAATCATAGAGGGACTTGGCTTGGAAGGGACCTTTAAAATCATCTTGTTCCACCTCCCTGCCATGGGCAGGGACACCTTCCACTATCCCAGGGTGCTCCAAGCCCTGTCCAACCTGGCCTTGGACACTTCCTGGGATGAGGCAGTGCCATCTTCTCTGGGAAACTGCTTCTAGTGTCTCATAGCGCTCACAAGAAGGAATTTTTTCCTAATGTCCAATCTCACTTTAATTTCTTGCAGTTTGAAGCCATTCCCCCTTGTTCTATCACTCCAGGCCCTTGAAAATTGTCTCTCTCCATCCTTGTTCTTGGCTCCTTTCAGGTCTTGGAAGGCCAAAATTTGGCCACCCCAAAGCCTTTTCCATTCTGAACAATCCCAGTTCTCCCAGCCTTTCCTCCCAGCAGAGCTCCTCTGATCACCTCATCCCTCTGGTGCCTCCTCTGGGCTCTTTCCAGCAGCTCCACGTCCTTCCTGGGCTGTTTTTCTCTGCTTATTCAGAAGGTTCCTGTTAGAATTAGCTTTGGCAATGCAATTTCATGCATCTGTACAGCAAAGCATGGCTGGTGCCAAAAAGTCATCATTTGTACCAGGGAATTTGGGGAATACTAAGTAGTTAAATTATGTTGCCAAATAAACCCATTAAATGCCAGAAATAGGAAAACATACATTTCTAAAAAGTCAGGTGAGTGTTTTGATGCAGATAAATGTCTTCCCTAACTTCCTCAAGAAAATACTATTGGTGTGTTGGGTGTGAGACTGGGATATACAGCATACAAACATCATGAACTTTTTTTATCTCAGTGCCGTTTTATTTTCTTTGTCTCTTTACTCTCACTGTTTGCTGCCAATAAGAAACCTTGTACCCTTCTCTGGTACATGACCTATGTGCTTCTCACACCCTTTTAATTTCTTTCCCTGGTACATGACCTATGGTACATGACCTGTGTGCTTCTCACACCCTCTTAATTTCTTTCCCCATGTTTTATTTTCCTATGGTAAATTTTTGAGGAGCTGTGTGCTTTCCCCTACATTGAGTAGATATTAACACAAGATAAGTAAAGAAACAACTGATTAACTTTGCAGTTTCAGCATAAAACTCTGTCTGACTCAGTTGCTGTGAAGATGGAACAGTTCCTCCTTCTCCATTTCCCTATCTTGAAAATGTTGATTCTTTTGAAAAGATGAATACATGTCTATTTGAATATTTCAACTTTGAGGGAAAAATTAACTGAATTGAGTGCCAATGTAAATGTTTTCACATGAAACAGTGTGCGTGCATGTGCAGGGAAAAGGCATTAAAGTGACAGGAGGCGGCTGAATGCATCAAAAGGAATCAGGTTTGACGTACACTGAATTACGACAGCAGTGTGTTAACTTTTTGTATTGTGACTGGAAGGGGAAGAGATCTATCAGTATGCAAATTGGCTTCATGCTAAACCAAGCATCTTCTAGTATGCAAAATTAAAGTGTGTGTACGAGGCTTGTAGTCCAATTCAGGTTCAAAGGGTTACTTTGAAGCAACGTGTGTTGTACCAGCGGAAATTGTCATGGGTGAATATCGAGCAAACATCTGCTGGTACTGAGTTACAGGAAAGGTGGCATATGCTGGTCTGTTTTATTAAGAAGCAAATTAAGAGTAACTTTTTGCAAGATAACCAGATGCTGTTTAATATAGCAATATATCTACAGAGTAAGGTAACTAGGAGGTGTTGGGAGGAGGAGCAGGCGTGGGGCGAGCAGCAGAGGTAGCACTTCAGCTCGCGTGACAAAAGCAGCTCTGTGTTCACAGAGTGCTGCATGATGTCTGTGGTCATTCAGGCACATGGGAAATTCTGTGTACAGGGGCTTCCTGAGCAGGGAATGTGGAGATGAAATCAGGGATGGGATGGAGCAAACTGCACATCAAAGGAAACCACTGCAGGAATGAGCACGAGAGCTTCGGCACTGCTCTGCCCACCTCTGAAATCACAAAGAAGAAAGAGAAATCAAAATGCCCTTCGGAGCTTTTCTGGACTTGCTGATGCTAAAAGAGATGGTGTAACCTTCCAGAGCCTGAATGTTTCTATTCTGAGGGTGGCAGGGGAGCATTTCCTCTCAGCTTAACACTGAGGAAAGCTGGGAAACATTACTGTGCTGGCAACTGAGTGGCCACAGGAAATATAGCCCACAGCCAGACACCATAACTCTGTTTAACTCAGGGGAGTTATTTTTGGACCTGTCATGGTATCTGTCTCTTCTTGTTCTTTACCACATCTAATGACAGGAGAATGGCTACAGGGTGCCCTGCTTGCATGTTTTTCAGTGTGTCAGTGCAGTGCTCTCTGTGCTCTGGAAGCCTCTCTATAAGAGGGAGGGATGTTACCTGGGGTTTATTTTGCAGCCATAGGTGAGGGGTGCAAAATGTGGGTGACATCAGTTTAATATTGCTCCTTCAGCTGGCCTAGAATGTGCTTCAGACTTTGTGTAGAGAAAGGAGGACAGATGTGTCCAGCTGTGCTTTTCAGAAGCTGCCTCTTACAGTGCACAGGATACCGTGGGGAAGGGACTTTCTGCTGCCTCAGTTCTAGGACAGACCAGGGTTGTTATCCCATTTAATACATTTTTTTTACAACCAGGAATGCCTGTCTTCTCTGGCAATAATTATTTGTTTTTATGGCACCTGCTTTGGGAGACAGCCAGATTACTTTTACTTTCCTATTGCCAACAGTAATCTCTGCCTCAGTGTGCATCATATTCAGGTAACAGGTTTGGTTTTTGGTGTCTTTCTTTCTTTCTTTCTTTCTTTCTTTCTTTCTTTCTTTCTTTCTTTCTTTCTTTCTTTCTTTCTTTCTTTCTTTCTTTCTTTCTTTCTTTCTTTTTCTCTCTCTTTCTCACTTCCTCTCTCTTTGTCTTTTTTCCCTCTCTTTCTCCTTTTTTCTCTCTTTCTACCTCCCTCTTTCTCTTTCTTTCTCTCCTTCTTTCTAAAAAATCCCCAAAAAACAGCAATGTATCCTCCAAGCAACAAAGTTATTAGCAGCTAGTGAAGTGCACCTTCTTCTTGTTATTTCGGGTGTGGATCTGCATTCACTAAAAATGCCAGAGCCCTGCTAAGAATGATAAGCCCCTTCCCTGCTATTTATTTATTTTCAGAAATGGCTTTCTGCCCGCTGGGTGAAGGATCTGAAGATCTGGGCTTGTGCCTCCAATAATTGCACCAAGCAGGCACTCGGTGTGTGGATTTAGCAGTGGCAACACAGGTTAAATACAACTGGTGTTGGATGGTTTAATCATCTTTCATGTTACCTGGCCATGCATTTTAAATGGCACTGACAATGCAGAATATTACCTACCACATTTGATGGATAGAATTGCTTGAATGATGCTTTGTGATCCAAGTTAAACTGGTAAGAGCACAACAAAGTGCAAATAGAAAATAAACCTTCCCTGACCACAAATTTGGTGTGAATTTTATACAGTTTGAGGAAGGGAGTCCTCTCTTGTCGCAAATAGTTTGCACAATCCAAATTCTTTCTTTTTCCTAATTAAAAACACCTCATCTAACATGCTTTACGTCTGAGATCAGTGCACATTTAACCAAGAGTTAATTAAGTTAACAGGGTTTAGAAATGAACATAATGCACAGTTAGGAGTTTTCATTCTGGCCTGATTTGCATTTGGCTGAAACACCGTGTAATTGGCAAAGCCCCACGAAGGTGTGCTGCTCTTTTCATGCTCCAAATGAATGTTAACTATGCTCGGGGCTTTGGAGGACTTAATTGGTTAATTTTTTCTGGACATCCCTAGACTGAGGGTGTGTCGAAAGCTAAGAAGAACCCAGCTGTGGAGGCAGTCAAAGGAAGAAGAAAAGAGGTTACTGGGTTAAAAGGAGTTTGGGGAAAGAAGGGAGGGAAGAGATGCTGCATCTGTGAGCATTGCATTGCAGAGGAAACCATAGGAAACTAAACCCACGTAGACCAAGCCTTCAAACTGCCTCGTTTTGCCAGGGGCCAAATGATGCACTCTGATTTACTCATTAAGTGGAGCATTTTACTCACTTGTGAATCCTTAAATAGACAAATAGTGCTGGGAGAAAAAAAAAAAGTTTGAAATTTCAGACAATTCTCTCTTCACTGTTTGCCATGTTCTACCATTTTTACCAAACAAACTAACAATGACATAATGAAATGGTGATGCCCTGCCAAGAGCTCTGCTGTTAGAAATAACAGGAACATGGCATGGGATAGCCACTGCACTTCTGGGAGTCCTGAGGAAGGCTTGGAATGGCCTTCCAAGGGAGCAGATGATATTTGCAGCCTGGCCTCTGAGCTGGGAGCAGTGCTGAGCAGTGGCAGGACATGAGGGGGTTAATGTCACTCTCTGCCTGTGATGGACATCAGGGATGCCCAGCTCAACAGAGCAGAAAATCAGAGAAAATGGTCAAAGAAAATCCAGGTTGCCAGGACAGGTTTCAGTTTCCACTTCCTACCAGTGTCTGCTTCCTCAATTTCCTCCTCCAGCAATGCCCTTCTATCAAGGTCCTGACCCACTGACCTTCACAGGATTTGTCTTCTCTCATCCAATTCAGAACTGTACCAGTTTACTTAAAAAAAGGAGAGATCTGGATTTCTTCTGGGACTTTCTTCTCCAGAGCTGGTTTTGTTTACCTGAGCACACTTTGGCCAGCTCACCTTGCAGCCAGCCAAGAGTGTCCTTCTCCTGGCCTCTTCTCTCAGGGAACAGGGGACAGGATGAAAGGAAATGGCCTCAGGCTGCGCCAGGGGAAGTTCAGGTTGGACACCAGGAGGAATTTCGTCATGGAAAGGGTTCTCAAGCATTGGAAGGCGCTGCCTAGGGTGGTGGTGGAATCCCCATCCCTGGAGGTGTCCAAGGAATGATGGCATGTGACACTCGGTGCTCTGGACTGGGTGACAATGTGGGGGTCAGGCACAGGTTGGACTCGATGATTTTGGAGGTCTTTTCCAACCTCAGTGATTCTGTGATTTCTGTGAGGCAAACAGCAGCTGTGCCCTTTCCAGATGGGCTGCAGGCATCCTGAAAGGGTGTCACTGTCTATGAAGGAGACTTTCCATCCCTGGAGTGGAAAACCCAGCGTGGGGGATGTCCCATGCTGTTATCAGCCTGAATGAGCTGTTTGGTAAATCTCAGTGTTGGCACACGCAGGAGTGAGTGCATCATGCCACCGGGCTATGTGTGTGGCTATATTTAGTTTTTTAGGTGTCTGAGAGCAATCTAAAGGATTTTCCCTATAGGCTTGTAAAGTTTGAATAAAAAAGAACGAGAAACCAACCCACAGGACAAATCCAGTTTCAGGTGGAGAAACGCTATTTTTGCGCACAGGGTTCTGTGTAATTCGCTGTTTACCCCTTCACATTTCTCATCAGTCTTTTTATTTGTGGTTTCTCTGTGTTTACGGTCTCCCAGCCTTATTAACTCTGCAGTGCCATGTTGGCTGGCTGGTGCTGACAGGCTGTCAGAGCGCTGCAGATCTCCCTGCTGCAGAGCCCCGCTCGTGGCAAGCACTGACTCATCGCCCGCTCCAGAGCCACCGCTGGGAGAAATCACAAATCCAGCCTCTGAGGAGTACCCAAAACTCCTTCAGCTCTCTCCCTCGCCTGTGTCTGTCTCTTCCACTCACCCCTGCTCCCGCAGCCACTGCTCCCAACGTGACTGAGCCGCGTTCCCTGGGCTGCACGGAAGATGCCGAGGGCTGGTCGGGGCCCGGGCACCAGAGCAGCCAGTAATGGATGTTAATCTTTTTCTGCCTTTTTCTTTCTCCCCAGTTGTGTTTAATCTGTCCACCAAGCTCTGTTCTCTAGGAACACCATTGTTGCCAGTGCCATTTGGGCACTTGGAGAAGGCTGGAGGAGCGGTGAGTTTTGCACACCCCTAGGATGGGATACAGACAGGGACATTACTGGTGCTGGTGCAGTGTGGTGGTCACTTGGCAGTGGGGTTTTTGGGAAATCTCAGAGAAAGGCTGGAGAAATGCAAGCTTTTGTTAACCTGTCCTGAAATCCATTTTCTAAGGGAACTTTTTGTAGTTTCCCAGGAGAAAGCTTTGATGAAGCATGTAAATAAGAGAAATGTTGATGGTGAGGTGGTTGCCGTGACCAATGAAATGTCTTCCTCTGCCTTGTTGTGAATTCCTGACTGAGACACAGTCAGAGACACACAGACAGACAGACAGAGACATTCCCTGCAGCTGAACCTGCTGGGGGGAGAAAGATTTGTTCTGTTTCCTTGATATTAATAAATAAGCCTTCTGAGAAAATCATGGACTCTGATTGTTAGTGGAAGGGCCCTGGGAAACCAGGGCAGGCTCCTTTCTACAGGTGCAGCTTGGAGCAGCTGAGAAAATCCAAAAGCTTCACTGCATTCAGGGCCTTAAAAAAAATAAAGAAATCAGTTGTGTGGTTATTTCTTTGCTGAAAGTTATGGATGGTGGTCGTAGCTCAGCGGAAAACACTACATCAAGCTGATGGGAAGAACCTAGAGGAGGTGAATGGTGTCACTTGCCAGGGGAACTAATTTTATTTTCCAGAGAGGGAGGGGAAGGGAAGGTCATGCAGCACAAAGCTGGGCAGAGGCTGAAATTGCGTTTTGCCACTTAATTAACAAGCAGCCAATCTATAGCCTGTAGCTGTCCTGCAGCCCCGTAATTGGGAGCTGAACCCACTTGTTCCAGCCCTCAGAGCCCCCCACAGATGACACGAGGTATCAGAGTGTGTGACAGATCACCAGGGTAGGACACCTGTGCTGCCACGTGTGACACCCCTAGCTGGTCAATTTAATTCCCTAATTAATTATTGATACGTTCTGAGGCCTCCGTGGCTTTCATTCTTAAAATTTAATTTTAATTAATGATTGGAGGAATGCGATGGTTTATTTGGGAAAAATAGAGAGGGATAAAAGAGCTTTACTTAATTAAGCCTGTTATTTGGGGTTTTTTGGGAAGTATTTGAGTTAATATTTCAGAAGATTTTGTTAAAAAAAAAAAAAAGAAACCCACAAAGACTCAGTCTCATAAAAACGATGAAAATGGAAGAAATGCTGATGAAAAACACTAAGGAAGAGAGGGCAGATGAATCTGGGGGAAGAGCATTTCAACAAATGGATTCCTGCTCTCCTCAGAAGCTCTGCTTCCTAACCTGCATCTGCAGGCTGCACTGACTGGAGAAATGGGATGACAGCTTCTCCCTCCCCCCTCTGACTGTGCCCCTGAGGACTCGAAGATGTTTAATTTGATATGCTTTGGAGTCCTCCCCCCACCATCTCCAATCTCCAGGGATATTTTATCACTCAACACTGTTAAAATTTAGATGTTGTTATCCCTCTACCTCAGCTGAGTTTGTGCTTCTTTTTTTCTTTTTTTTTCTCCTTTAAAAGGTAAAGCAAGTGGAGGATCCAAAATATGCACAAACTGAAGTTTTTAAGGGCAAGCTATCAGCAAATATATGTTTCAGGAAGCAAAGGCTTCTGCAGGCTGCTGCAGGCTCCAGGTTCTGCTTTTCCATGGATCAGTGGGTTAACTAAAGCCTATGAGAAGGCTCTCGGTGGTGTGATGGTTGTGACAGGTATTAGATTGGAGGGAAAAACAGATGAAAAGAACTATCATTCAAAATGACACGAGGTTGGTTGCTTACAAAAGGGAAGAAAAATCCTGAGCTTAGGCAGAAAATGTTGCTCCTGGTTTGCTACTGCTTCAGGTTTGCTATTTTCTGTGGGCAGATGTTTAATCAGAGGCTCAGCCCTTTCTTCTCAAGTTTGTTTATTCATATATTCATTTTTTTTAGAAAAAAATCAATTGCCCCCTCCTGAAGGAGAAAAAAAGAAGAGCTGAAATTAAACCTAACAGTGATCGCAGACTCCTCCTGATGTTTACAATTTTTCAGGACTATGGGAAAGACCATGAGCTTCAGTGTATGGATACCCTTAATGTTCTTTGGTGAGCCAATATTTGGGTGGGCATTTCATTGCCAGGAGGAGCTGATGGTAGACAGGTGAACGATGTGCTGTAAAAATAAGTGTAGTGAAGCTTCTGGAAGCAGCCCTGGTTGTGAAAAGCTGCCAGAAATTGCCCTTGCAGCAATTAAGACCTTGCAGCAATTGGGTGACAGTGGAATGTCAGCCCCATCAGCTATTGTTTTTAATCCTGTTGCATGCTGATAGGAAAGGAGACAAAGCAGCTCCCTGGATGCAAGACCTGCATACAGGTGCCTTTACTGTGTGGTTTTTCAGTTGTGGAATAATGCCAGCAGGTTTGTTTTTACCTTAAATAAAAGGGAGGGTGGAGTGGAATTGCATAGGAGGGGGAGTAGCAAAATCTTGTCCCGTGAGGTACATGTGTGTTCAGTTCCCCTCTTGGCGTTGTGATTTCATAATTTCAACTGTCAACATTCTGAGGATTTTTGTTTGTTGGTGATGCATTGCTGACTCCTGTAAAACCATCAGAGAAACCTGGACAGAGGGAGCTTAGGGCTGTCCCTGATGGAGAAGCCCTGGATCAGCATTTCAGTGGTGCTCTTCTGCAGGAACAGGTTATCCACGATGCTCTGGCAAAGCTCACATTTCACTACCATCCTCCCTGTTTAGATTTAGCACCTCCAAGAAGCCCATAAATAGTCATACAGCTCAATTCCTCTCCATGAAATATAAACTGAGATTCAGGTTATCATTTAACAATTTCATCATTACTGGTTTTTGTATTCTCTACAACAATGCAGCCTCGTTTCCCAATTCTGCTGCAGTCCTGGAAATGCCAGTGCCTGAGTTTATATTCACGTTTCATTTTCAGGGCTGTGCTCATGGGCTAGAAAATAATTAAATAATGAAGCTTTAGCTTTAGAGGCAGTACTGCTGTAGGGGAAAGATCAGCAGCAAAATCTGCAAGGGTGGGGTCAGAACAGACAAGGTTTTTGAGCCCATGCCTAATTTTGGGGAAGCATAGAGGCATAGGAAGATATTTACAATCCAGAGACTAAAAAGATCTCCTTAATTTGTCTTCCAGACTTCTGTTAGGGGTTGAATCTAGGTGGGTGCACAGGCTTCTTTCATATTTAGAGCTCAAAGGTTTAGTGCCTAGTTGAATCCAAAGGTTCTTTTGGAAACACATGGATTGTAAGCTGCAAGCAGCCACAGTGCTGAGAGGGATGCAGAGAAGAAAATCTGTATTTGAATTCCTCTGGCTGAGGCACTGCTCCATGTGAGTTGCTTTAGGTTTTTTCCCTTTTCCCCAGAACATTGCAATAAGGAGCCTCTCTCCTTTTTGACAAGATTGACTTGCAAATGGATTAGTTTGAAGAACTCAGAATAAATGAGATCTGCAGAGGTTCCTCTTTCTTCTTAGGGTTAATCTCCTCCCCTTCCACTTTCATTTTCATGCTGCAATATCAACAAAGACTTGACTACACTAAAATCAAAGCAGCTGGGGAGGGGGGAACAGAGGAAAACAAACAGAAGGTCAGCCATTGTATTTATTCCTCCAAATATTTGCTTATTTTTTCCTCCCCTTATGCTTCCTTTATATGATTTTTTAGCAGTTTCCATCAGGTGGTACATTATCTGATGCAGTGTCATTACATGGTAGAGATTGCAGCACTTCTGCAGTTTCCTGGATGTCATTCTGCCAGATATGTGAGCCTACAGCAGTTTGCATTTGTTACCCTTTCTGGTGTGCTCAAAATATCTCCCAGCATTCATGTACAGATATGAAAGATTGCTTCCCATAGAGATGAATTGAACCAGCTTGTCATACCTATAAAAATCAATGTATTTTTGGAAAGGGTAGACATACGAGGAATAAACCAGAATCCAGATATTCTCAGCATTTTACAGTGCTGTCAAAACTCTGAATTATTGCGACAGAAGTCATGGATCTCAAAACGAGCGTTTTCAGTAGAGTCTCCATTTTGGTGGAAGGAATCTCCAATTAGGAAGGCTGGGATTTGTGATTCCACTGGTAATGTCTCCATTTCACACACAACTTGTGCTATGTGTCTTGTTCCATGACATCTGCCTGTGATTAATCACCACTTTTCTTGTGACTCAGAAAGAAATACAAATGTGTGAGGAATAAAAGGTATTTTTCTCTACCCTTCTCCTTTCCCTGTAGGTCTTTGCAGAAGACATACATCTGCATTTTCTTTTCCCCCCAGAGCTGTGTTTTCTGTTCCTTATGCTGTTTTACAGTGGTATTGAATGCACAAATGCTGCACAGCACCTGGGGAGAAATCCTCACCTGCAGCATGCTCAGCTCCTGCTCCTTGCCTGGCATAAAACTAGAGGCAAGCTGAGGCAGAGGGAATAAAGAAAATAATGTATTTCACGGGAGAAGGCAGTTTGCTGCAACAGATCTATCTCATTAGTGCTGTGATGACATTAGATGCCAGGATATTCCATTTTAACTAGATCATAAATTTGACTTTGCCTAAAGGATCCATCATCAGCAATGTCTGTGTTCCAGTAGCTTCTTTATGGCTTGCAGCCTCAACTTCGGCCTCCCTCCACCCAAGACAAGGTTTTATCCAGAGATGGGAACTTGATGCTCTTGTAAATTAG
Source organism: Erpornis zantholeuca (assembly GCA_013400515.1). Classification (NCBI taxonomy): domain Eukaryota; kingdom Metazoa; phylum Chordata; class Aves; order Passeriformes; family Timaliidae; genus Erpornis; species Erpornis zantholeuca. The sequence goes on from VZTN01007684.1 coordinate 325,803, forward strand.
GATTGGAGTGCAAAGCTGGATTCTTGTTGCCTCCTTCTATTGACAAATGTCCTTTTTTTTTAAATCTGGCTAGCTGACAAGGGAATGTATTAAACATTAGCTGAATTGGTGAATTAAATGTTGAAATCCTTTCCTAGTGAAAGGAAAAAGTATTTCACCTGGCAGGGGTTTGACAGCCATTTGGTAGGTCAAGACTGAAGGAAAATGGGATAATTTTGTTTTATTAAAAATAGAAGAAACCAGGAAAACTCTTCTTGATTGTCTTTTCTGTAGCAATTGCTTTCCTAATAAAAATCTCATTCTCCAACTGCAGCAATCACAAATGTCATTTTACAGTCTTTAGGGGAAAAAGCAGACAGGCAGAGACACAAGAGTAAGTAGTCAAAGTAATTAATCAATGTAAAGAGAAGTGATGTGGCAAACCACTGCATACTGGTAGCTTTACCTAACTACTGCCACAGAGCTATTGATAAAATTCTAGAGTATTTGTCAGAATTTTATTTCATCAAGTGAATCCCACAGTAACACTTCTGTTTTGATCTGCTTGTACAGCTGCCTCCTAGGGTGGAAGTGAGGTTTATGGTGGGGATTTGCCTCTTGAGTGGCATCTCATTGCTTCTAAAAATCAAAAATTTGAGTAATTTCAGCTGATTGATGCTATAAGGTGTCCACTTCCCAAGTTAGATAAGTATGGATATGGACTGAGGTATATGAAATATTCTAAAGCATGAATGGTTTTACCCTCCCCAAGCCAAACTGGTTTTCATTGAAAGTTCCCTATAAATATGGGATATGTTTTTACTGCTGTAAATATTCTGTTATTAACTTACTATTTTTTTCAGACCTTTACTGAGAAGTGTGCTGAAAGGCAAAACTGAAATGGTGAGGTTAGTGAGAGTAAGCTGAAGTTGCCAAGGTCGCAGTTAATACAAAATCCTTTACTTTTCCTATAAGCGCAGCTGGATAATTTTAGGATCATAGACACAGCATTAAAAAAAAAAAAAAAAATACAACTGCAGTGACCACTTTCACAGTAATGAGTTCAGAGCTCCTTTTTTTCACCTGTGGGATGCTTTACTGGGGAGCTCCTCACCATTCTTGCCTGCTCACAGTTCAGTGGGGCTCTTTCGGGTTTGTTTTGTTCTCTCCTCCCTTTGGCAGGTTTGACTTCCTCAGCTTGTGCCTGCCCTTCTGATCCAGGAAATCCCAAGAGAAGGAAGTTGCACTTTGGAACAGGAGATAATTTCCACTCCATAACAATCCTGGATAATATGAAGGGAACTCTGTGAAGCAGAGCCCACCTGAGTATGAGGCTGTGTGAGTTAAAGCTGTGGCACCCCCTTCCAGACAATCTCCCTCTGCCAGGGCCTAGGACAGGATTTGTCCCTGCAAAGATGTGAGCCAGTGCCTTCCTTCTCCATGGGCATGTGTGAAAAGTAGCCTCCAATTAAGACATCAGACAATATTTCTGAGCAAACACTGATGTCTATACATAAGGGAGAGAGCTCTTGGCAGCTGAATAACAATACCTCCTCAGTCCACTGCCTTTTGAAAGGGAAGCACAACTTCCCTTCTTATCCTTATCTGAACTGTGCTTATGAGACAAGAAACATCTTTTCTGCTTTTATTTTCTCATGTACTCAGCATAATCTGATAAAAGTGAAAGAATCAAAATCCATCACCTGATGTGGAGAAGTATCATTTACTGCTTTATTGAGCTCTCAGTTTGCAAGTGCCTAGACAGGCTTTTCCTTAGGAGGCTTTAACCTGAGGCTGGTTGGTCTTTTCCCTCCAGATGAGAGATGTCCCATGGTGTTTGGAGCAGAGATAATTCTCTTCTAGGCATTTCTTCCTTTATGCACAGAACCACGGAATGGTTTGGGTTGGAAGGAGCCTTAAAGATCATCCAGTTCCAGCCCCCTGCCATGGGCAGGGACACCTTCCACTAGCTCAGGCGGCTCAGAGCATTGTCCAATCTGGCCTTGAATGCTTCCAGGGATGGGGCATCCACAGCTTCTCTGGGCAAACTGTGCCAGGGCCTCACCACCCTCACAGTAAAAGAATTTCCTCCACACACCTACCCTAAATTTCCCACAGCATGTGGGCTGTTCAAAAAAAACAAAAAAAAAAATTAAAAAAAAAAGAAGTGTATTTCCTTTCAAGTATTTTCCTTGGAGTGGGATTCTTTTTAAAACACATTTGGCTCTGGGCCCACTCGTCCTCTCTCCCAAACTGTCTGGTGAGCTAAGGACCACGAGGACCAGGCTGGTGTCATGGATGTGTCCCTTAACACGTGGCCTGACATTCCAGGTTTATCCTTTGTGAAGGTTTGATGCAGGATTGTCACAGTAGAGTCTAGGGAGAGCAAGAAACTGCAGCATGAAGTTCAGCTGAAAGAAGCCATTTATTAAGAAAATCTTGCCTTTTATATATCTAGGGTTGCTGGAGCAGGACACAACCATTGGTCCTTGGGTGAACACCTCTTCAGCATCACTGGCTAGTGACAGAATAACAAGTTGGAATAACAAAACGTAAAAAACACCACCTGCAACATATAGCTTACAAAAACACATGAGATGTTTTACACAAACTTCTCCTGGTTCTCAGCTCTTGTGAGAAAGCAACTTCTTCTCACAGACAGGGCTGAGAGCTGGAAAATTTTTCCCTGACTAAACTTGTTAATGTTTACAGAGGATCACCCACCCAATTCCATGGGGAACAGCTTTGCTGGGCATGTGACTGCATAAGAGCCATATGTAATCATGCTCTTTACAGAGTTAATTCCCTCAGTGTTTTCCCTTCTATTGGTTGATTTGTTGTAATTATGCAGGCTGACCTGAATCCTGTGCTCTCCAGCCCACATCAAGTGCTACACATTCCCTGGGTAGGATGTACACTAGGATGTCACCTGTGGATGGATGTCTGCACTCCCTGTACTCCACTCCTGATAATGGGCTGTGCAATCCCACAGTTAGCTGGGAAAGGATCTTGAGAGCTCACCTGTGCCATGCCCTGCCTCAAATCTGGGCCATTCCTCAGGAATGCTGAGCTTTCCCTGAGCTTCTTGGTCCTGACTGAACTGTTCTCCTGAACTGAAACTAAATGCGCTCAGGCAAACCTCCGTTGCATGGAAAAAACCTTCTCTCTCTTCCACTCTCCACTTTGAAGACTGCTGGTTTGGCTTCCAAAATATTTTCTTGTTTAGATTAAACAACATCCACTCTTCCAGCCTTTCTTTCCATGCCCTGTTTTCTAAACCTTCTGATGTTATCACATCCAGGTTTTAATTCTTTAGTTACTTGTTGACCCAGGTCAATACTCTCAGCATTTAACTACTAAGTTCTCATGACATGTGGCCAAACTTAGATATGTCTTCAGGACATATCTAAAAAGAGAAAGACCCACGTGCTTATTGATGTCCATAGTTGTCTCTAGAGTGGTTTTCAAACCCTGGCATGAAAGGTTCTGCGGCTGTTGCTTGTGCTTGTTGTGTGTCTTAGCTCGTTGGGTATCTATTAGCACAGAACTGTTGCTGATATAAAACCATTTTCTTCCCAGGGTGGTCTTAACCAAGCAAAACTTCTCATAGTCAGCAGCATTTTGGTCTCTTGGCATGGGCTGTAGACCATGTCTTCAGCACAGAATGATGACCTTTGTGTAAAATAATTTGGCACCCTGAAAAGTACATAAAAATGTCACCTGCCTTTGTTCTGTCATTCCCACTGCTCCAGCACTTAATACAAAGAATTTTTCATTCTTCTTCTTTGAAATTGCAGACATTTTGAGATGAGAAGTTTCGAGATAAGGGGCAGGGCATATTTTGTACTCAAGTGTCATTACTGATCAAAGTGCTGAGGATGCTTATTATATCTGACAGCCCTGGCTGGGCTCACCCTCTGCCTTCACCAGCCTTTCCTGGTGATGGACTTGGAGCCATGTTTGGGTCTAAGAGGTTAATTCATACCTGTGAATAGCAGTATCTGCTGGTTAAGCAGAGGAAGCTGAAAAAAGGAAACAATGAAAAAGCATTTACTGAAGCCTGCTGGGTGATTAGGCAGGCCATAGACACGAATTAGATTTTAAACTCTTATTTTTAGAGCCCTGGAAGTTTGAGTCATGGAGATAAAACACTGTATCTTCAGCAAGACAGATGCTGACTGTCGAGAGAGGGATCATGGCAGTTCAGCAGGGAGTGCTTTGCCAGCCTCTTAGGAGCAGTCAGCATTCACTTGGATGACCAGCAATCTACCTGATAACCAGGCTCAAAAAATAAAAGATTTTCAGTGGGACTGAGTTTTTAGCTGACACACACTTCGATACAATGGGATTGTGTGTAGTTTCCAGAATATCTTCACTGACAATAATAAAAATGCTTTAGTGTGGCTGCTGCACTCACTGAAGAATTCCCTTCACTATACATTTTTAGGCTAATATTTTATTTGATCATCTGCAAAACTTAATGCAGCCCTGGAAAAGAAACGGCAGATGACATTTTTGGTTGTTCTCAGGTACAGTGCCTTGCATCTCAAGAAGATGGTAATATTGGAACAAGAAGTGTTTGTTTTTGCTGTGGTTCTGCTGTTGATAAATGTTCTGTCTTTTCATCTTGCTTCAGGAAGAAAGCATGAATTAAACATTAATTGAACTGTATTGACTGCCAACATGCAGAAATCTTATTGTAGACGTTGGAGAGTGCAGAAGGCTGCAGGGCAGATCGCTGTTCCTTCATTGATTATTTCAGTGGCAAAAAAGACTTGTTGACAGAGTGCTGTTCTTGTGTGAATCATATTTGCTTCCCATAGTACTCCTGCAGAGGTGAGAAACACAGCAAAGGCAGCGTGCAAGAGATGTTCTGTGTGACACTGCGGGGCAGGGAGCAGCGATCTCACCTTCCATTTTTTATTTGCCTCTAATAACATTAATGGTTTTGGCATTCCTGAGAGAAAGATATTGTGCAAAAATTACGTCCTGCGGGTGACTGTGAATTTTCTTTGCTGTTTGCCTTTATTTTTTGGTTTTGTGGGTATTTTTTTGGTTTTTTGGATTTTTTTTTGTTGCTGCTGAATGTCTCTGTGCCTTTCCCTTCTCGTGGCTCTTCCCCTTGTACAGCAATAGGCTTTCCAGTACCCATAGTAACGCAGATTGAAGGTGACGGGCAAAGAATCCCAAAGCTGAGCTCCCTGCCCTGGATGACGGCACCGGAATTTAAACGAAACACAGAGCAGGCTCTGCAGGAAGAGACCCCTTAAGCACTGGCTCAAGGGGGGGTGAATGGAGGATTTCAAGGCATGCTGTGACTTGGAGATTTCCATAATGTACCTGTGGAAGGGAATTTGGCTAAAGGGATGCTTTTGCTTTTGGGGCTGGACAGCCAGGTTTTGCGAAAAACAGACTAAAAATAAATACAGCTCTGGCGAACTGCTGGTGCTCAGAGCAGGTGGTCATACACTGCATATGAAAAATAATGAATCCCCCCCAAAAAAATTGCACAAAAAGGCTTTTCTGGATGAAATTTTTTGCTTCTTTTCCCATGAGGTTGTTGCCATTAACCCTGTAGGATGCAGGAGCATTTTAATATAGTAAATCACACACCATTTTCATTGTTTCCCCATGCAATACAAGCCACTAAATAACCCTTTTGTCCCTGTTGCTTTTTTTTTTCTTTTTTAACATAAATATGTAAGAATGGATACTAGAAATTCTGCAGGAGTTTTGATTTTAGTGAAACTGAACATTTAACACCCATGCTGACAAATCTTTTGGAGCCACAGTAGGTACAAACCCTGTTTTAATCTTCCATTCCAGTTGTGTTCCTCACCACCTTGCTTGAGTTTTAACTAACAAGTTTTGCTAACAAGTGTATAATGCACCTTGAACATGCTTTTCATATCACTGAGGCAGGATTTTCTTGCTTCTCTCCTCCCTCCCACGCATTTTCTGATTGCTTTCTCTTCTTGCTGAGTTGTGCTGGCTGCAAAAACTTGCTGTTATTCTCAGGGCAAGGGTGATGCATGAATCTGTGGACTTAAATCTCCCTGGATCTCATGAAATCAACCTTAAGTATAAGCAAACACCAGTAGGTATAAGAAAGAAAGATTAATTTATCCCTTCATTCAGAGAAGTCCATCCTCCAGGATTTCCGGTCAGGCTGATCGTTGGTGAATTACTGATGGAGAAATTCAATAGTTTGCTTCAGGAATATAAGGATTGAGGTTTTGACAAGAAGAGCTATGAGAAAGGGCATTTTTGACACATTTTTGCAGGATCTCTTATGCCTCTTGCTGGATGCTTCAGGCATCAGGTGCTCGGAACAAGAATTAAAGTGGATTTGTGATTTTGCATCATTTTGGGCAAATAGAATGGATGCCTGTACATAAAATTCCAGAGCCAGCTAATTTTGTTTGGAGAATATACAAGATATTTGGAGTCTGAATGGCCTCCTGCCTTTTGCCTGTCTGTACTCCAGGAGAAAGGACACAGATTACAGTGAATCCAGAGGTACCTGGTGAAGACAACAGATTAACACATCAATACACATCCAACTCTGCCTAAAGCATGGCAATCTCCTTCCTGAAATCTGAAATCCTTTACTAACGTTAGGTAATTTGGCTTGGGTTAAAATCAAATCACAGAATCTCTGAGTTGGAAAAGACCTCCAAGGTTATTGAGTCCAAGCTGTGCCCCATGCCCACCTTGTCCCCAGCCCAGAGCACTGAGTGCCACCTCCAGCCCTTCCTGGGACCCCTCCAGGGATGGGCACTGCAAACCTCCCTGGGTATCTGAAGGTTTCTCAGTCCAGAAAAGGTCTGAGCACTCTGAGCAGTGAGGCACTGCCACATCTTCTCTCTGCCACCATTAACCACATGTAACTTTTTGTTTAAAAGAGGGGAGCTCGATGTGAGCTGGAGAAAAACCGTGGCACCCTTTGCCTCCAACCAGGCACCTTATTTCTGCCTTTGTACACACCCCCTTGCAGTTATCCAAATTAGTATTTCCCTGATAGCTCTGAGCACTTTGCTTACTCTGGCTTGTAAAATGCCTGAGTTCATTCAATCAAACATTAATTCAGTCCTCAAAAGATTCTTGTGCTGCAGATTGATTGTACAGTTTGCATTAAACCAGCGCTCTGGTGTAATCCCAACTGCTGCAAGCAGCTGCTTTTAATTGTCTCCAATGGTGACCTGTCAAAAATTGATCCTCATCTTATTCCGAAACCACAGCCACTACTTTCTAATGCAATTACCCAGGTGAGCCCCAGAAAGGAAGATAAATGCCTGATTATAAATTCTAGCATGCAGAATCAAGTAATTATCGGTGTGAAGCATGAAAACCTGAACTGTGCTTTTCTTCCTTTTGTTCTTGCCCGTGTTGCTGATGGGATGGTGACCTGTGCTTGAACATCCACAGCAAGGACCACGTTTCTGTTTGAATGAGTGATAACATCCTGAACATCTTTAACAGCATCAATGTGTGCTGTTGCTTAAATGAAAGTGTGAGGCCTTCTGAAAGTTGATTTTGCAATATAGTGATTAAATAAGGTGTTTTTTGTCTGTTAACTGCAGCTGCTCCACGTGAGCTTTAGAAAGGATGATTTGAGTGCCAAGTCACTGCTCTGGTTGCACTTAATGCATGGCATGGCTCTCCCATTTTTCCAACTCCATGATGTAAAAGAGACTGGGAATGGTTATAAATTTGGGCCAGCAGTAACTTTTACCTGAAGGAGTGGTTTGGGCTGTGGGTACTGGGAATATTTCCTTCAACTGCTTTGAAATCTGCATGTGCTGTACTAATTAGAGAAATGAAATACTTCCTTTTGGGGAGGGGGTGGAATTCTGTGCTCATTAGCCAAGATATTGTGCTGTGGTTATTGTAAGAAAAGGTGGTAAAGAAATTATACACATGTCACAGGCCAGAAATGTTCCTCTCCAACTGCAGTTCCATGTCAGGCCATTCTAAATAAAAAGACATGAATAATTTAAAGGTAAATGGTATTTCCTGCCATTTACTGAGCATTGTTATCAATAATGTCCCTACATTTACATATCATAAAATCACAGAATGGTTTGGGTTGGAAGGGACCTCAAAGATCACCCAGTGCCACCCCCTGGGACAGCAAAGACACCTCCCACTGTCCCAGGCTGCTCCAAGCCCCATCCAGCCTGGCCTTGGGCACTTGCAGGGGTGGGAACTGCCCTCTAAATATGTATTTTTCTGCTAAGACCTTTCAGCTGAATTCTCCAGTCTTAAAAGCCCAGAAACTGCAAAAATTTCTGTTCAGGATTCACTGGATCAGTGAGCACTGAAGTTTGCTGGGGTTTTCCTTGTGCAAGGATGAATTCACCTCTACACAGGAACGTTATATTTGTATTTATTTACTGATTAGTTTAATAAGGCTCAAATACCACTTTGTCACTATAATGCAATGTATCATTAAATATGAAAAATGGGAGGGATAGGTGCCTTTGAAACTCTTTCTGGGAAGAAATTAAATTAGAGCTCGTACATTATGCTTTTTGTATAATCTGCTTTCTAATTAATGTACCTAATTGCTGTTAACGCAGGGTTTTTCTCACGTTAGAAAAATATAAACAGACACCTAATTGCAAACCCAGTGTGGATGAATTTGATAGCCCAGTGGAAAATATTTAACTTCAGTGTTGCTGAAATTTGGTGACACTAATCTTTTAACCTATTTAGCAGTTAGAAGGTTCCACAGAGCCACGGTACCTCTGCAAGGAAAATGTTCTTGTGTGAAGTAAATCTGCTTGTGATCAATGCTTTTCGTCTGCTTTTCCCTATTTTATTACTGGTAGCCTTGAAAAAAATATAACTAATTTCCCATTTCTTATACCCTGATTTAGATATTCCCTTATATTTGCATTTTACTGCATATTCATTGCAGTAACTCTGTTTCATTCTGATGTTTCTGCAGTTTATTGCCTCCCCTTCTATTCATTTGAAAATACAACATGTGATTTAAACCTGCAGCATCCTTAATTGGCTAAACACATCCCACTGTTTTGTCCTGAAACATTATTCTTTGCTCTTTAGATCAGATTCATTGCAGGCATATGACTTTTGCCAGTGACAGTTGAAGATTCCTGACATTTTTAATTTTTTTTCCTACACAAGCTAATGCTACTAAACAAGGGTTTCGTGGTTTTGTTGTTTTGGGGTTTTTTTTCTCTCTCTCTCTCTTTTTCTTTATTTTCTCTCTCTTTTTTTCTCCTTTTTTATTTTTTTTTCCATTTTCCTAGGCAGTTTCAATTTGCAGAGGCTGAGCAGGTCAATCCATTGTCCTTGCTGGCGGTCCCAGATGCTGCTGGGCTGCTGCACAATAGGCAGCCTTTGGGGGTCAGAGCCTGCATGTGGCTGATAACAGAGCTGTTCCAGGCTGGAAAACACCATGATTAGCCAGCTTCACTCTGCCTCAGCGTGGGGCTGGAGCCCAGTGGCAAATCCTAAAGATGCCACATTCCGGGAATCTCTTCTGCCTCATCTTTTTCTTTAAGGATGGAGGCAGCAAACTGAGAAATCAGAACACTGTGGCTTGGGTTTTAATGTTTTTTTTTAATTATTTTTATTGAAATTGATGATAAATAAGATTGAAACCTGTAATAAAAAGCAGAATATGTGTGTGAGGGACAGATTTCAGATTTGCTGCCCCATCTGCAGGTGCAGCACGTGCCCAGTTCTGTTGTCTCTGGCAAGCAGGAGCATCCTGATTTCCATCCACATGAACCCACCTCCCTCTCCCTGGGATGGAGCAAGCCCTTGACAGGGCCTGACTGGGCAGTGGGAAAGATTGGAAAAGTCCTGGGGGTTGGGATAATGAGCTGGAAACAAGGCCACAGCATGTCCTGGCACTGCAGGTCCCACAACAGATCCCTCTTGGGCAGGAGGATCAGCAGCAGCAAGAAATGAGTTTGAGTGTGAGGGAACACTTTTTCACCATGAGAACAGCTGGATGCTGGTGTGGATTATCCAGAAAGTTTGTCCTCCATCCTCAGTGGCTTTCTCCTTGTCCTGTTTCCATCCTTGGTGGCTTTCTCCTTGTCCTGTCTTCATCCTTGGTGGCTTTCTCCTTGTCCTGTTTCCATCCTTGGTGGCTTTCTCCTTGTCCTGTCTCCATCCTTGGTGATTTTCTCCTTGTCCTGTCTCCATCCTTGGTGGCTTTCTCCTTGTCCTGTCTCCATCCTTGGTGGTTTCCAAGTCCCAGCTGGGTCAATGTGTCTTAGAGTTGGCCTTGCTTTGAGCACGAGGTTGGAGTAGAAACACATGTTCCTGGTATCTTTTCCCTTTAAATACCATGAGAATAGTATTTGAAAATATGATTTTGAAATCTATTTGAAATATTTAAACACTACTGCCACAGTACACTCCTTAGGTGTTGCAACTATCTTTTCATTCAGGGTAGGAACAAACCAAGAGTCTCATTTGACACTCACAGGAGATCTTTTACTGCCACAGCTCTCTGCTCTGTTTCTGGGTCTTCTCCCCCTCTGGGCTTCTCTCTTGCACCATGCTGAAAGGCTTCTCCAGGAGGATTTTCATTCCTCTCCTCAGTCTGTTTCTCCCAAGGTTCTCCTTGCCAGGATCCTCCTGAGCAGCTAACCCACACCCTTTTATAACACCCCTCTCTTGGGCATGGCTCTTCCTTCTCTTAGGTAATTAACACAGCCAAAACTCATCAAGGGCAGGGCTGCTCGCAATGTACCTCTCCACACACGATGAGAAGAGTATTTAAATGTAAATTAAATACTGATATTAAATACTGCAAAATACTACTGCTAAATACCACAAAAATAGTTTTAAATAGAATCACTTTGAGACTTAACTGCTGCTAAAGGCAAAAAAAAAAAATCTGGCAAAGTTTGTTAAGTCAAAATATGGGAAAGATTATTATTTAAAAGAGAGCTTCAAGTGCTCAGATTATTTGCAAAGAAGTTGTGGCTGTGCCATCCCTGGCAGTGCCCAAGGCCAGGTTGGACATTGGGGCTTGGAGAACCCTGGGGTAGTGGAAGGTGTCCCTGCCATGGCAGGGGTGGAATGAGATGATCTTTGAGGTTCCTTCCAATCCAAATCACTCTGTGATGAAATGAAGGATTACAGGGAGCATGTCTGATGTAGTGTAAAGAAAGCAAACATTAGAGCAACCTCAAGTACTGCACAGTTTGGTCATTTGTGTCACTACAACAGTAAAAAAAATAAACAAAAACCAACTGAGTAATAAACCAGCTTCATGAAGTGCTGTTGTGAAAACCAAAGATAAATCAGGCAAGAAATAAAGATATGTGGTGAAAACAAAACAGAAAGGGTTTTGTTTTTTTTGAAGTCTTATATGGTGAAAAAAAGGAATACAGAGGAAGAATTTTTACTGGTGGGGAAAAAGATCAAAAGGAAAAAGAAGAAAGATCAAAGAAAGATCACCATATTCTAGAAACCTACAAATACAGAAGTATATCCTACAGAACAAGAATCAATCACTTCACATGAGCAAGAGTGCCAGAGGAAAAATAAAGATTAAACTGAAAATAGTTTCATTAATAAATGAAAAAGGTAAAATACTGTTGGTTTTAGATGTTTTAGCTAATTAAGCACTTCAAGAAGTATCTTCATGTGGAGTGATACGGAACACATACAAGAATGGATTAAGTGTATCCATTTATTATATGTATCCATTTATTATCCATTTATTTAGTGTTTCAGTCTAAGCTTATGCAAAACTGAAGAAGTGTCTCTATTTGTGGTGTTGCCATATTTTGGTTCTCTTTTCCACTTGTCAGATAACCCAATTTCTCAGCAGGAATGCATTCCCAAATTCCTTGTTACTTTGATAAATCCTGAAATATTAACTTCTTCACCACAAAGCCAGAGAGTTAAAACTGGCCACACTGGTCAAATAAGCAGGGGGGAAATTCATGTTTGCTGGGTTATTACTGCCAGGTGCACTCTAATTTTAAGATGCAGCTACCTTTTCCTTGTGTTATGTGCTCAATAAACCTTTACCATCATAAATTAGAGAAAAAAAAAAAGAGGCAGGATTACAGCAAATTCCTCAGATTGAGGAGAGGTAGGCTGGACATAGGTTATAAAATTGCAGAAATGCTGAGAGATGCTTAACAACAAATAGAGTTGTAAAAGTAGAATTAAAAAGATATTTGCTTCACAGAACTCCTGCTTTATTAAAACCTTTGGTACACTTATTGAATAAATTACTCTTAGGGGAATTAAATCAGAATTTAACAGCCAATATCCTCACAGGAGCAATGTACACAGGCATCCCTGGAAGGTCTTTGTTTTTTAAACAGTGTGTTTTCTTTTGATATTTCTTATGAAGTTTCATTTTCAAAACTACTGATGAGATATGGTTTGGTATGATTTGAAGTTGGTAAAAGAGTGAGAAAATTTGTTTAGTTGCTCTCATGCAATTTTTTATTTATTGAAATGAATGCTGCTGAACAGGCAAATCCTTCAACCATTTTATATATAAATAGACTTTTTATCTAACATGTCTCAGTCTGACTCACTTAGTTTTAAACCTTAACCACTAGGCAGAAAACAAAACAAAAATTGAGCTTCAATGTCCTCTTCAATCTAGTTTATCTTTACTTTAAATTGATAGATCCTTACAGTTACTGACTGTTTGGGCTTTTTTTTTCCCCATCTTGAACAGCAAATCCATTAGAAGTTCTGATGAAGTTTTGCACCTCTGCTTTCTTGTTCAGCTCCAGATTCCTGGTTGGATTAAATCAATTTCCTTTGTGTTGCCTGTTGGGAATCAGCAAGGAATGCAATTGTTTACATATCCCCACCATATCCCACTTTTCCATGTTCTTACCTGGATTTCCACAGCAAAATACCTGCTGCAGGGAGAAAAATCAAGTTGTATAGGAGGACTAGAAACCTTTTTAGAGAAAAATCAAGTTGTATAGGAGGACTAGAAACCTTTTTAAATGGCCTCTTGGGAATTTTCAAGTTCTCTGAGAAATCAGTGAGTCTAATGCACTCAGCCTGGGTGAGGTTATTTACTGGAGAAAGGAGGAAAATGTAAAATAATATTAATATTCAACTACAGTCTCGTTTAAATGAACAGAAATAAGAGTATTTAGTTATGGAAACAACAGGTAAATGATAGCTAAATTCCTGGGAAATAGTCTAGGAGGGAAAGAGCAGGAGAGCAGGAAGAAAATAGAATACCTCCTGTTGGAGCAGAAGGGGCTTGATGGGGAATTTTATCTTATTTAATTGGATTTGTTATAAAAAATCTGGGGAAAACAAATTGTGACATGGCTTTTTTTTTTTTTTTTCTGAGCTGGAAAAAAGCAATCAGGAAATGTTTTCTTGACTGTGTCTAAATAAAATCAGCACAAAATCTGTTCCAAGAGCTTAAATGAATAATTATGGTATGAATTTTTGGGTTCAGAAACTTCAGGACTAATCACAGAAGAACATAAGGCAAAGACCAGCTGGCAGAATTTTGTTCTCCCTGGCACGTTTCTTTTCACACTGGACTAATTTAATTAAATTATTTATTTGGAACTATTTGCAAACAGCACCAATGAGAAGACATGGAAGCCCATAAACCAAAAAATACCATCAGGTGCCTCTCAGTCAGATCACAACCTCTGTGCCTGTCCTAAATCACATTCCATGTACACTAGTGGAGGGAGGATTGTGCAGCTCTGGTACAGGCAAGGCTCTCAAGTGACATCTTAGCACTGCTGAGACTGTAGAAGAGGTCTGGGGGCAGGAGTAGGTGCCTTGAACACAGTGCTACTTCCTTAACTTAACTCTTCTTTAATACTTAACTCTTCTTTAACTGCATCTTTGACATCTCAACAATGAATATGACAACTTTGTCCTGCTTCCCCCTGTTCCCAGTGGTTTCCTAAGCACAGATTTTGAGTTTTCAGGTGGACATTCTGAGCAGGCAGACAAAGTTTTTCTTCTTAAATTTTGGTGTCCTTTTGTGAAGTCCTTCAGCTGTTTAGAGAAGGTTGAAGAACATCTATGTGGGAAAGGAAAGCACTCACTGGTAGGACAATGAAACAGCTGCAGCAGCTCTAATGTTCTCAGAATACATCTCCAGTTTGTTCTTGTCCTCAGTAAATGTTTAGGTTCATCTTACACTACAAATTTGTCCTGAGTCAGACTTCACCTGACACAATTTCTTGTGAACAGCTGGGAACTTTAGCAAAAGGAAATTATTCATTCCATGGTGAAAGTCTGCTCAACCAAAACTGGCAATAAAGCAAGAATAGAGAAGCTCCAAGTCCCAGAGATGACCAAATGCCAATCCTGCCACCATGCCAGCTGAACGATTCTGGAGATGAACTGTTTCCCTTGTATGATTGATAAGATGTGAATAATGAAATTACTCCCTGCAATATCTAGAGCTCTATATCCAGGTTAGGTTTATTCTCTGCCCTGGTCACTCCTCTCACTTTACAGGAGGATATGGTCAGCTCTGTGACCAAATCATCAGCTTTGCATGATGATTGTCCTGAATAAAAAATGTTTCCTTTTATGCAATAATAGGAAAGAGTTGATTTGGCATTAGTTTTCTTTGGGATGTGAGAGTCAGTAGAATTCCTCATGGACATGGCAGGGAGAGCATAAAACCATCTGAGGGGCAGGGTACCAACAGAGGAACTGTAAGGTAGAAATGGCATTTAATAGGTGTGGGAGAGGGGTGATAATAACATTTTAAGCTTCTAGGTTATCTCTTTTTTCTCCCTAGTTGCTGATGAGATTGTGTTTTTCCTTAAAATTTCCTCAAGATTCCTTCTCTCTGTGAAAGTTCTTTTGTGCAGAGTCTACATTGTTATTTTCCCCTCTATTCCCCTTATATTCCTCTCCATTCCTCACAATAATATTATAAAATAATCAAAGGAAAACCTCTGTGGTTTGTTCACATGGCAATGCACACAAGAATTGTAAGAGTTAAGAGAGTTATTTTAGGATGCATCCACCAGGTTCTGATGAATCAAACCATACCTTTAGGGCAGCAGCAAGGCATATTAATTGCCACAAGCACACATTTTGGAAGAAAATATCAGCTATCTTTATTAACAGCTGTCATAATGACACCTTTGGGAGTACCTTGATTAGAAATGTGACGGGAGGAAAGTCATCAAGAAAACTCCTGTGACTCTGGGTTATTTTTGAGTCTTGCCTTCAGCACCTGAGTAGGTTTCAATGTTTATTTTACAGAAAATATTTTTGTCAACTCTGCTCTTTTATGAAACATGAAAATTGAATACCCATTGTTGTTTAGGTTATCCCTTAAATTCTCAGGTCACTCAAAGTGAAAACCTCCATAAAAGTCACTAAAATCAAGCCCCAAACTCTTGTTCTTTTATTCTCTTGTCTGAGAGGTTGGAATGGTTGTCATCCTGAGAAATGCAGTTGTCCTTTAATCCAAACACCATTTTATGCACATAATAAAAGAGATTTCTACCCAGTAGTCACATCCAGCCATTGCTTCATAAATTCTCACCAACCCCATCTTGTTGTCCCTGATGAAGGACGTTCCTTCACTGGAAGCCAAGAGCAATCAGGTATTAAAATTGCTTCCAGCAGGCACTCACGTGGTGAATTATGAAACAAACAACTGTAGGCAGCAGAATTAACAGAGAAGAAGTGACTAGAACAGCTAAAACCACAGCAGACTTAGAGGCCAAGCCTTTATCTTGCCCTGATGCCTTCTGAAATAAAACATAAAGCCCCGAGTGTGCGTGCATAGGTATATAAATAAACGTGTGTGCACATGAAAGAGCAACACTTCTCCAAATATTTTAGGAAATAATTTTCCTGCAAAAGACAGATGAAAGTCTTTTGGCAATTTAATTCATCAGGGAATGATGAATAACCCCAGCCATGACTAAACGAAGGGTGAAATCAGGTGATAGTAAATAATAATAATCATACTGCAGGCTGATTACCAGACAACTACTCAATAAACCTGGTTTATTGCAGCAGAGAAAGCACTTTCCTGGAGCAGTTATGACTGCTGCTAAATCAGGTTTCCAAGTAATGTGTCAATTCAGATTCCACGAAACCACATTGCCCCCACTCCGAGCACGGGGATTGTTAAGGACGCAGTTCAAACACGGCCAGGCAGGGCTGCATCTCCCTCCAAGTTCTTGTAGGGTTCTCAGCAGTTTAAACTGAGCTCAGAGGGTCCTCACTGTCTTTGACTGAAGGTTTGTTGTGTAAAAACAACGTATAAAGTTCTTCTGATGCTTTCTACAGCATGTCTTCCCACCTTGGAAACCTGATTTCTGCTTTCCTTGGAATTATTGGTTGCTGTACTGGTGTTGGTCTGAGGGACAGCCCTGCTTTCCAGGGGCTGCTCCAAGAACAAACAAAGTCTATCAATTGAGTGATAGAGATCAGAAGGCTTTTAATAAGAATATTTAGATGAGATATTTACAATGAAACNGCCTAAAGGAATCTTCTCAGGGTTAGCAACATGCTGGGATAGCAGGACAGGGAAGGAAGTCTTGTCTGTCATGGAAAGGCTCTGTCTCCTCCAAAAAGAGCTGTCTTGGTCTCCTCTCTCAGATGAGCTACAGAAATATGTGACTAATTTCACTTGCCTGATCTAAGGCATATTCCTTGGGAAAAGGTACACTCCCTTCTGGAAAGGTCCTGCTCCCTCTGTTGATTAGATAGTGCCCACCTGATCACCTCCAGACCTGGATGAGGTGGATCTCATTCCAGATTCCCATGGTTTTGAGGTGGATCTCTGAGGTAGCTCCAGCTGGCAGACTTTGGCCTGAACCACTTTGCTGGTGTTCTCTGTGTCTGCAGGATGCTCCTGGACTGCTATCGGTGGGGCAAACATTCCACAGGGATTTTGGCTTTCCTTCAGGATATTCAGCTGGCACAGCTCCTTGATGGCATTTTTTGGCTGCCCATGGTCTGCTGTCTGAGCAAACAAGCAGAGGTCTGTGCCCTGGTGTCCCTCAGTGCTGTTAGAACCCCTTTGGTTCCATGAATTCCCCCATGGGTGGATGGAAAAGAATGGGGAAGAGCAGATATTCCTCTTTTTCCCCCACCTCAATAATGAGCAGCTCCCGAGGGCAACTGAACAACACTGCTCAGAGATTTATATCCTCAGAGGTTTGTATCCCATTTAGGGAATGTGATATAATTTGTGTGACAGATGTGGCAGGGTCAGGGAGAGAGGGAGAGAGTTACTGGGAGCACAACTGTGAGTAAATACATGCAGGGGAGGGAATTCAGGGCACTGGAAGAAAATGTAGGAGTTCAGGGGAGGAAGGAGTGGTGGTAAATGAGTTGAAAAAAATGGGAAAAGGTTATTTGGGAAAAACAGAAAAGTGGGAGACAAAATCCAAGGTAAGTAAGGCCAGAAGGAGCTGGTAGGGAAGGGAAGAATTTCAAGGAGTCAAAACACCTTGGGGGAAATGAGAGTTGCAGGATAATGATACAAGTTCCTAAACTGAGGAGAAACTAACCTAAGTGTGAAGTGTCTCCTAAGAAAAGGAGGGAAGACTCACCAAAACACATCCTAAATGGAAAGGAGAAAGGAATGAAATTAAAAGGTGACTTTCTAATTTGCTGGAGCTGTTGATGCCAACCTTTTATAATAACTTGAAATCTGTATTAACACGTTTCAGTGTCTTGACAAAATGCTATTAAAAGTTCCTAGACAAGAGCACTCTGCTAATCCTGGGCAGCAGAGAAGCAAAGGCAGCCCTGAAGCTTTTGGAAGCCTTTTTGGGATCCCAGTTGTGCAACATTCCCAGCACAAAGCTCAGACTGAACTCTTACACTTGACATAATATCCAGTAGGGAGCCAATTTAGGGGACAGGTTTATTGTATCCAGGCTTTAGCTTCCTCCAGGCTGATAGTTTTATGCTTTGGTTGATTATTTTATGCCAACCAGGAGATAATGACAACTTTTAGAGATCTGGAACCTCTTTTTGGTTTGTTTTCTTTTTCTTTTCCGTTTCTTTTTCTTTTTCTTTTTCTTTTTCTTTTTCTTTTTCTTTTTCTTTTTCTTTTTCTTTTTCTTTTTCTTTTTCTTTTTTTCTTTTCTTTTTTTAAATTTCTGAGGGCAGAGGTGATTTGAAGATAGGAGCTGTGACTCATGAAAAAATCCCAGCTGATGTTTAGGGATTGTAAATTCAGATTAGGAACTAATCCCAGCTGCTGGGGGTGGTGTTTACATTGGAATTGTAGGACAACCAGGTAATTTTCTTTATGATTATTAAAAAGATGAGCTGTATGCTTTTTGTGCCACTTGTGCTGCTTTTTCAGCTTTTTCTCTGGTGTTATTTCATAAGTTACTAGTCAGAAAGAGACCTCATTTCTTAATTTTTATAAAGATCAACTTAATTGCTCTGTTGCATTGAATTTAAGAATCTAAGGGATAGGGTTAGAAAGAATCTAATATATAAACAATCCAATAATTAAATTCATTCATTAATTTTCATGTTATTGTGGTGCTCCTAAGGAGTACCTGCAAAGCTTTCATTGCAATGTAATATTTTAACCATATTAATAAATACTTCCCCTTTTGTGAAGTCTCAAACTTCACAGATTTGTATATTTTTAGGAATTCTGTGCTGCCATCCTTCCACACATAAATAGTGCCTTTATTTCCTTGGGTCTACCAGCTCAGTCATTTTATGGCCTCGAATGTCTGTGTGTCTTTGTAGGGCAGAAAATAGAACAGGATCTGCCTGGCAGAGCTAGTAATTATGAAGATGATAAGATTATGACAATACTTAGTTATTGCTAAGATTTAACTGCAATAGTTTAACCCTTTCAGAGTGTCCCATCCATCTCTGGAGGACCAGCTTTCCCCTCTGAGCCAAGGCAGGAGGGAAGTGAATGGCCATGAGTGAGCCTGGCTCATCCTGGGACACATCCAAGACTGCAGGTCCTGGCTTGGAAGGGGAAAAAAAAAGGTCATGGAAAACCCTGAACAACCTCAGAGCAGCTCAAATGTGCCCTGAGCAAAGGACTTTGACAAGAGTGGTTCAGTTGACTTAGCTTTGGTTTGTTTGTTTTTTTTTTTTTCTATCAAAAATTCAAGCAAATCTTCCATTTTGAGGAGCTTCAATGAATGGAAAGGGGTTTAGGAGTCATTTTTTCCCCCCAGTCTTCTGGTTTACAGTCTGTGTTATTCTGCAGTCTTTGATGGGAAGTCAATGTTTATCTGAATTTTGGGGATGTCCAGCAGTCCTGGAGTGACTCCTCTGGAACAAATGAGGATTTTTCCCAGTGGTCACTGTCCCTCTGCACTGAATCCTAGAGAAGCTGGGATTTAGCAGTTATTCCTGGACTTCCTGGCCCACTTTAGGCAATCCAGAAAACCTGGAATATCCTTGATTTTGAACATAATGAGCAGGTGTGCCAGACTGCATTCACTGGTATTTTTATTTGCTTTTCCTCAGGGGTTGAGAGGAATCTCAGCAATTAGAGGTCGGAAGCCAAACTCAGTTTGGTGTTGTGGCACTCACATTTTTTTCCCTTCATTTTTTATTTTCTCTTTTCCCCTGTGGGTTGCAATAACTACATTGACAGAAGTGTGGTGTGCACATATGGGAATTATAACTTCATTTGGGATTGTCTGTTTAGAGCAAGCCTTAAAATATGGATGTGAGAGAAGTTGCTGTGTGGTTTTATGTGAGTAGAATAAATTTGTGAACTGAGTTTTATTAGATACCTAATTTTTTTTACCACTAACTCATACAAACAGACTGTCTTGTAATTTAAAATTATAAAGAAATGTAATAAAATGGAAAAAAATATTCTAAGGAATGGTCAAAATGTTGTTCATTTCACTAGATCTTGCCTAACTAAAATTAGTCAGTGAATTTCAGTCAGAGGTGCAAACTGGAACTGATTGTCAGCTCTGAAAAAATACCTGAATAAAAACTACTTTGTATTGTTAACTGTTTAATTTTGTTGCAGTGTCTAGCAGGTGTGAAAAATGAAATTAATTACAAGAACAAGCACCCACAGCATTAGAACTTCTTCTTGGTTTGTTTAGTTTCCTAAACAAACACAATTTTAATTGTTTTTTTTTTATTGAAAATGCTTCTAGGTATAAAATTATCATCTTTTTCATTAATGATGGAATAGGATCTTGCTTAAATGTCTGGAAGTATAAAATTAAGATTTTAAATACTAGAATGATTCTGCTGAAATGTCTCATTTGGGAAGTCCCATCTTGCCCAGGAGGTATGGGCAGAATGCACTTTTTTAGCACATCCATACGAATTTGCCTTCGAAAGATTACTTCTAAGAACAGCTGGACACGTGTACAGCTATAAAAGAAGATAAAAAAATCAAATTAAACAGCTCCATTTGAGACAAGGAGGTTATGAGGCCACAGACCTTTGCCCTGGAGGATGTGCTGTTTGTAGGTTTACACATTGACTCTTCATCTTCTAAAATGCAGCCTGGATTCTTAATTGGATTTATGAGTTGGAAAGCCAGCGAGGCAGTGAGCTGAAGGACAGCACTAACTCTGAAATAATCTCCATCTCAACAGGGAGGGATACCTGAGACTGGATCCCTGCAACTTTTCATTTTGTCTTCTTTTCAAATTCCAAGTAAAATAACATTTAAGTGTACAGTTGTAGATCTACCTCTGCTTTAAAAAGAAGAAAAAAAAATTAAAGAAATGGTTCTTCTCTATTTTTTTGCTGATTTATTGGAAAGCAGATAACTAAAATGAGAATGAAGACCTTAACAACAACTGGTAATGAAAGAATTTGAGGAGGGGGGAAAAAGGATGTGATCTTCATTTGTAGGAACCTCTAACAAGGTGACTTAAACATATCTCCCAAACGAGAAAATGCAGACATTGTGCTGTTTACTGCCTGTCCTAGATGAGATTTGACATTTTTGTATTAGAAATAAAAAAATTCACCCCTAAAAAAGAGTGTTGAAGACAAACTTGTAACCTGCACTCAGCCAATATCAAGCACCAGCTTTTCATGTATGGAGAAACCATTGGGAGCAGTCTGTGTGCCAGGCACAAAATTCTTTATTACTGTGTTAAAAATGTGCATGTTTATTTTAAGGAGTAGATTATTCGTTGTAACATCTCACTCAACTTTAAATATTTTACCAGTTATTTTTAAAGCACCTCCATTTAATTTAATGCATAAGAAGTCCCAGGAGAAATGGCACTGAGAGCTTTCCTCTGAGTTTTTGATGTATTTTAGAGCAAGCTTGATTTTTTTTTTTTTTTTTAAGAATTTCTTTTCTAAGAGATCTAAGAGAATCAAAGAATTTAAAGAGGAGCTTAAAGACAAGAAGAAAGAGCCCTAAAAGGAAGTTTCTCTTGGCAGATGTGCAGGTTTTTTCCCTTCTGCAGATATGGATTTTTTTGGAGACACACCAAGTGCTGCTTTAGTGAAGAGAGCTGTAGCTGGCAGGTGGGCAAAGTGCTGACTTTGACAGGTCGATGTTGGTTCTTCATCTCATGAATTGTTATTTAATTGCACAATATTGCTTTCTAGCCAGGGATTGAAACAAATCACAGCTGGCAAAGGGAATAAATTAAAAAACAAACAAACAAACAAAAAAAACCCAAGAAAACCCAACAAAAATGCAAGCAGAGTTGAATGAGCACCACGCTCCAAAACATTTTGGAGGTGCTCAGGACACTGAACTTGCTCATCAGGAGGAGATGGACATAAAGCCATCCACACCAAAGACTCTGGGGTGACCTTGTTGGTGGCTGAGACTTCCATTTCTCCCTTCCACACAGCTGCAGCCAAATCTCTGTCCCTCGTTCCACACAAATGAAATTATTTTCTCTACTACAAGTGAAGCATGACACGCAAAATATCTCCCACCCTGCTCCACTGGCCCAGTTTCTCCAGTTCTGGGAGTCAGTGGAGCACTGGAGCTCAGCAGTAAGGGTAAATGTCAGCCAGCTCTTAAGCTATCAGTGGATTTCTCATCAAAGTTTAAGACCCTGATAAAGCTCTTACTGCTGCTGTGGCAGTGATCAACGTGCTCTCTGTATTTCCATTTTGTAATATAAACACAGGGGCTCGACCAAGATAAAACAAGTGCAGAAGAAATGCTGTGATCTTAGAAGTCTTTAAATTTCTCTAATATAAACAGTCCATAAGAAGCTTTGTCCTCTTAATCCTCGCTGGTTTTTAGACAATTTGTTGTCTTAGAATTAAGTACAGATGGTTTGGAGCCGTAAGGCTGGAAAAAAAAAAAAATGAAAAAAGAAAAAAGAAAAGTCTGCTTAGGATTGCTTCAATTTCCGGGTTGGATTTTAACAATAATCCATGTCTGAAACATAAGAAATCTGGTTTTATCTGATCTTTAATGCTCGTTTACAGATCGCTGACATATTTCAGTGATTACAGCATGTGCATGAAATAATGCCATTATCATATTTAAAGCAGGAATAAATCTGTGGGAAGGCTCTGTAGCAGCATCCAGCTCTTCAGTCTGTGCTACTCATGGCACAACTTGCTGCTTCCATTTAACCAGGCAAGAAGGGGAAGGTTTGATTTTACAGCTGGAGCAGCACTGTCAAGGAATTGGGTAACATGTGGGAAACCCTTCAGTATGATTATTTAATGTGGAGAAAATTGCTGAAGACTCCCAGAATGATTCACTTGCCAACATCATCTTAGGAAGTTCTGTCTTCCTGTTCTGAAAACACAGATGTGAGCAAATGTAGAAGTTGTAAGGTTGTGGGACACTTTTAGCTGTGTCAAACAGGATGGGAAGTCCTGGTGGGGTTCAAAAAAATCCTTTGCAACGAGTCTACAAATTAGAAATTTTAAGCTGGTGAAAGAAGTCCACTTCTATAAACTATAGCACTTCTATAGCACTTATTAGCTCCTCTAACTGTAGATAGTCCTGTCTGCCTTCACCTCATTCAACAAGTACTCTTGGTCTTTATTTGTAGCTGAGCTGGTGTTTTGCTTGGGCCTGATGGGAGCCATGTGAGAAGGTATAAACTACCTCAGACAGTAAAAGCTGATGCTGAAATAGTCATCCTGTTCAAAACATTCCTTTGGTGCCCTTTGGTGCAGGTGTTGGAGGCTGTCTTTTGTGATGAAGCAAAAGGCTTTTTTAGCTAAAGAGAGCACTGTTGATTATTATTAATTGAAGGTCCTGTTCTTCAATGCTTGCACATCAAAATTTAAGGGACTATTTGATGTGAATTTACTTTTCTCTGTTAACTTGCAGCACTGATCCAAGTGGAATTTTGTGGTGCTTTTCTAAGTTCCCTGACAAAAGTGATTTAATAACGTGCAAAACCCAATTAGCCCTTTGAGTGCTCCTGGATGAGAGGAGCAGGGAGTTGCTTAGGGAAGGAGTCAGCAGAGGATATTCCATAGATAAACAGCCAAGACCACTGTGAACAAGCTGTGCTTGCTCCCTGCAAGCTCTCTGGCATCTCTCCACACTGGCAGGTGCTTAAAGGCCAGGAATTAGGGAAGTTTTCGGTGCTGCTCTGCCTCCGTCGTGGCACTCTTTAGGTTTGCAGGTTTAAGGTCTGTTCCTGGTTTCCCTTCTGCTTTGGGCATTCCTGCTGGCTGCACTGTTCCTGCCTCTTCCTCAGCTCCAGGTGTGCACACCTGCAAAGTGAGGGAAGTCACCTTTCCCCAGGATCAGGGCAGGAGTGATTTCTGTCACTTCTGTCTCCACAAGGATCTATTTGCTCCTCACTTCCAGCACATCTTCCAGCCTTTCACTCTGGTCCTGCTCCCTCTGAGTGGCAAGTGAAGGCCTTAAGAGCCTTTAATTCCAGCCATGGGTAAACCATCAGAGGTAGAACCCACAGAAATTAATGCCTTGGGAAGAGAATCGAAGAGAAGCCTTAAGTGACAACACACCGAGGAAGGATTGTTTTTAATCTTATTTTTTATTCAGTATTCAAAAGCTGAATATCATGGAGGAGAGAAGCAGTGGCTGATCTGAGGCCAGAATCCCAGTCCCTGGATATATTTGTCAGTATTTGCAGCCTTGTTCAAAGAAGGGTGCTGGCAGCACAGCCCCTGCTGTGATGCCATTCTCCAGATCTGCCAGTGAAGCATCTTCTCAAAGAAATGGGCAAAGCCAGTGTTTACACATAACTCCTGTAAATAAGCACAGTCAGAGCTTAAAATGCATACAGAGAGTGGTAGCCA
Source organism: Erpornis zantholeuca (assembly GCA_013400515.1). Classification (NCBI taxonomy): domain Eukaryota; kingdom Metazoa; phylum Chordata; class Aves; order Passeriformes; family Timaliidae; genus Erpornis; species Erpornis zantholeuca. Next base: position 349,965 of record VZTN01007684.1, read on the forward strand.
TGTTCATTTCAATCATTCTGAATTATTTTGTTTAAAGAAAAAGAAACAAAAAAAGAGAAATCACTTACCTGGCTTGGCTTTTCCACAGTAGCTAAACAAACCCTGCACCATGCACAGGAGCTGGCAGGTGGAGAAATGTGTGCTCAGTTTTCATTTTAGTTAGTGTTTTCAAAGGAAGGAGTGGTCATGTTTGTAAAATATTCAAATGCTCTGGTGAGGAAAACAATATAAAAATAAAAGCTTAAAGATGAGGAAGCACCAGTTTTACTCAACTGCAGTTCACACCTTCAGAGACCAAGTAAATATTTTAAGAACATTCCTGGCTTTTGATGCTTGACAGATTTCCTTATAAATACAAATAACAGAATATCAAAAAAGAGAAAAATTAACATTATAGCAAAATGTTGCCAGAGGCCTGCTGCCACATCCATAATTCATAGGGAGCCTGCAAGGAACTGCAGCTTTCTGCTCTCTTCTGAAGATGGTGATGTTGTGCACTCCCTTTACTTGATGCTTGCATGTTTTTTCAACATGATGAACAAAAAAAACAGTATTTTGTCCTCCCTAGGTTAAAAGGAAGTACTTTTATTTAGTCCAGAACATCATGATTAGAGATTTTATATTCTGAGACACAGAGGAAGAAAGTGATTTCTTGCAACTTTACCAAAAAACCCCATTATGTTTATACACTCATATGATGGAAAGCTTCATTTTAATTTCAGACCCAATGTTCTTTAAAGCCACTCTGGCCTGAATTTTGTTTCTCAAGCCAGGGACAAGTCCAAGAGGCACATTCACAATGTGATTTTATGATCATCTGCGATGTGTGCTGAGCAGGGCCCCAGAAAGCACAGCCCATGTCTGCTGGTGTGATCACTGCTCTGGTGGGATGTGCCCAAATTGGGTTATTCTCCTGTTAGCAGAGAACTCAGGCAATAAAGATCCTCTGCTCTTTTCCTTTCCAGCTCAGTCAGAGCTGGGAATGCTGTCCTGAAGTACAGGTTGGTACTATTTGAGTACAGGGTTGCAAGATTTGGGATCATCTTTACTGTAGCTGCTTTGTAACCCTCCCACATCTCTGATACCACACCTGGTTGCAACAATTTCTGTCAACTCCTTTCTCTAAAAAAAAAAAAAAGTCTGTTCAAATTCCTCTTTCTGTGGACACTGCTGAGTCTTTAGCCTCTGTCTCACCCAGTAGCTTGAATTGTCACAGAATTAAGTGCATCTGTCTTGACCCATTTTGAGTCTTGGATATTTATTTCAAGGGAATGAATTGTTTTGCAATACTAAGATTCTAAATTGGGCAGAAAGAGGTGATAGAAAGAGAAGTGGGGAAATAATTTGGGGGAATAATGTAAGAAATGCAGGTTGTATAGAGTCTTGTGACACTCAGGGGGTGTAACTGGGTACCAGAGTCTCATGCTTCAGGGATTTATGTCTGCCTAGAGGTAATGATGTGGGATAACTGAGCACAAGATACAGCAACAGGAAAAAAAAGTTTTCCATTTTTTAAAATCCCCCTTTCTAGTTTATATCAGCAAGGTGAGATTTATAACCGAGAGCTCTCAATTCAAGCTGGCTTGCTGCCAGGGAGATCCAAACCTGAGCCTGGCTCCTGCAGCACCAGAGCTGGGCAGGGAACAAGCCTCTGCATCTTTAAGAAGTGCTTATTTGGCATTTACTTATTTAGTTAAAGATCATTGCCAGGCAGAACTCCCGTGGGAGGAGTGGATGGTTCACTGGGCCTCATGGGGAGGGTGGTAATTAAACTCTGAAGGCAAGCAATGATGTTAAGCTAAAAGCTCATCTTTAAATAGTAATACACTTGCAATGTAAAGTGGAAGGCCCTCGGGTGCCTGTTGACACAGCGTTAGGAGCTGGCACTTTTTTATATAAAAGCTAAATTGAAGAAACTGTTATGAGCTCATCTGCATAAAGCAATATGATTCTGCCTGAGGGTGTGGGCAACAGGGAGTGATTAGCAAAACGTCTTTTTCCCTGCTACTCTGTTGCTCTGCTAACATGCCACTTGTCACTGAGAAATCTGAGATACCATATGCCAACCTGCTTCTGCAGAGACCCCCTTGCTGATTGCACATCGAAGAATTCCTCTTCAACACATGAGGAGCTGTCAGAAAGCATTTCTGAGGCTGCATGAGACACGCTGGAAAGGAGAATCTCGTGTTGCCTTCCTGATTCCTCCTCTTCTGTTGCATCAAGCCCTTCCTAGTGAACTTTAGATACGAAGCAAAATGCATTTACACAGGAAGAACTGGGGATTCTTTGCTGACTTTCATCTTCTCTTCGTCCCACGTGGGTTGGGATTGCTTATACAAACTAACCTGCAGCAATTTGAGGCTCTGCTTCTGATAGAGAAGCTTGATTTCCATGGAGATCTGGATGGGGCATTCACTTTGCTAAGCAGCAATTTGGACTCCTTGTGTCTGTGCCTCTTGGGACAAGGATGGGCTGTCCAGTGGAATGGCATTAATAATTAGGAGAAAATTAACGTCAAGCAATAATAAAATTTCCTGTCATGGCAGTTGCAGAGATCAATGTCTTAAAATAAATGAAAAACAGGAATACCATAAACTTTCATTCAAGTGGTAACGTTCTGTTTTGAGGTAAAAGTCCCTGTTACTGCCTTACCAAAACAACCCTATGGTTTTTTTTTTCCTCAGCATTTTGATTTTTGTGTCTGGTGTTTAGTGGAAGATTTGACTGCTATATGTAGTATGTGCATGTATGTACAAGTGAACTTTCTCTTCAGAAAGATAATGCATCCTAAACATTTTAGTTGTTCACATGCTGTGCCTCACTGTGCCTGTTTGCTGTGGAAATGCTGATGTTGGTCACTTCTAGTTCTTATTACACAGAAAGAGATTGGCTTTGTTGCACTTCATACACTGAAGATAATTTCCTAAAAAACAGTCCCTCAGGCCTTTGGATCACCTTTTTTTCCAGAACACAAAGAAAACCACTCTTTTCTTTGCATGGACATCCCTGCAGCTGAAATCCCAAACACAGAGTGACTCAGTAGTTGATCAACTCATCATTAACTCATTGATTCTCATACAAGACTGACAGGGAGGAAAAGCATTTCCATCTGTTCAGCATGATCAGTCTAAAATGATCCTGTCCATAATGAAAAGATTCCCAAGTCCAAGTTCTACTGCTTGTAGGCTTCCACTAGTGATGATTTTTCCCATAATAAATCAAATATTGGCAGGATGCTGAGGGCAAACCAGGCTTTCAGCTGAGGGAAGTTGGTTTGAGCATTCAGAGAATTTGGGGCATGGTCAGTCTGAAAGGAATGTGAAGGAAGATCCCCTCCTGAGAAGGACTGAAGCAGAGTGACAGGTTGGATTTGGGAAGCTGGTGTGTCTGCTGTGGCAATGCTGTGCATCCAGGGTTCCGTGCCCCAGGCTGGCTGTGCACTCAGTGTGAGGGGGAGGGTTGTTTATTCTCCTTCCCCTGTCATGCCACTCATGACAAGAAGAGACATGAAAAGCTCAAGGGGCTAATCAGTTTTTAGGCTCTGACCCATATTTTGAGTCAGTAGTAATTATGAAATAGAGGAATTCTCGTATCTGATGATACCAATGGAGCTGCAGCACTCCCACAGTTGCTCCAGACTTAACTCTGTGGGGATGAGAAGTGAGCAGGGACTGTATTTTTGAAAGAAATTAAGCTGTGGAAATGAATTAAATACAGGTGGTGTGGAAGAGAAAAGACTCAGGGGGGTTTAAGGCTTTTTTTTGTTTGGTTTGGTTGGGGTTTTCTGGGGTTTTCTTTGGGTTGGTTAGGTTTATTTTTTAAGCTGTGCCAGATGCATTGGAGGTAGCAGGGAAAAGGAAGATAAATGCACAGCTTGGCCCCCAGCACTTAGAAAAGATAAGACCAAGCTGGTTTTGGCACCGTGGCAGAGCAGACCTGATGACCTACTTTCCACTCTGATACATGAGGAACTCCTGCATCTCTTGACCTCTGATGCTTCCATTGTCAACAAGGGGCTGCTCTGCACAGCTAAAGCTGGAAGAGGCAAACCCATTGCAATTCCCCATGAATATCATTGCTGCAACAGTAAAATTGCCCATTTTGAGACTCTCTAGAACTCACGTGGCTGCAAAAAGCATTAAGACAAAATCCACACAGTCAAGTGGACTTGCTCTCTTTAACTGTGCTTCAGTCTTTTCCTGTTGATTCAGAGAATGGGCTGAAAAGTCCTGAAGTAGGAACCAAAAGTGCTCTCTAGCATGACAAGGAGGTCTCAGCTTCATTTTACGCTGTAGAACTGCTAATTTCTCACTGGGTAAACAGTGGGAAGAGGCTCTTTCTGCTGTAGCTCTTCTTTGTGTGCCTTTAGACTTGATTTTAATGCAGATTGAGAAGGGCATCTGCTCGTAGCACTTGTAAGCTTAGGACATTATATTAAAAGAAAAATATCCTTTAATGTATCATGAGACAAAGCTTAAAAAAATCCTGTTAGTGTCAGTGATGGTACTTATTTCTCTTGTCCTCCCTTTCTCTGTTCTTCTTTTGCTCTAGCGGCTTTGACCATTGATGCTAATTAGTACTGAAAAGGACATTTTTGGCAAGGCTTTTAAATACAGCTTTTATCTTCTCTAGCAACAGACAAAGTTGTATTTAATGGTATTTGACATCTAAGAGTGACTGCAAGGTCTTTTTTATGTTTCTTTTTTTTTTTTTTTCCTAAAGGAGTTCCTTATTCTTCTAATTTATTAGGAAATCAGATGTACTTTTATTCTCAACAAACTTCTACACTTAGCTGAGAACATGCTGTGTTTATGTGAGGGTACAGTATTAAAAAGCAAATGATAATTATGTCAATGTTGTGCTGAGTGTTCCTTTTATTAGTTTTTCCCTGCATATTCTGTTGATCTACTGCATATTTTTTCCAATAATGGAATTATATCTTTTCTTTTCTGAAAGGTTTTAAAGCAATTCCCCTCAGCACTTATTGGCATGTACAGAATTGTTGATAGACATTTGCAAGAAACTCTTGGGAAAGAGTTGATCCAAATGATTGCTGTAGGTGTTTCCTCCTTGCCTCTCTGCAGTGGTATTTTGGCCACACATACCTGTCACTGTGGTCTTCAGATGGTAGTTTCCATGTGGGTGTTGATTTTGGCCAGGCAGCTTTACCAGATGTAACTGTGCCAACGTCATAAGAACTGCCATTCAATCAACACTTCTAGAAGCAGCAGCAATAAATTTGCTACAGCCATCAGAAACTGTGGAATGACTGGGAATTTAACAAGAATCCCAGAAGGAGACATCTCTCCTTTTCTCTTTTTTGATGTGTCCCAAATTGACACAATCTTCTGCTTCCCCATGTTGCCTTTCCCTGGTCTTAAAATTAAAAGCCAAAACACAGTTTATGAGGAAAAGGGGTTTTTACCTCAGTATTTATTTCAGGATCCTGGGGTGCAGCTCTTCCTCCAGGTGGAATGCCCCAAAAATGCATGCACACCCTCACACTGAAACACACACAATTATAGGCCTTGCAAAATTCACATATTTATCAAAGATTCCCCAATGAGAGGCTGGAGTGAAGCCCTCGTTGTGAAGAACCTTCCCCCTGGGTGGGCCTGGCTGAGGTTCCCAAATGTGTTCTGGAGAGGCCCTTGGTGTCTGGGGCTCCCAGGATGTTTGCTCTCCTGGTTTAACAGTGCCGTGGGGCTGAGCTGAGTTCTCAGCCTTGGGAAGTTACAAGTATGTAGGCTAAAAGCACTGAGAATACATAAAACTACATAAAAGAGTATATAAGAAGGGTATAAAAAGGCAAAGAAATCATCCTGGCATCACCCAAGCCATTAATTTGTCATAATCGTTTATATTGAAAACTGCCCAAACCCAGCTGAACAGGATGTGGAGCACAGGATGGAAAGAGCATCTCCTGTGAGACACCAGACATATTTAGGATTCAGCTGGCGTGGAGGTCTAGACTTGGTCGCGGGGTGGCAATCAACAGTCGGCAGAAATAAACGCTCATTTTCCTCTTCCATGGCGGTAATTCTCCTAAACCGTAAGAGCTCTGGTTTGGACTGGATTTTGGGCTGCAGGGAAGGCAGCTCCTCACCCTGGAGCTCCTGGGAGCTGTTTCCTTGCCCCTGGTGTCCCTCTGGAGCGCAGCTGCCCCAGCCCACGGCAGGCGATGCCGCGCGAGCCTCCCGCGCGCTCCCGTGAACTTTTGGCTCGGGTTCTTGGCCCTCCAGGGCTTGCAGCCATCTGTCACCAGAGAGTGATCTAACCTAGCCTGGCAAACTGGCCCAAGGGAAGGCAATCTAAAGATGAGCTTCCTCTCATTTTTTTGCGTTTCTCAGCTGCCCAGCATGCCCTGCCACAGCCTCGAGGTATGGCTGCGGCCCTAACTGTTGGACTGAATCATGGAGATGGCATGTCAGCACATCCCAGGACTCACCCCCCTCCTCCAATTCCCTCTGTGCAGGTTTGACTTTTGAGGCTGCTTCCCCTGAAATAACTTTCAGTTACATTCTATTATTTTCCCAGAAATATTTTCTTTTTTTCCCCAAAGGGTTAAGCAAGACACAGTTGCCCAGCTCAGCATGGCCTTGTTGGAGTCACAGCCTGGGTGTTTCCCCACAGGCCAGGTTTGTTTGACATCCACGTTTCTCAGAAGATAGAAGAGATTTATTTTGGTCAGGTATTTGCATTGGAGCAGGTACAGCTGGATTAGAAAACTGTGCACAGTTATAATATAATATAATATAATATAATATAA
>VZTN01007684.1:364792-383539 GCA_013400515.1 Erpornis zantholeuca
GTTTAAGTGTAACTGTTACAGTAAATTGGAAGATCTTGCCTATCCCCTGAGGTTTGAGTGAGAGCTGAAATTGCCACACCATAAAAACCAGTGTATTTAACTACCATAATAAAAAAATCCAGACCAACAACCCCCCAAAAATCCTACATGCTGTGGCACGAAGCGCTTAGCAGTTTTTAAGTCCTTATACAAAGGACACAAACCCTACTGGCTTCTGGTAGGGCTTGTGCTTCTAATCTGTGCTGATGAAAATCCCAACCTGCTGTGGATTTGTCTCTCCCCAGCATCCCTCTTAGTGCAGAAATCGCTTGTGCTTAACCCCTGTGTTTTTAACTTCTTACTGTGGTTTGTCTGTCTGCAAGGAGAGCAGTCCTCCTTCACAGGCATCACGAATTCTTGGCTTTCTCTCAAACTGAGGCAAATTCTGAGTTTTTCAGCTCCTCTGCTTTTGGCTGAGGTCTTGGAAGGAGCACAGCAAATCAGCATGAGTGACTTTGTCAGTGATGCCACCCTTGCGTGAAATGCTCCCTCTGTGCAAACATGATTTGCAGCACTTCCAGTGACTTCATACTTGGACAGTATGAAGTGTCCAAGGTTCAGGCACTGTCTCACAAAAGGACCATGATTATGTGACTAGATGGAAACGTCTCCTTGGGTTTTTTTTTTTTTAAATATGGAGACAGGCTGGGGTGGGGAGGTCTCTCTGGGAACTGCATCATCTCAAGGCACATAAATCTCACTGCTTGGGCTCCTGTTGTCATGCATCTGGAGAGTCCTACCATGTGCACAAGCATAAATTCCTTTACTGCATATGTGTAAGCCTTATCTGCATTTATGATGTTCTTTTGTGCTGCAGCTTGTGTTAGTGAAAATGTTGATGAAAGCAAACAGAACTGTCCCTGTAGCCTTTTGGAAGAGGCCCATTTTTGTGAAGTTTGATCAGTATGAAACATTAAATGGAAAAAAATATGGCAGTCAACAACAGCAGAGGATGAAATGTGGGTTTTTATTTTTCACCTACTTCCCGTTCAAGAAGAGAAACTCAAGTGGCTTGTTCATNNCCACAGTTTTCCCACAAACCCAGCGAGAGAGTGAGATTAAACTGACTGGCAAGCAGACTGTCAACTCGTTTAGTGTCTTCATGCTAGGAGGAAGAAAACAGTCTCTAAACATTTGAGAGGGAAAAGATGTGATGTTTATGGTTGGCGCATTGTTGTCATGGCCTAAAATGTAAAATATTTATGCTGTTGAAAGGAATATGAAATATCTTCTGTGTCGTTCACCCCAAGGGCACCAGGTAATTTGTTTTTCAGCAGAAAACCATTATAATTACATATATTCTGATTTAGAATTAATTAGCATTTTTTGAAGTTACGGTGACAAAACTAGGCAGCTCCTTGAAATTAATTCTAATGGAAGTAAATCAGTTTCTCTTCGATTTTGTGGTGGTGTTTGCTGAGGAAGAACAAAATTATTACTTTCATAACCATTTTATGATGATGTTCTGTCAGTAATTAGATATTACCACCCGATACTAAAATTGGTATCACTGTTACCTGTCTTTAAGAGATCTTAATGTGGAGCAGGTGTTGCTCAAGCTCTTCATGGGAGTATTTGATAGGAGGCAGTGAGGAAAAAAAAGTACAGCTTTTTTTGGCAAGTGCAGAGGAAGTGTTTAGACCTGTAATTACAGCTGATTAACTTAATTAAAAACTGAGACAGACAATCCTGAGCTGATTTTTTAGAAACCTGTGCAAATAAGCCGTCAGGAAGTAGTTGGTGTGATGGTTATTTTAATGGCTGTCTTGGGAAAGTGAAAATCAGCTCAAGCTGGAAGAAAAAAAATGTGCATTTTACCACTTAAAGCTGGGTAGAAATGAAAGGATTCCTGAAGGCCATGGGTTACAATCAGTATCATTTAAATTAAGAAAGGAAGTAATTTAAATTAATGATAGTATTTTTTTGAGAGAGAGAGATTCTGACTTTATTTATCATCAAACCTCTGCAGAGCAGTGGTCCAGTTAACTTTGCTGGTGGGCTAGTGCTTCATGAAGTAGCTGACCTGCCAGGTGAGTTGGATTTGGGTATAAGTGAGATTTAGGCCCAAAAAACAAGCTAATTTGGGTTATGTTGGAATTAGGGTTTTAGAACCTCTCTGCTGATTTTGCCAGATTTATGCATCATTCCTCCCTGCCATGCTAAGCACCATGAGTATGCTCAGGTATTTAAAAGGCCACATTCACTGACTGAAATGTTCCAAAGCCTCAGAAGAAAAGATTCTTTATGCATAGGCATAAAAAAGTAGCCCCATGTTATTTTTCTTTTTTTATGGGTTCATCGCCACTGTTGGATAATATTACAAAAATGTGGAATGTATTTAAACCACTAGGAATGACTTCTAGTAATATGTTTTTCACCTTAGCTTTTTGATTTCTGACTACTTTTTTGATCATGTTTGACGTTTTTGATAAAGTAAGTTTCCATTTGTAATGATGATTAATGTAATGCCTTTCAATTCTGGCCAATTTGTGTTTATTTAAACTTTTACCTATAACACAGCAAATCATAGGATGCCCACTCTGATGATTTGAAGATGCAAATACTGCCACCCAAACACCACCAGATTCCCTGGGGAATCTTCTGCACTGGCATTATCTTTCAGTGAATGTACTCCTTTGGGAATACTGCCTTCAAAACTCTTCTCACCCCCACCTTGGGAATGCATCCAAGCATACTAGTGTGGCTTGTTTTGGTTTTAGAGCTAATATACACAATGACTGTGTTTTAAAAGATTATTATTATGTGCTTTACTTGTGTCCTGTGTTCCAGGGAGGGTGTTATGGGTTTTTGATCATGAGGGGACTCACAGGTGTGCCTTCCACACAGCCCTTCCAGTGAGCAATCCACATGGATTGTCCTGGAATGCTCTTCCCATTAGGCAGGAGTGATTAGCTTTTATCAAACCCACAAACACAGCACGTGAGAGTGACATGCAAAGAAGGCATAAACACTTCCAGGGAGTCCTGACTGCTGGCAGTCCTCCTTTCCAGGACCTGTAACTCACCACTCTTGTGTCATTAAAGGGAACATCAGGCAGTTCCCATCTTGTTCACGCCGTTAGGTGCTGCCATCGACCATTAGAACACACATCAGTGCAACCTGGATGGTTTTAATGGGGTCTGTAAATACAGGAGCAATTCAGAGAAGGCAGCTCACATTTTGGTAATGTGCCATTAAAAGGCAGAAAGAAGAATAATAGGGAAAACAGCAGGGCCATTCATTCACCTCATTTTCATTAGGCAGCACAACGTGCTGCATCTCTGGTCATTCTGAGGAAAAACAACCTTGTCAAGGAAAATGTTGGTGCCTCCCTCGACAAGCAGAAGTAACTCTCACTCTGCAGGGTGCTCAGAAAGTTGCAACCTCCAATTGTGGTTTATGCAAACCCAAAATCTGTTTCTTGTTCTGACCAGATTCTTTCCTGTTTTCTGTAGAAATTTTTATATCTTACTGTTGCCTTTCCCTGGTCTTAAAATTAAAAGCCAAACACGGTTTATGGGAAAAATGGGTTTTTACCTCGGTATTTATTTAAGGATTTTTAGGTGCAGCACTTTGTCCAGGTGAAATGCCCCAAAATGCACACACACACACACAAAATAGATCACATATACAATTTATAGGCCTTGAAATTATCATATCTGCCAAAGATTCCCCAGTGAGAGACTTGAATGAACTCCCCATCCCAAGGAAACTCCCCTCTGCATGGGCCTATCTTAGTTTACAGAATGTGTTCTAGAAAGGACCTTGGTGTCTGGGGCTCCCAGGATGTTTGGTCTCCTGGCCTAACAGGATATTGGGTCTCAGCTAAGTTATCAGACTTGAAGAATTACAAGTGTGTGGGCTAAAAGCACTAAGAGTACACGAAAGCTATATAAAAGGGTGTATAAGGGGGGTATTAAAAAAAAAAAAGGCAAAAAATCATCCTGGCATCACTACCAGTACTATTTGAGGGACGATATTTTGTGTATTAGGTGCTTGATTTATCCTCCCAGTGTTCTGAGAAGTAGAGGTGAGCTATGAACTCTGCTGCAGATAACTGATTTCCATCATAAATGTTCGAGCGATTCAAAATGGTAGTCAACTGCAATTATTAAAATTCATTTAAAAACAAATAAAAGAAAGGAAAAGAGCTCTCTGTTACCAGTTACCAGTAACAGCAATTAAATCAGGGGAAAGCCTGCAGGAATGAGTTCACACCTGGAACACTTGGAAGTGAGGCACCTGATGGAGACTGAGCCCCTCTCACACATTGACTCCTGGGCTGGTGCTGCGCTGGGGTCGAGTGAGGATCTTCTTCTGCCTCTCTCTCACACAAAGGCCAAATATAGATTGCCACTACTGCTGAGCAGTTTGCAATCTTCAGTGAGTGACTGACCCAGATTTTCTTGTGGATCTTCCTGCATGGCATGGCTTAAAGGCTGTAACCTCATCCTGGCTCCCCAGGCCACAGATTCCATCCTCTCGGAGGCAGAATGTCGCTCTGAATTTCTCTAATCTCCAACCCGCGACTTCGCAAAGCCATTTTTATCTCCTTGTTTCTCTGCCCCTGTGTAGTTCTGTCTCCTCCAAATACAGCCAAGAAAATAACTATCCCAGGTCAATGTAATTTAAAAACTGAAAATTGTTTTCATGGAATTATTGGATTAGAGGTGAGGCTTAACTGATGGGTAAAGGGGTAAAACTTAGCAATACATAAAAATAAAATTTTGTGTCAGGTAATAAGATGTTAGACAGAAGATAGAATGAACATAAATAGAGATAGGAACTTGTTCCATCAAGAACTGCCCCAGCAAATATGCCATTTGCTTAAGAAATAAACCCAAGCAGCAAATTTAAATATGTTTGCCTTAATAAATCTTAACAACATATTTAAGTGCATAAGTCTTAGGAACGCCACATACCTAGTGTTCTATAGTTTATTCTCTACCAAGCCTCTCATTTCCCCTCAGAAAACATTTAATTTTTGGTATTTAAAGTTGATTTTTTTTTTCAGGGATACCCTAATTGTTGTCAAACTTACATGTCAGAGTTTTCCCATGGGATTTAATAAAATGATCATAGCAAAATCATGATAGTGATCCACGTTCTGCAAAACAAGAGAACAGTTTAATTTAAGCATAGGAAGAGAGATCATAGGAAAAACGAAGTAAAATATATTTAACTACAGCATTCACTATTAAGAGAAAGCAGATTTTTTTAAATTCTACTGAAAAAGTAATTGCAGTAATATATTGGATTTATAGGAAAAACACTGGTTGTATAACTGATTTAATGTTATGTTTCTATCCAGTACACTTTCCAATATAGCCATTCTTTTTCTTAACAGAAGGAAATATGTCTTTCTTTGGAATCTACTTTTCCTTTCCTTTTTGACGGCCGAAAACTTGAAAAGGTCACTTTCTTTTATAAAATAAATATCCTGGTAATTTGTGACTTACTAAAACATTGTTTCTTGGACCCAATTCCACCCATCTCATCCAAGTGCTCACCTGGTGGGGACACAGAATCCAAATTAAAATTTGTGTTGGTGGAGGTCAGGCTGTGAGTGTTTGATAACTTTTCCTCACTGTGAAGCAAGGCTGGACTTGTAGACTATTAAATGTATTCCCTGAAGGTTTTTTTCCCTGCATTCCCAGCAGAGAGAGCCTGGGGATGGATTTAAGGAAGCTTCCTTTGATGCCTTAAATGGCTGCCCAGAAACAGAGAGCAGACAGAAATAAAGGAATCAAGGAGGGATTGGTTGGAAAGGCCTTCAGAGGTACACTCTGGGCTCCAGAGGCTCCTGCCTCAGTGCATCCCAACATGGACAAGGACAGCTCCCGAGTTCTTCCCACTTGGATCTCAGCATCAATTCCCCAAGCAGAAGCCAGGCAAGGATGGAATTTGCCCAAGCTTGCCCCCCTGTCCCCAAGATTGTGGTTTGCAGTTGTTGGGCCTAGGAGGGTCTGGGTGTCCTTGGAGAGCTGGAGAGGCTTTGTTGTGTGTGTGTGAGCATGAGAGAACAGCACTGAACGAGCTCCAGGGAACTGCAGAGTGACACTGGGCAGGGCAGGGTTGGAAAAAGATAAAAGTTAGAACCTAAGGCAGTGGGGGTTCACCTTCCTGTGGGGGTGAGGAGAGCCCACTTCTGGTGTTGGCCCAGCCCATCCAGGTCTTTGACACATCCCTGGTGGAGACTGCAACAGAGAGGTGCAAGTTTGTGACAGGACAAACACAAGAATTCAAATGCAGTTGGCAAGGCTTTCCTTTTCTCCCTGTTTTGCAGAAGCATCATTTTAGGAGCATGTTAATCTGATCTGACAGGGAGTCGAACTGAATATAAAAAATGCCCAAGCATATGAACATGGCCATTAAACCAAGTTCTCTGCAGAGCAATGCACTCAGAAGTTAATTACAGCTGAATCTTCCTCGACCTTTGAACTTTTTATCTCTTGGCATTTTTGTACATTTGTTTCTGGCTGAAAGCAAGAAGCTGAAGAAACTGGTTAAAATCCCACAATCACACAGGATCGTTAATTGCTTTTCCTTCAGGTTAAGAATGTGCAGGTTAGCTCTGGTGTTTGGTGCTTGCAGTGTCTCATTAGTGAAACCTGCAGGACCAGCTCCTGGAATATAAGATCAACTGTCTAAACCGAGTATTCTTAATTACTTGGAATCTTCGTTCTCCCGTTACTGGAGAGCAAGTGGAGTGTTGCTGTTATTGTCTCAGTGCATGAGTGTTGGTGGTAGAGATAAGTCTGTAACAAAGCCCTGACAGGAGTAATTCATCTTCGAGATTAAGGGAGCAATTCTGTGCGTTGGTTATGTATTAATGGGACACGAGTGTGGTACATGGTAATGAATGTTCCCCCAGCAGCCTGAAAAGATGCTTTGCTGCAGCACAAGTCCTCTGAGTGTGGTTGTTTCCATTCATCCTCAAAACCTGTCACAAGTCCTCCTAATTTATGTCATCGTGTGCTACCATGCACTTGAACAAAATTGAGGCCGAATGTTTGTTATTGCTTATTCTCATATATTGCAAATATATGTTTATCTCTTAATAATCAGCCAAGTGTGGTGGTAAAACATTTTTCTCATTGGTCCCTGAGAAACTGCAAGTGGCACTAAGAGGGTTTTGGTTTTCTGTGATTAAGAGCACTGTTTGTCACTGCCACTGGGCAGGCCCCAGGTGACCTTGTTTGGTGGGTGGAAGTCCTGGGGGAAGAGTTAATTGGAGTTCTGGAAAATGAAAGTTACTCTCTGCCCACCATCTGTGCATTGGGCTGGTTGATCACCAGCACCAGGCCACTGTGAGTGCTGCAAGGATGTTTGAAATGAGGGAAACTCAACCAGGACAACACCGTCACAGTCAGATTTCAGTGCTGTGAATTACAGCGCCAGTAAAAAGAAAAATAAAGCAGATGTTGGAGTTGGGAAGACTGCCATCTTTTCAAAATGATGGAAAAGCAATTTAGGTTAAGTCCCATGTTTCTAAAGATTACAGAGTATTTAGTGTGAAATTCATTAACAGCTTGGGGAAACAGCTACCACTTCTTTTGGCCCAAAGGATTTCTGCGAAGTATCGTAGCAGTAAGCAACTTTTAAAAATTAAAGAGGTGAAATCTCCACAACTTTAATTGAAGTTCAATATTTTCTGTGGTTTCTAAGGGATTTGGCTTGCTGATTCTACCCAAACCCTCTACCTAGTTTCAAAGATAAAAAAATATATAATGCCAGTGCAACAGGATATTTTTTCTTTTCTTTTGAAAAGAAGATCATTTCAGAAAGAATGCTGATTCAATCACTGGTGTTATATACTCAAACCTGCACTTATCACTGATGAATACCACTCTAAAAGAGTATTTTCAAAATAACAAGAACAGGAAAACTCTGATCTCTTTCCTGGAATTGACAGATAATATAAAAACATGGAGCCAGGTTTATCAGTAAATCAGCTCTGTCACTACTGACAGTATTTGGGAAACCCCTGTGCATAGAGACATAAATTGTTGCTGTTATGTTCATCATGGGCAGGACAGAGAAAAAGTTCTGTAATATGAAAATATGTTTAGTTTGTAGCTGGATGAGTGAGACACCTTTTGGGAATTAGGCATGAGGAGATTAGAAAAACACGGTGAAAGACAAAGAGGCCATCCCCATATTATGAAAAATGAGCACCTGCCTTCCTTTCCATTCAAGGATTTTATATATTCACCCAAAGTGAGGCAAAGTGCTTGAAATAGGCTGAAGAAAAGCTCATTGTTTTTAAAGGACATCCTTGACGTTACGTAAGTAAATTAAAACAAGAGCACTTCACTCTGTCTGGGCAAAAGTCACCAGGGAAGTCCTGCTGCTGGCACTGTTTTTATTTGAATTGTGATGTCTCAAGTCTTGCAATGTCTCAAGCTCTGATTTGCTTTCAGTTTGTAGCTGTAATTAAAAAACAAATCGTTCAACCAAACCACAAGTTTGGACAAGTTCCTTCTCCTACAGTTTTCACCTATTAGGTGTCTGCAACCTCCAAAATACCATTTCTGCAAATGTAGAACATCACAGGGTTTTAAACTGAATTGGAACTTTCTTTGGAAAAGTTTTCCACTTTAAATTTCATGGTTTTTGTAGGTGTGTGACATTCTAAGTATCAAAGCTCTGCTGGGTAAGACTAAAGATGTGTCAGCTCAATGAGAAAATGAGCACTTGCTTGCTTGCTTACTCTAATTATTGCATGACAGTGATAAGAGGCAGCACTTTCATGTCAGAAATTTGTTAATAGTTTTCCTTTGGTAATTCAGAATGGTTGATGACTAAAGTAACTGGAATTTGCCTGTCAAAGTTGTAGTCCCAGCCAAGGCTGCTGTGTCTGCAGTAACACAAAGGTGAGTCAAGTCAAAATAATTTGTGTAGCAAGTTATTGATGTTCTGATGTAAGCCTTCAGGGCCAAAAAAGACAGAGAAAGGGAAAAAAAAAAGAGAAAAAGCAATTAGATATTATGATATGTGAGAGGACTATGCACTTGCAGAAATAGTAAAGGTGGAAGGAATAAATTATTACCCAATTTGCCCTTCTGGATAGCACAAACCATATAATTTAATGCAGATCTTGATAACTGCAGTTTAACTCAAGTATTGAAATATGTTTGTTTCCTTGACACTATAAAAGTTGAGATAATAACTGTATTTCACCTCATATTTCAGTGTAATTAAGTTTGAATTTACATTTTCTGTTCAATGCATATATATGCAAATATTCCCAAATACAGTGATAAATAATGGTCAAGTGGAAAAACACTGAAAGAAATTTGGGCTGGGGAATAGCTGTCTCTTGGCTTGGCTGCAAACTAAAAAGTGGAAGAGGAAAAGAAATTCCCAACTGAAAGGAAACACAGAAAAATATTTGCTGGACTTGTACTGGAGCAGAAGAGTGAGGAAAGTGAGACACTGCCTTTCCAAAACCCTTTGAATCGTGATGTTATAAAATAGATCAGGTTGGTATGAGTGTTGGGGAAACTTCAGTGTTAATTTACATCACTAAAATAAGTGAAACAGCAGGCAGATTGGAATCTCAGACCTGGATGGGAAAGGTGAGGCTTCCCTGCTGCAGAGAGAGAGAAAATTCATGGAGGAAAAGCAGGGAGGGGCAGAGCCATCCTTGCCTTGGTCCTGAGGGGTGCACAGGCCCTGCCCAAAGTGCTGTGGGCTCTGAGGAGCTCCCTTGGAGTGACCAGGCAGCCCATCCATGTGTTATAGAATCCCAGAACCATCAAGATTCTGGGAGAGACCTTCAGCATCATCCAGCCCCATCATCACCCCAGCAGCAGCAGCAGCATCAGCCCAAACCCTGTCCCCAAGGGCCACATGCAGCCTCCTCCTGAACCCTCCCAGAGACAGTGACTGCACCACTCCCTGGGCAGCTCATCCCAAGGCCTCACCACTCTGCCAGGGCAAAATTGTTCCCAATCTCCACCCTGCCCCTCCCCTGGTGCAATTTGAGGCCATTTCCTCTCCTCCTTTCCCTTGGGACATGGCAGCAGAGCCTGACCCCCCCTCAGTGCCCCTCCTGTCAGGGACTTGTGGGGAGCAATGAGGTCCCCCCTGAGCCTCCTCTGCTCCAGGCTGAGCTCCTTTCCCAGCTCCCTCAGCTGCTCCTCCCAGGATGTGTTTTCCAGCCCTTCCCAAGCTCTATTCCTTTCTCTGGACACACCTGAAGACCTCAACATCCTTTTAGAAATGAGTGGCCCAAAACTGGACACAGGACTTGAGGTGTGGCCTCACCAGGGCTGAGAAGAGCAGGACAGGAGTGACAGAGGCCAGCGAGCACTTCACACACACTTGATGGCAAAAAGGGAATTCCCAGGAAAAATGAAGAAGCATTTTTAGAAAGGAAACCGAAAGGGTCAACTGAGAGCACAAAATCTTTGCAGGTGTCATGGCTACAGCTGAAAGATCATATATTGGAGACAATGTCATCTGTTAAAAAGCTATCATCTATCAAATGCTGCCATGGTCAAACAAGAGGCTAAAGAAGGATAATAAAAGAAAGAAATCATCCTTCAGAAACTTAATGTTATATCCAAAACCAGAAAATGGAATAACTCAACCTCTGGTAGTTTTTATTGTGTGGAAACATAACATGTCAGGGCACAAAGATTTTTAGAAACAACTTGAAAAGGTATCGAGGAAAGAATGCATTTATTTACAGACACAACAGAAATAAAACTTCTGCCAGAGTGTACAGAGGGCCAGTAGATTAGGAATGTGTGAAAGGGCTGCTAGGGGAAGATAAGGCTGTACCTAAAAACCCATAAAGGATCAGCTGCAAAAAAAACAGGTCTGTGGAACAAAGAGACAAAATGAATGTTAGCAAATTGCTAGCACCAGACAGTCCAAAGCACTCAAATATCAGAAAAAGCCCCAACCACAATAGCATAAGAAGCAAAAGGCACCAGGAGAAACCCAGAACTGTTGAGGATGAAGAGTTCTGCACCTGTATAAAAAACATGTCTAAGAACCAGGTCACAGCTTTTAGAGAGTTCTTTGGGACGTCGCCAGCACGAGTGTGAAAGGTGTGAAGGGTGAGGTGACAGAGGCTCAGGATAGATTCAGAGAAACATGACACAGTTAGTTCTTAGGGATCTGCTGGTGCAGAATTATCCTAGAGTGTAAAACTTAATTATTATGTAGCGTAGACAGGAGACGACAAAATCCCAGGTGCCACAGGAGATGTGGTAACAGATTAATATTCTCTTTCTCTCTCCTCCCTCCTTTTCCCCCCAAAAGAATGAGCTATCAGATTGCATTATCTGGTGGAAGATTGGAATGAGCAATGGGATGCACATCCTCACACCTCGCATAATTAGGCCCAGAACCTTATTGCACAGAGTGTCACAGACACTGCAGATTTACATGGATTTAGAAAGAGCTTGGACAAATTCGTGGCAGGAAGCATCCCATGGGGGACTGCTGAATGCAGAGATGCCATCAGAGGAGGGCTCTAAGCTACAGAGGGCTAGGAAATGGGGAAGTATTCTGAAATATCAGTATGAGATTTCCCTGTTCTTAGAGTCTTTTTTAGGCCCTCCACCACCATTCACCATCAAAGATTGGATGATCTGATGCAGTTTCGCTGCCTCTTTTTAATATATATAAATATATTTTAATGAAACATCTGGCTTTTATTATGACTTTTAATTGTTTTTCAGAATTACTGAGAAAAGGAGCACCTTTATGCAGTAGATCAAATATAAAACATGTAGAAGACACAGGTCCAGGTCATTCCCTGTCAGAACAGAATCAATCCCAATCTGTTCAGTAGGAAACCCATAGTCACTGGTATAGGTTATTTAAGTTCATAGGAATGTAAAGTACATTTTTGTCTCTGCTGCTGACACTTTCATGTTATGTAAATAAGGAAATGTTCAGCAATGCACATTCTGGAACCATGGAATCCTCTTAAATGATTTTTGAAATCACCAGATCAGAGAATCCCACCTTCCCTCTCCCCATCTCTGCTTCAGTTGCTACTTTAATATTTTAAGATGAGTGTGAAATCAGTCACCTTAAAAAAAAAAATACCCCACAAAAAACCCCAATAGCAATGGACAGGATGCTTATTGGAGATGTGAAAGAATTATCAACTTCATTCAATCTGTTATGCAAAGCAAAGAAAAAAACCCAAATATGCTTACCAGGCTGCTAGTCAGGGGAGTCCCCAAGGAGGGGAAGATTTGTGTTTTGAGCTTATTTAGGCAGAAAAGAAATTGATCATCTATGCATTGAAGTGCTCAAACCACTAGACCACAGATTTGTGAAAATCAGCTTTTAACTCTCTTTTTTTTTTCATTTAGGTGAGAGTCTTTGGTGAATTTCAACCGAATTTGCAACTAGGTTGAGTCTGACCAGATTGTCTTGTCTTTGGCAAACATTGAATTTTTAGAAAACCCTTGGCAAGATCTGTTCAGAATTTCCTTCTTTGGTGGTTCCAGGAAGAAAAAAATCTTAGTGGTTTTATTAAGATTAGAGTTCAAATCTAAGTTTTCCCATTCCTGTCAGGAATTCCAAAACAAAGTTGTGTCCAACACAGTTGTAATAACAACACAGAATATTTGCATCTAAAATTTTCAAAGATGTAAATGGGGGAAGTGATTTACAATCCTCAGAATTGTAAATGACCACTTTAACACTGATTTCACAATTTGAAATCCGCCATCAGGTTGTTGAGGGGCTTTTGGTTATTTCTGTATGACCAATGCAAGGTTTTGCTACTTCGTTTTCTTCAGATGTTGTCTTAGGTTATTGAAATTTAAATGAAAACAGAATTTGTCTTCAGGCAAATAGAATAAGGCAGAGGATAAATTACATGTAACTTTTAATGAAAATATCTCATCGTAATCCAGGACATTGAATATTGTCCATCCATAGCTGCTTTGGCTCTCCAAGATTAATCAAAATAAAATCCAGGACAACCCATGGCAAGTTGGGTGTAAAATCCTACATAAGGATCTGAGAAAGGATATTCAATTTCTCTGTTTTTTTGAGTTTTTCGTTAGCAGTGGATAATATTTGAATTTGAAATTATGTTATGTGCACACTAGAAACTGCTAAAGTGAAAACTCATTTACAGAGCTGGATATTGAGTGCCAAATCATGGCATGGCAGTTCCAGGTGCTTGGCAATTCTTAGAAGGTGCTTGCTGGTGACAAAATTCCTGTACTATTTGAAGGACTTCTGCATCCAAAGCAGAGTGGGCAGCAGGTCAGGGGGGAATTCTGTCCCTGCTGTCTGCTCAGGTGAGACCCCACCTGCAGAGCTGCCCCAGCCCTGGGGTCCCCAACATAAGATGGACTTGGAGCTGTTGGAACAAGTCCAGAGGAGGCCACAAAGTTGCTAAAAGGATTGGAGCACCTCCCCTTTGGAGAGAGGGTGAGAAAGTTGTGACTGTTCAGCCTGGATAAGAGAAGGTTGTGTGGAGTCCACAGAGCACCTTCCAGTGCCTGTGAGGAAGCATGGAGAGAGACAATTCATCAGGAACTGGAGTGACAGGACAAGGAGTAGTAGATTCAAAGTGAAAGAGAGTTTAGATTGGATATTGGGAAGGAATTGCTCCCTGGGAGGGTGGGCAGGCCCTGGCACAGGGGGCCCAGAGCAGCTGGGGCTGCCCCTGGATCCCTGGCAGTGCCTAAGGCCAGGC
Organism: Erpornis zantholeuca; assembly: GCA_013400515.1. Lineage (NCBI taxonomy): Eukaryota > Metazoa > Chordata > Aves > Passeriformes > Timaliidae > Erpornis > Erpornis zantholeuca. The sequence goes on from VZTN01007684.1 coordinate 378,519, forward strand.
TGGACACTGGGGCTTGGAGCAGCCTGGGACAGTGGAAGGTGTCCCTGCCATGGCAGGAGGGTTGGAACTAAGTGATTTTCAGATCCCTTCCAACCCAAACCATTCCATAACTTTATGACTTTCTCTTTCACCCCCACCACAGCACCCAGACCTCAGTGAGAACATTACCAGAACTCTGCAGCAGCCAAGCATTCTTCTCAGATTTTTTATAGCTGTGGTTTGTCCCTACCCAGTAGAAGAAGGTATTTTGTGCCCCTTTGTTTTGGAGACTTGGAGAAAGGATGCTTGATCCCTGCACATGTAAATGCTCCCTGTTATGGCAGGGTCCTGGCCCTGATGGAGTCCTTCCAGTAATGCAATATTTCCACAGCTGAACTCTTGTTCTTCAAGGGACTTGAAACTACTGAATAACTTATGACTGTTTTTATACTGGTTCACCTTGACAAGGAAGTAAGAGAAATTATTTTTCATGCCATGTGGTCTGTAGATGAGGAAGAGAAAGGCAGGAGAGATAAAAAGGTGGGAGTGGAGGGAGTGTGGACATATGAAATTCCTACTCAGGGAAAGGAACATTTTTACTTTTTTCTCCCAAAAAGCCAACACACTGTTCTTGCTAATATGAGGAAAGTTCCATGAAAGATGCACAAGCACTAATTTCCTAAATAATCTCACATTACCACAATGCTTGGAGACTTTTTAGTAAAGGGAGTCAATAAAAGAGGAAAAGCAGAGCTTTATTTGCACACATGGGCAGGCACAAAGCAGGATTTTTAACTGGCACTGGAGTGATGAGAGCAATCCCTGAAGAATGCTTCCTCCAGACCAGACCTTGAATATTTAATAATGGTGAATTACCAGAACCCTTCAACCATAATGAAGGAATAAGCAGGCAATTAGAGCAAACTGCAAATCCCTTGCCCTAAAAACCCTCCAGCATTTTAACTCTCTCTGTGCATCTGCCATTCCCTTCTGATTTCTCCCACTTACTTAAAAATCACAGTGAGAAATGGCTTTTTACCATCTCTCAGAAACCCTCCTCCATCCTTCTCCTTCTCAGAAACAAACAGTATTGGTATCTTTCCTTGCAAAATTCAAAGCAGCTCACTGCTGCTTACTGAAGCTTCCTGGAGCATCTTGAGTTGGAATCACAGCCATTCTCATATGAAATGTGAGATATAACTCAGAAACCCACTTTCATGCATAGAAAGTGCAATGTTTAATCCTTGCAGAACATCAGGAAAACAACTCAAGTTGTCAGGAGCATCTGAGGACACGAGCAGCCAGTGGTGTGTTGGCCTCCTTTCTGTTGGTTTGTGGTTAGTTAGTGTTAGACAAACCCAGCAAAGCTGAGAAGCAAATGATTTATGTGTGCAGCTATAGCTCTGTACTTCTGAAATATCTCTGAAATCCTTAGAAATTCAGAATAGGCTAAGCAGATGAATGAACATTTGGGCCTAAAATTGAAAGTAAGCCAGGAGTTTCATATATAGAATCACCGAATGGTTTGGGTTGGATGGGACCTTAAAGATCATCTCATTCCACCCCATGCCACAGGCAGGGACACCTTCCACTCTCCCAGGCTGCTCCACCATCCATCCAGCCTGGCCTTGAACACTTCCAGGGATGAGACATCCACAACTTCCCTGGGGAATTTGTGCCAGGGCCTCCGCACCCTCACAGGGAAGAAATTTTTTTCTAGTATCGAATCTAACCCTTCCTTTTTCCAGTTTGAAGCCATTCCCCCTTGTCCTGTCATTACATCCTCTTGTGAATAGTCCCTCTCCATCTTGGTTACATCATAGTTCATACCATTTGAAGATATAAGTGTCCTGTGCATCAGATTTGGAATATTCTCCAGTGGGATCTGACCCCCTAGACTGCAATCTTAAGATCTACTGATACAGAGGAAGGATGGAAAAAAAGCCCTCATGGCTTATGGATGTTGCTGAAAATGGAACTTAAAAGGAATAATGAGAAACTGCAACCAGACTGAGGAGGATTTGGATCATTTAGGTAATTGGGTCAACAGATGGTAAAGAGTGTGGTATAGAAATATGTAAAATAATTAGTCTGGGAAAAGGAAACCAATCATCCAGCACACTGATGCGGAAACAAGCGTTGATTATTGTGGAGAAATTGTTTAAATAATCAAGACGGTGCTCAGCAGTAGAGAACAATGCAAACAAGTCATTAGGCTGCAGTAGAAAAAGGATAAAGAGATAACAGGTGATCTAATTTCTGTTTGCAAGATCTGACTTTTACATCTGGTCATAGGATTAAGAAGCAAAATCAGTGTTTCCTTATAAGTGATGCTTAAGGCCTTGTCTCAGTAGAGATGTATTGCACTACATGTTCACTGCTGAGAAGATGGAAACACCAGCAGAGCAAAGTTTTGGACAGCTTCTAATATTTTTATGTGGCATTGCTCTATGGATGGTAGGAACAATACCGTGGTCTTGGAGTGAACATTTAATGCAACAGAGTAGCACAAATAGCAGAGGATATTATGGCACACACGAAAGTTACTGTAGTTAAATTTAATTCAGCGTGGCTCTAGTTAAAGACTTTGAGATATTCAGAATCATGTTTGTTGTTGGAAGTACCTTGGTTTTGACATTGACAGGTGACGAACCTCAACATTTAAAGAAATACAAATTAGGAGCAATAGTTTGGCAATTTCCAGTATTTATGTACCTCCAGATGGACTAAATTATCTGCTGTTTTAAGTTCTTAAGCTGTTGAGAAGCTCTGTACTTTGCTTTAGCCCAGGCTTGGGCACTGTGCCTTTCAACAGATGCAGAGAGAGGTTTTTTTTTTTTTTAAACACTCCTTTTAAGCTTCATCTTTAAAGTCTGGTTTCCTCGATAACACACTAAAGAGATCTGCATCCAAAGTCCCTGTCAAAACCTCTTGTTTCTAGGATTTTACATTTAACATGGGTAGACATCCCCCAGACTGTACCCAATTCATCTCCAGCTGGATGAAAAAATGGACTTGCAAGCTTAGATTGCCCACACCAATCTGAAAAGTAATTCTTTCCAAGAAAGGGGAAGGTGGGGATGGTTGATGTGGAAGAGAAAATTAATTCCTTTTTATTGGAAAGGACATGTTTAAATTCTAATTTGTTCTGTACAGGAGTTGGCTTAAATTACAATTTCTGTAATCTGGAGAAATAGTGGTGGCCATAAATTCCCTATAGATATATATTACTTTCTGTTCTCATGTGAAGTTGAATTTCTCACTGTATTATTCAAAAAAGAAACATGATATATCTGAAGTCAGAGAGAACAATGGCATGTTTGAAGCTTTTTCAGAAACTGAAGTGATAATATTTATGATCTGGGTATTCCAAAGCATATGCCAAAGTGTAGGCCACAAGTATTAGAAATTAATTGTTCCAGGCAGGACATTCCTCTAATTAAGAGGTTGGATTTTGCATCTTAAACCAGCACAGATATATATGAACTTTATCTACAACCTTCCATAAAACAAGAGCTTTCCCTCTCTGCACATCCTGTGGATCTATAACAGAAAAACCTCTTCCAAACGCTGTTGTTGCTGTTTCAGTTGTGAATCTTTATGTTTGCAGTGACTTTTCTAGACAGCAGATACAATTCTTTTCCCTTTCTCATCTATTAATGCTTCCCATGGGTTTATTGTGTGGTGTTATCTCCAATCACAAGGCTGACAATGTTGTTTTCCCTCGCTTTTATAGACTTGAGGGAACAAATTGTGTTTCATAATCCACGCTTCCATCTTCTTCTTTAGATAACTAGCAGAATATGTTGGAAGCAATTATTCTGAAGTAACTTTTTTTATTGTCATAGTAAAGAATTTCTAGTTCTTCCCTTTAATTGACCTCAATTTGATATCATATTATTGTGGTTATTTCAACACATTTTTGTAAAAGCATTTTGCTAGAAATCATATTCCATCTAAAATGTGTTAGCTCAGGGCTCTGAATGTCTCATGTGATGATTATAATAATATAAAAATGATCACTTTTACACACCCCTGCAGCTTGCTCTCATGGTGCAGTTGCTACCAGCTTTCTTGCAGCATATTTAGATATTTTGCCTGTTTCACTCTTTTGACCATTAGGTATTGGAGACAGAAAGATTTCTACTGCTTTTCCTTTATTCCTACCCTTTCCAATCTTTTGAGCCTTTCCTCAGAGGAGTTGTGAATGAAGGCCACTTATGAGGCTGTTTTAATGTTGGCAACAATTCTAGGAGTCCCTTATTGCTTGAAATAAATAAATTTTTGAATCTGAGTTCTGAGAAAGTTTCTACTGTTCTGCAGCATTTAAACACCTCCTGTTTTCACAGTAACTTGTCAGACTGGAATAATAACACTTAAATTGCAAGAATCCTTCTATTTTCTCTGCCAGTGACTAAACCTGCTCTGTGTTGCTACTTTCAGTGAATTTAAAAGTTGATGAGCAGTGTGGTCCCATGGATGGGGTTGTAGTTCAAGGTTAAACACCACGAGGATTTTTAGCAGTGCTGCCACTGTGGCTCTGTTGTGTCAACGTGGTGACTTCAGGCAGCTGTGGTGTGACCCTGGACAGGTCTTCCTCTGGGTAATTTGGTTTTCTCTCTATTTCCCTCTGTCCTGCCCATTTATATTGTCCATTTAGAGGCTCTGGATAAGGTTCTGTGACAGGCTGAGTGTGTATTTATACAACGTGGATGATAGCAGTGCCTGGGAGGTATCCTGTTATAAATACTAATGGATTTGTTATAAATACTAATGCTTTGCTTTCCTATGTTTTTAGGATTTTCAAAAAATAAGTGTGAGCTGATCTTTTTTTTTCCCCTCAAAAAGCTGCTACGATGCAACTGTACTGGATGTAGTAAAAACTAAGGAGAGAATAAATTTTCTTGAGGCCCAGGGTAATAATCTCTAAGGCAGGGGAAGAGAAAAAAAGGCACATAGCAAACCTAATGGTCATGGCACACTTTCCTGTGCCACTTCTTGTAGGAGTCCAGGGAAGCCTGAAAGCTTCTCCTGCTCCTCTG
>VZTN01007684.1:383628-456331 GCA_013400515.1 Erpornis zantholeuca
CTTGAATGGTTGTTAGTAAGATATAAAAGTAGCTGCTGATCTGCAGCCATTGCCTTTCTGCCCTGGTGTCCTTGGAGGACACTGCCTCTGCCTCCAAGGTTTTGATAAGAAAAATAAACAACTCTGAAACAGCAGCAGAAGATCTCTTGCTGCATTTTTTCCAACATGACAAACCAAAAGAAGAAAAGCCCCAGGGCAGAGGACAGGGGTTGGAACCAGGGGTTCCAGCCCCAGCGGGGGCCCAGGCCTTCCACACTTCTGATGCATCTACATCAAAAATATCTACATCTACACTTTTGATGTGGCTCCTAAAACCTCCTAGCACCCTATGTAGCATAAGTTTCTGCAGCCTTTTGGATTATTTTAATTCTTTTTCATTTCATGAATGTATTCTTAGTGATGAAAACCCATCTACCTGGATGTAGATAAATTTTTCGTGCACAGGTTTCAGTCAAACTGGAATAGCAGTGGTGCAAGAGCTCTGTCTTCAGGTGGGATACTGCGAGGAGACTGGAAAGTCAAATTATTTTGGCAGGGACAAAACTGTGCTGTGGATGTGTAGAAGGGGTTATTGTATAGAAGGGATTGTTGGTCCTTGCGCTTACAACAAGCAAAATAAATCCCAGGTTGTTCAGGTAGAATATTCTGGGATGGAACTTCATCCTATTCCACCCCTGCCATGGCAGGGACACCTTCCCCTGTCCCAGGCTGCTCCAAGCCCCAGTGTCCAGGCTGGCCTTGGGCACTGCCAGGGATCCAGGGGCAGCCACAGCTGCTCTGGGCACCCTGTGCCAGGGCCTGCCCTCCCTGCCAGGGAACAATTCCTTCCCAATCTCCCATCTAAACCTACTTTCTGTCAGCTTGGAGCCATTCCCCATTGGTCTGTCACTCCAGTATCCCATGAAGACCACCCCCTCTGGGTATCTCACTCTAACTTTCCTTTAAAACACTTGTAAAGAAAAGGTTTTAAAATCTGCTTTTGAAAAAAAAATTAGGGTATTGTGTCCAAAGGGAAATGCTTGTTAAGCTCACATACATGACAGTCCTCCTTGGAAAGAAAGAACACTGCCAGAATACCCTTTTGTAAAGGAAGGGGATGGGAATCACTCACCTTCAACTTTCACATAAAAATGTGATTAAACAACATGTCACTGTTCTTAATTCAGTAGCAATGGTGAGATAAGCTCAGTACTTACAAAATAAAATGCTTAAAGCTTTTGATGTCTGTTGAACCAAAACCCCATAATGGAGTAACAAAATATTTTGAGGAAAAAAAAAAAAAAAAAGAATGAGCAAAACATGAGTAGAATCACAGTCAGCAGCAGGTCATACAAAGCAATTACCTCAATTAAAATTTTTTACAAAGGCCATAATTATTTTTTGTTAGTGTAAATGCTCTTGTAGCATGTTTTAATTCCCTTCATTTGGGGAAATAAAAAGAAGAAGAAAGGCCCAAATAGAGATAATTGTGAAATATGTTAGCTTTTTTTACAGCTTGTTTCTCATCCACTCAGGACTGCAGGGGGTCAGCAACACTTCTCAAGAAGTGCTGTTGCTCCTCAATTTTTTTCCATCTTGGCCACTTTCTCCCTCACAGGAAAATTTGAGATTTTCCATGATCGCAAAATTATTTTCAGCTCACTTTTTATAAAAGCAAACTTAGTTAAAGTCACTAGTGAAGGACCATATTTCACATATTTATATCAGGTATAATGCCTTTGCAGGATCCTGATCATTCATAACGAGGAGGGAAATTTATAGTTCATTCTGTTCTATTTGTCTTCCTAAGTGCAATCTTGGATGGCAATATGGGGATCAATTATAATTGCAAATTAGTTTTCTGCAAAATGGTTCTTGAACACTGAAATTTTCTCTGCCATAAAAGGGAATTGTACAGACTTATAAGAAAACAAAAATTATTTTTATTGTGTTTACCGCAAGGAACCCTAAGGACACTTTTCCAAAGGAATAAATCTGCAAATGGCTGATAATTGAATGTTGGGATTTTAAAACCTGCTTGGAAAACCTGGTCCAGTGATGCACTACTCTGCTATTATTTTTTTTTTTCTTAAATGAGGAGAAATTTTATTGAAGCAAACAGAATCCTAAGTGGTACAAATGACCAATGAACTGACACTATAAACTGTGTCTGAAAGGAAAGGACTTATGTTAAAGCTGATGTTACAGGATCTAAGGCCATTATATTACAGAAAATCAGTGAATCTGGGCATGAGAAGTCAGAAGGAGGTGATTGAGAGTGGCCAGCATGGTACTGTGAAACAGAATCATGAAGTTCAAGTAAATTCTATTATGGACACAATTTTTTGTTTGGTGTCTGCACAAAGTCTATTAAAGCAGTGTCTCTGTGCCAGGCAAACCATCATTACCAATAATTATGTTTCTAAATCAACTCCAGTGATGAAAAAAGAAAAAAAAATCATCGTAATTTAAAGAAAAGGAAGTATGAATAAGCTTTTACACTGCATGACTTTTTAACCATAGAGCATTTACTGAAGTGGACACAATGAAATGTGTTCTATCCTAACAAAAAGACCTTGGACTCCCAATTGAACTTCCACTCTGCATAAAAAAAGAAAGCAAATTTTGGGTTATGTTAGGAGGATCATGGTCAGCAGAAGCAGGGAAGTTATTTTCCTGCTCTAGCTGGTGCTGGTGAGGTCACAGCTGGAACACAGCTGTCGGGATAGATGTGGGGAAGCAGGAGATGCTCCAGCAGAAGGCAAGGCAAAGAAATAATTTCACTTCTTAAAGCTAGAACTCTAACTTATTTAATTCTAAGAGCATTTTCTACTTGGCAATAAATTATTTTCTTTCTGTCACTGGATTTTTTTCAGTAACTACAGCGTAACCACCAGGACATAAAGCAACTGTGAAAGAAAATTAGACTTCAAGTAAAAACTCGAATGCATCTTATATCTACACCTAGGGTGGTTTTTAGGTTGGAGTCTCTATTCTGATTCCAGTCCTTTAAGAATATGAAGGAATTAATGACAGATCAAGACTGGTGTAAACTTTCATTTATTGACAGACTATGACTACAATAAATATTATCTTAGTCATGTCTTGTGAATAAAAAGAGATGATTCACCATCCAGGCTGGAAGAAGGAAAACAACCCCAAAGTACTGACTTGACAGAAATGAAAGGCCATTGCTCTGTAGGCAGCAATGATTTAATGAGTTATGTCTAATGTGGCCAAATTAAAAAGTCCCCAGACTTTGCTCTGGTGTGGGCCATCCATGAGTTTCACAGAGATATAAATTTGAATTTTGCCTTTGCTTGGTCACTTGGCAAAGATCCCAACTGTCTCTGTCCCGGAGCCATAATTGGAAGCTGTGAATGCATGCAAAGATTTCTCTCCTCTGCTGCATTTTCTGCACATAATAATTTTGTTTTTACACCAGAGGCCTCCAGGGCTGCCCTTCGGATCAGAGCCCTCTCCCAGGCCCAGTGCTAGACAGGGCTCTAAGACTGCAGAGCTCACAACTAATACAAGTTGTGGGATGGTTTCCTGCCATGGTAGTGCTGCCCCAAGCTGCATTTTGCCTCCTGGTTTCAAATCCTACAAATGAGGTCATTGTATTTCTGTGAGAGGTCTCACAGCAAGTACAGTCACTCACCCACATAACAATTCACAAGATCGAGCCCTTATAGAATCACAGAATCATTTAGGTTGGAAAAGACCTCACAGTTCACTCCAGAGGTGGTGGCTCCTCCTGCCTGACAAACCTTCCCATAAAGAATTTCTTCTTGAATTAGCTTAGCTACAGCAGAATACTGAGAAACAGTAAAACTTTGGATGAAGACTCATCCTTCTAAATTTATTGGGGATTTAGTAATGAGGGCCTCCAAATAGAAATCATTGCAAATAGAAATCATTGACAGTACAAGCACATCCTGCATGTGTCACATGTCTTACAGATAAAGAGTGAAGTGAAGCAAATTTGGTAACAGTTGTGTTTGGGCAAATTTGGTAAAAGTTGTGTTTGGGCAAATTATCCTTTGATAAAACCAAGCAGTATTTTTCACACACACACAAAAAAAAACCCCAAACCAATCAACCAACCAAATAAACAAACCAAAAAAAAAACCCAAAAAAAACAAAACCAAAAAAACACAAACAAACAAAAGAAGCTAGAACTGCAATTCTGCAATTTCTCTGTTAACTTATTTTGCATCACTAATTTTTCCCATGTCCAGATTTATTTCCATCCACCTAATTCTGTCTTCCCATTTTCCCTGTGGAAGTGTTGTCTGAGATAGACAGGATGTCTATATTTGCACAGAAGACTATTTCAGTTTTTTCACCATTTCATTTCATGGTTGTCTTTATCCCACAGAGCTGTTCTTTTTTGAGTAGCTCCTGGGGTGAGGGTGTTGCAGAATGTCCAGAGGTGATTCTTTCCTTTCTTTTCCTGGAAACACAGCCACTTGCACTTGGAAGAGGAATTTAAGGTGACAGGAATCTTTTTTTCAGTCTTCTGAAACAGAAAGGTTTTTACTTTCATTCTGAATTCTCTTTGAAATTTTAAATTCCACTGTGATTTTACCTATAAAGAGAAATTAGTTTTTTTCCAGACCTCTTCCTTCTGCAAATGCAACAGAGGTAAACCCAAAAGTTTGCTAAGTGTTCCCTGTTTTCCTTTGGCTTAATCAAATCATGACCAGCTTCCCTCCTCAGCTCTCAGGGGAGTAAAAGATTTGCTTCCCATTAGAGATATCCTGAGTTTGATGTCCTCTGACACCAAAAAAGTTGTAAAGTCTTTGTGAATGCACCAGCCCTTTCTGGATTCATGGTTTTCCAATTATGTCTTCTGGGAGTTTGGATACCTTCCAGTATTTTCAACCATATTTTTGATTTTGAAAGATCTCAGACCTATTTCCAAAAGAACAAGTGAGCTGGAAAGGAGGAAAGCAAGATTAAAAAAGAGAGTTTAGGGGTGAATACATTGAGATTTTGTTCAATTTTGAAGTGTACATGTTTAAGTGATGCTAAGCAGTGCAAGATGAAGATTTTTGTAAAACGTGAGCAATTAAGGACTCCTTTTTTTTTTGTGATTTCTGTTGAATTCAACTGTTGAAAACTACTTCAGCTTTTCTGAGGCTCATGAAACTTAATTTGTGCAATCTTTTCATGCACAAAACAGCCTTTAAATCAGGTTCTCCTTGGAGATATCATCACTAATGCTGAAAAGAAGATGTTTTAACACTACACAGTGCTAGAATAAATTGGGATGTACAGGCCTGGTGTGAAGTGTTGAAGGGGTGAGGAGGGTGTGTGCGAAGGCAGAACAATGTTTGACAAGCTGAAAATGGAGGAAAGCTTAGGGGGATGTTCTTCCTAATGTGGGGGATCAATTAACACAAAACACAAAGTAAACAGAAAATATCAAACCCATTTTGCTGGGGTTGAATCACTGGAAAAATCACTGGTTAGGAGGTAGGAATCCCTTTACCTGTAGGCTGCTATCTTAAGCCTGTAACTCTAAATATAGAAAAACAGTTTTAAATTACTTCTCTGGCCTAAGTAAAATGTTGTGTTTGTCCCTTTCCCTCCTTGGCTATAAATATTGTCTTCATAGCAACCAATCTGAACCAAACTTTCTGTACAGGTCAGGACCACAGTTGCACGTTCACTTCTGGCTATGGGCTGGAATGGGAAATGCTGAAATAACCAGGAAAGAAATAACTGTGACTGCAACCAAAAATGATGAAAATCATATGTAAAGGGATGGAAATAGACTTTGAATGACTGTTGAAATGCCTAATAGTTTACAAACCATCTGCTGTTAATTTTTGTTGTTGCTTTGTGAATGGACAAGGGAAAAGATTCCTTCCACTTGAATTTTGCCTAATTTGAATTAGACAATGATAGAATTTATATTATCTCTGGAGCAGTTGCATTTGGGAATCATTAATCAGTCCCTCTGAGATGTTTTTATAAAGCCTTATTTTGTCCTTCAAGTTTCTGAGCCATTCAATGCAAAGCAAGACAGAGAAGGTGTCCCTGCCTCACAAAGTGAGTAGCAGGATTGACTGTGGGCCCATGCTTATTCCCCATGATTCTGCTTCCTTTCCATATTTTTTGCTGGTAGTCCACCTGCAGAAAAAATGCCAAGATGAACATATCATTTATAAGAGCATTAAACAGAGGAAATGATGTGGTGGGCTGTGCTTTTTTGCTCTTCAAGCACCAGTCTGTGCAGAAGATGTGAGATTTTAGACCAAGTATTTGTCTCTCCTGTTGTGGAGGAGTGCAGAGCTGCCTGTCTCAGTTATTCCTGCATTACCCCATTTTTCAGAACAATCTTTAAGCAAGGGTTTGATTGGCAATCAAAATCCCCCTTGGCACAGTGGTGTTGATGAGCTTGGACAGGGTACAAAAATTTACTCACTGTGAATAAGGAAATTGGTGGAGGGAAAGGATAGGGACATGTTAGGACTTCTGAGTCCCAGGAAGTGGATCTTGCATTTTTTAACACTTTCCAAAGAGAGATGCTGACTGAGTTCCTTGACCACAGTATTTATTAAGTTCAGCATGAAGAGGAAACCAAGTAAATGGATCTTGAAAAGGGGATAAAAAGGATTGAAAGCACAAGTGCTGGAGTACACATGAGAAGGTGACAGCAGATACAAGAAAATGCTTTGTGTGATTTTGCTAATAGATTTCGAGCAAAAATTTCTGGGGATTGAGGTCAGCCATTTATCTCTCCTTCCAATCCCATGTGAACCCCCCCAGCTAAAATTGGACATTGGGGCTAGACTGAAAGGAGGAACAATGAGGAATTCTTACCTCATCTACCTCAGTTTCTACATCAGGGTTTCCTAAGATAATATCATAGACCAGAATCCCAAAATCATTTAGGTTGGGAAGGACCTCCCAGACCATCGAGTCCATCCTGGGGCTGATCCCCACCTTGTCCCCAGCCCAGAGCACTGAGTGCCACCTCCAGCCCTTCCTGGCACCCCTCCAGGGATGGGCACTGCAAACCTCCCTGGGCAGCTCTTGCCAAGGCTTCCCCTCCCTTGCCATGCACAAATTGCTCCTGGTGTCCAAGCTGAGCCTCCCCTGGCCCAGCCTGAGGCTGTTCCCTCTCCTCCTGTCCCTGTTCCCTGCCAGCAGAGCCTGACCCCCCCCGGCTGCCCCCTCCTGTCAGGGACTTGTGCAGAGCCACAAGGTCCCCCCTGAGCCTCCTTTTCTCCAGCCTGAGCTCCTTTCCCAGCTCCCTCAGCTGTTCCTTGTAGGACTGACTCTCCAGACCCTTCCCCATGGGCCCTGCTCTAAATTATTAGGAATTACTGAAAGGAGTTTTTAGGTTTTCACTCATTGACCAACAGGCCTCAGGAGAAATCTGCTCTCTCGATTCCTCTCTCAGAAGTCTGGTTCTGGTGTCTAACACACCTTGGCTAATGCCAAACAGCATATGGTGCTAGCTACAGCTGCAAATATAATTCATTGAGAAAGAGCTGAGGGCACCTTTGGAGTTGTCCCAAGCCACCCAACCCTATGATAAGATGTTGTTGTGTGTTTTGCAGCTTGTCACTCCTCCAGCTTTTTCATCGTTCATGCGATCTTGTTTACAAAAAATTCCAGACAATAAATGTATTGCAGAACAGCAAGGATTTAACAAGTAATGTGCTGCTGAAGCACCTCAGTAATACCTTTTATTTTTTTCTCAACTCCACTTCAACCCGAAGGAAACACACAGATTAAAACATTTCTGTGACATGCTGGGATCTAGACCTTTGTAAAGACTTTTTAAAAGTTAAGATTATATTGTTCAGAGACAGCATCTTGGTCTGACACAGAAAACCATTCTCTTAACAACTGCATCAGCATCTCAGCAGCTCTGCTTTAATTAAATCTTCACAATTAGACAGGCTTGTTATTGTATGTCATTAGTCTTCCTAATACCTTTTTACCTATTATCACCTCATTTTCAAGCACGCATCTGTTGCAGGGAAGCTGCTTTTCCACCTCACTTCATTGCTTACTGATTTACACCTAAAAGGCTTTAGGCAGTTATGTTAACAATTATGAATTGTCTCGGTGAAAGTCTAAGGAACAGATTAAAATATGTGCTGGAGCAGTGAGCTGAATACAAATGTGAGGAACAGATTCTGGAATTCACTAAGTTTTTTCCTTTTGGGGCTTGCATTTCCATTTGGCTCAATTCTTTCAGAAATATCCCTTCTAGGACACATCTTAGTACAAACTTTTCTCTCAGATTGGTTTCTGAACAGGGAGTGCAGGGAATTTGTTCCATTCATTCCCCGGAGTCGTGGCTGAGCATCAGTGTTTTTCTGGTTTACATCTCTGAGAACTCAGTTAAGATATTTAATAACAACATATATTAAAAAAAAAAAAATTGAATTATGGTACTTTGATTTTTGAACATGTCAAATTTTACATAACCCTTCATTTGTCTTTGTGTCTGATAATCAGCTTGTGCAGATCCCTAAGATGTTTGGGATATGAAAACTGGATTTTACTATGAGCCAGACATCCTTTGGATTTTAAAATCTGTTAATATTCATGACAAACTTACAAGGCCACTTATATACATATTTATATATACTATATATATAATTGGCTGTTGTGGTATTGATTAGAGCCTCTGTCATACCAGAATGGCTTCCAGCTGATAAATGAAAATGTTGATTATTTTTCAAAGGCAAGATCTGGGCCTTTCTCACATCTATTTCTTGGCTTTCTCCCTCTTTTAAATTTGAGACATAGCATTGAAAATGCAATTTTACCTCTTTGTCTGGGCAGTGTAGTAAGAAGGAATATGGAAATCATGAAAAGATTAAATAAATCCTCTAAACATAAACAAAACAAACCTCATTGCAACTAAGGAAATTCCATAAGGAGGAAATGAGAAAACTGGAAGGAAGCTGCAGGAGCTCCACGGTTTTAAAACTCCATGAGGTCATAAAACTGGATAAAATACAGGGGAAAAAAGAAATATTTTTATTTTTAGTTGCAGATATTGCACGATTTGCCATTCATTTACCAGCAGTAGTGAACAATACTGGCATTCCAGTAGTCATGTTGTCAAAGTGACCTTTTTTTAATGTCACATGTCACAGGATTTCATGTCACACTAAGATAACATGACAGGACAGAGCCAAGCTTTCCTAATGCTTCCCTTTCACCTTCTCAAAAGTGCTGGAGTCCCAAGGAAGACGATGGGGGTGTGGGATATTCATTGCTGGATGATTCAGTGACCACTCTAAAGAGAAAGGTCACGCAGCAAGGCAGCTTGTGCGTTATAATTTCTCTTAAAAAAAAAACCCAACAAAACAATAAAATTGAAATAAAGTGGCAAAACAAGCAGTGGTGCTTTAACATCAGGTGACAAGCACAAACTTGAAATGCCAGCACTGGTTTGGGATGCCACTCAGATGCTTTGTGCAGTTATCACTGTGCCTCTGACAAACACAAACTAAATGGGAATGCTCTGTTCCAGCTCCAGTTTGCACCTGGTGACTGTGAGAACACAGAAGGACATGGACAGGGCAAATAACAGATTCCTTTTTTAGAGGCACCCAGGATAGCTAAAATGATCATAAAATGGGGAAACTTGGTCTAGTGGAGGTGTCCCTCTCCAATGGCAGGGAGGTTGGAATTAGACTTTTAGGTCCCTTCCAACCCAAACCATTCCGTGTTTCTATTATTCCATGAAATCAACTTTCATATGTGCCACTGTTGGCACTGAATTGCAGATAACAGATTACAAGAAATTCAATTAATGAATTTTCAAATCATTTTGTTGTTCTTTCTAAAACAGTAGCACTGAAACCACGACATGAACAGGACCCTGGATTTGGTTCTTCATTTTGGTTCATCTCAATGTCAGGCACAGCAGAACAGGGTTAAATTTTAAAAAGTTACAATAAATTATTCGTGCTTTAAATGAAACAGGCACACAGTTTATCCATGATTTTTATCCATGATTACTATTATCACTATGGCCATTTAGTTAACACAAAAGTAGTTCATAATTCACGCATAGATGCCTTTTAAATCTCTGTTGTCAAATGTCTGTATACAAACAGATAAAGCAGAGATAGACACTGTTTGCTACTGTTTTCCAGACTTGGCTTGGACTATTAAATTAATTTGTCTCGCCAAGAAGAAAACTCACCCCAATCCACATCAAAAAACTCCAAAGAGAAATGTTTAAAGATTTATTTCCAAAGAAAGCAAGAACTATCTTGTTGCTGGTGTCTTCATCAGTGCCCATTCATAGAATCATAGAATGGTTTGGGTTGGAAGGGACCTCAAAGATCATTTTGTTCCAGCTCCTCTGCCATGGGCTCATCACTATCCAGAGACATGGAACCCTCAGGAAAGGTGGAGGAGGAACTCAGAGAGCAGGAAATAACCTGTGTGGCAACTGCTTGTTAACCAGAATGTCAGAGGGGTTGGATGTGACCTCTGTACCTCAATGGTCCTGACTGATCCAATAATAAAATATTAAAATAACAAAAGATAAAAAAAAATTTAAAAAACCAAACCAAAACAAAAAACCCCAATTAAAAAAAAAAATAATAGAGAATAATAAAAGATAAAAGAACAAAACCAAAGTAAATCTAGCAGGGAATATATCTTTCCCCTGATTTTACCTGGTTTGTGTTTTAATTGTTTGGAAAGCCCTCTGGTGAGATGTGTCTTAATTAAAGCTTCTGGAAGTTGGGCTTATATGGTCTTGATGCTACAGGAGGAAATTAGAGCCCAGCAATTGTGAAGACTAACAGAGTACAGAATTAGGAAAAAACATAGAATTAGCTATTCTAGTTCAGTATTAGCTCAATATATTAATTCTATATAGCATTGGCTTATGTTCAAAATACTATCAGGATATTTATTTTATTAATATTTTTATGTTTAAAAATCCCCACACACCTTTATTTTGAGAAGAGAGGAGGAAAGCATTCTATGATGATCAAGTTATAGCCACAGCAGGAAGTGAAAGCAGTAAGAAAATTCCAAGAATCTCCCCAAAGTATACAGAAATTCCATTTTCGTGGAACCATTGAGTGGTGTGGGTTGGCAGAGACCTTAGAAGATCCTCCAAGTCCAACCCCCACCTTCTTCTCACCAGTTCTTTGACTGGAATTTTCATTCCCTGTTCCCTGTACCTTCTATCACTTCCCTTCCTACACAGCATTTTGGGATATTTGCAAATGCTTAAACATTTCCAGAGCAGAAGCATGGAAATGTTGTTAAATCACAACAACTGGCTTCCAGCTGGTTTGCAAGGAGGGGTGCCTTCCTACATGTTTATCCTTATTCATCCTGTAATTATGGCAGGATGACTAGAGGAGCTTTTAAAAACACCAAAAAGAACCTTTTGCAAGCGTAGCAAATAATTTGCAGGCCTTAAAGGGAGCAGGCTTAATGATCTTGATTGGAATTTGAATTGTGATATGGCAGTTTACAATATAAAAAACTCAGAAATATAGTGAATTTGGGTAGGTTTATGAGTTGAGTAATTGGCCTTATTTGAAGTAGTCTTGGCGAGATATGGTTTTTAAAACAATTCCTTTCTTTTTCTGTATTTTACCTTCAGCATCTGCTTTTCAGTAGAGATTCTTGCTTTATTTTGAAATCAATGGCACACTCTGGAGAAACAGAAAAGCCACAGTGTTCACAAAAATTTGAGCTGAACTGAAAATTATGCAGCAGTGGCTCAGCAGGAAGTCACAGAAGGCTGGATCTGCTTTCAAAAATTGGATTTCAGGAATAGATGTTCTGGGATCCTGAAGGCAGATCTCAGTGGGCTGATTGATCTCAGTCCATCGGATGCCACAGCCTGAGCTGCAGATGAGAAAAGACTGGTGGGAAGCACTGCCAGGAAGAGCTTCTCCAGGTGATTTTTGTTTTTTCCTTTCTTTCTGTGCTTGCAACAGTGGGCAGAAAAGCTAATATAGTGTAATAGTTTGGGTATCCATAGGTATGTGCTCTCCAGTTTGTTAAGAAATTTCATGCCTGTCAGAACCATCAAGAAAACGTTCCAGGAGTTTTTTATCACACCCTCTGCAGATGGCCATGCTCTGAATATGGGTGTTTGTAGGACAGGTTGCAGAAATACTATTTAAGAATACATATTTACGTTGGTGCCTGCAAGGAGTTCAAACAATTCCTCTCCCTGGTCCTTTTCACCAGGCCCTGGGAGCAGGTGCTGAACAAATCCTGTCTTTTCCAGCATCACTAATTCACTCCACACTTGCCCTTGGAAGATGAGCAAACCAAGCCCTAAATCACACAACCCCAAGAGCCCTGGCAGCCAAAAGCAGGACAGAAAAGGTGTTTGTAATCTGTGCAGAAGCCCAGCAGCACTTTGAGTGTTGGATTTGCAAGTGCAGGGTCTGTTTAGGGTCTGTTTAGGGATGATTTTTAAGAACCGATTGCAGATGCAGCCAGATCAGTGTCCTCACACCTCTGCCTGGTGAGAAGGGTCCAACCTTCCCTCTTAATTCAGCCTCTCTGTGCTCATCTAAGCCTCAGCTGCCTCAGGGCTTGGATAGGAATTTTGCTTGAGCAGGATTTGGGATCTCAAATGGCTGACAGAGTTGCAGCTTCCTGCTTGCTTGTTTAGAAAATGCAGTGCCAATTTTTCCAGTTTTGTGTCAGTTCCAATCTGTTTCTGGATTGTTTCCACAGCCAAATCATTCATTTCTTGGTGATTTGAGGGGTTACTGCCCTCTTCCAGTGATACCAGCTAAGCTGGAATTCACTGACGTGGGCAAAGGTCTTGAAACTGCCTGTGAGATGCTGTCAGTCACTACTCCCTCAGCTTCCCTTGTTGTTTGAACAATCATGGAGTCATGGAATGGTTTGGGTTGGAAGGGACCTAAAAACTCATCCAGTGCCACCCCTGCCATGGGCAGAGACACCTTCCACTGTCCCAGGCTGCTCCAAGCCCCAGTGGCCAACCTGACCTTGGGCACTGCCAGGGACCCTGGGGCAGCCACAGCTGCTCTGGGCACCCTGTGCCAGGGCCTGCCCTCCCTCCCAGGGAGCAATTCCTTCCCAATCTCCCCTCTAAACCTGCTCTCTGTCACTTTGAAGCCATTCCCCTTGCCCTGTCACTCCAGGCTGATGGGAAATCTCTCTCTCCATCTTTCCTATAGGCTCCCTTCAGGTACTGGAAGGCCACCATGAGGTGACCTCAGACATTTCTCCTTTCCAGGCTGAACAATCCCAACTCCCCCAGCCTTAACAATGGAATGCCACATTTGCACTGCAGTTTATAAAACTGAGATTTTCCCTGGCAGATTTCTGAGTTTATTTCTGAGCTATAAAATGAAGGTGAGCTCAGTGTCTTATGGCATGTCTGGGATTCCTACCAGGACAGTCTGTGCAGTTGTAAAACTCAAGACAGAAATTGGAATAAAGAACTGTCATTCCATTATGAATTCTGCAAAAGCTTTTCCCGGCCAATAATAACCTTCCCATGCTCTCAGGGATCTGTGTGGATCTATTCTCCTTTATCCACAAATGCTAGGCAGCTACTACCAGACAAAACTCTTTTTTTTTTTCTTACAAGTGTTAAAATTTCAGTCCTGCAGTAATCTCTTTGGTACTGCATAAGCAGAGCTTCACAAAATACATATGTACTGTTCCATTCCTCTGTAATAAAAGCATTTCCCAAATAACAGTGATGTGCAAAGAAGCACAGTGCTGCTTTCTGCAGTGTTGTTTTGAGTAATGATATCCAGCAATTCCTCAGTGGCTGAGGCTTTGCTTCAGTCTTTTGTAAGGGAGTTTTATATTCCGAGTTTGAGAGCGACAACAAGGCTGCCAGACTCCCAGGAAAAAAGAGCTCAAAGCAGCCACTCCTTTGTGTATTGCCATAGCTTGGAGGAAGCTGTAGGCATGGCAGTAAAGCAAGCAGAACTGAATTCTGCTGCTTAAAGATGAGGGACCTGAATCACAAGAAGTGATGAGAGGTAGAAGGAAGGGGCAGGTGACCTCAGAGGTCAGGTCCTAAACCAGGTCTGGCTCAAGCAGGGGAGGAGGCAGAAGAAGTTTGGTCTGTACCACTGAGGTTTCCCTGTGAGTGTCCTCCCTGCACTCCCCAACGTGAGGATTGGCAGCAAAAGTTATAAACAGCCAGTGTTCTACATTAAAGAGAACCCCAAAAATATGAATATTATGGTCTTGGTCCCAGAGACCCTAAGATGTAAATAGACTTCACTAATATTAGTCCTCAAGCATGAAGCAGAGTTGAATTTAGCAATTCTAATTTTCCATGGCGCAGACTTAAGTAGTTGGAAACAAACTCACGCTTTGTCACTTCAGTATTTTAATTCTACATGTGACATGAAAGCAGTTTTCACTCATTATAACATAACTTGGGCTGATCAAATAATTTTTAGTGTAAAATGTGGAAGAAAATATGGCAATGCAATTGCACTGTAAAATTTGAACATAACTGCAATTCTCACTTGCAGTTGTCAAAGGTATTGGGTCCTCATTTCGGCTTATTGCTCTTTTACAGAGGAAACTCAAACTGGAAATCACATGCATTTCTTCCAATCCCAATTTTTTTAAGTGTTTTAGCAGAAGCAAAGAGAGTTCAGAGTCAAGGAAAAAAAAGTTCCCTTACTCCTTACTTTTTGTGCATGCATATGTATAGGAATTTGTACTTAAGCAGATGAAAGGCTGTACTGTACTTCATGTGCCCTTCCTTTTTTCAAGCTTTTAGGCTTGCAGCAACCCGTGAGAGGCAGCATGATGTCATTATAATCACAGAACAATTTTCTTCCTCCTGGAAAGAAACACATTGTTCCCCCTCAGTGAAAGAAAATTGAAGCTTTCAGTGTTGCAAATAAAATAAGATACATCTGAGTTGTTGTTTATCCTTAATTACTGCAGGTCTCTGAGAAGCAAGAGATGTTGCATTTCCAAAGCAAGTATCTTTCCTTAGCCTTTGTTTCATTAAAAAACTGTGAGTTTGGTGTTGCTGCTCCCCATGTTTGTGTGCAGTGTGTAGATTTTTTGCTGTGATTTGGGCAGTCCCGACCTGGCCCCGGAGGCTCTCTCAGGTAATAGGATTTCCTGGTCCCTGAGTGTTTGTGGGGCAGGGAATCTCCGTCCCTGAAGTCCCAAAGTACCCACCTGGGGTGACACAGGGCATCTCATCAACATTCAGAGCCAGAGCTGGAGTGGGAAAGGGAAGGGGCTGTGGGGGGTAAATCACTCAGAAGCAAGACAAGATGAAAGGAACACGCTGAGAAGAGCAGATATTGTTTCCTGACTGAGCTGGGGAGGAAATGGAGAGGCCTGTGGCACATTCCCTCTGAGCCACCCTTCCTTTGCACGGCAGGGTGGGGCTGTGCCTGCAAAATTGTCAGCCCAGGGATGACACAGAAGAGCAACCACAGCTGCCTGATGTGGCAGGGGATTAAAAAGCACAGTCATCCTCTGCAGCAGAGGCTGTGCAAGCTCCAGTGCTCAGTAAGAGATTTACACACACACACTGGATCTCTCTGAGAGCTCAGCTCCATCCCCGAGCCAGTTTTTGCAGGCCCTGTAGCTGGTACAGGAGGTGTGAGGGGTTCAATCCCCCCTTCTCTTGGGGTAGCTCAATGCATTCTCTCAGAAAACCAAGAGCTGGGCTGTCCATATGGTGATGTTTTGGCTGTAAATCGCCTCCCCTGGTTTCCTGATGGCTCTCTGAACTGGAGCTCCATGTGGGATTGAGCCAGCTGAGACTGAAGCACAGAGTGCTCCACGGTCTGTGATGTTCTGCTTGTGATGCTTTAGGTTTTAACTTTTCTATTTCTCCAACCCTGCCCTGCCCAGTGTCACTCTGCAGTTCCCTGGAGCTCGTTCAGTGCTGTTCTCTCATGCTCACACACACACAACAAAGCCTCTCCAGCTCTCCAAGGACACCCAGACCCTCCTAGGCCCAACAACTGCAAACCACAATCTTGGGGACAGGGGGGCAAGCTTGGGCAAATTCCATCCTTGCCTGGCTTCTGCTTGGGGAATTGATGCTGAGATCCAAGTGGGAAGAACTCGGGAGCTGTCCTTGTCCATGTTGGGATGCACTGAGGCAGGAGCCTCTGGAGCCCAGAGTGTACCTCTGAAGGCCTTTCCAATCAATCCCTCCTTGATTCCTTTATTCCTGCCTGCTCTCTGTTTCTAGGGAGCCATTTAAGGCATCATTTGTCACAGAAGGTTCCTCTTCATCCAGCATGGCACATGTGGGATGTTGTTACCATTCCTTGGCAAAGCACAGCTCTAGCACCTCCAGTTTATGAAATTTGTGTGTTGTATTCCTAGGATATGCTCTCCTTGGGCTCAGACTTATGCTTGGCCACTGAGAGCCTTTCTGCTGCTCCCAAAATCAGTGGCCTGACTCCTGCAGGACCTGAGCTGCCATCATTAGAAACTGCCTCTGAAAAAAATTTTGATTTCTTTTCTATGTTTCTCTCAAGGAATTATCTGAGATTTCTAGGTGGATGACTGATCTAAAACCTAGTATTTTGACTTGGCGTCCTCCCTTGATCTTAAAAGGAGATTGGAGAGCTGTGTGTAACCCCTTCCTTAATCAGTTTAATTATTCATTCTCTGTGAACCAGATTCGGTTANGAAAAGGTTTGATTTCTTTTCTAGATTTCTCTCAAGGAGTTATCTGAGATTTCTAGGTGGACGACTGATCTAGAACCTAGTATTTTGACTTGGCGTTCTCCCTTGATCCTTAAAAGGAGATTGGAGAGCTGTGTGCAACCCCTTCCTTAATAAATCAGTTTAATTATTCATTCTCTGTGAACCTGATTCGGTTAGAGTAGGTTTAGATTGGATATTGGGAAGGAATTGTTCCCTGGCAGGGAGGGCAGGCCCTGGCACAGGGTGCCCAGAGCAGCTGTGGCTGCCCCTGGATCCCTGGCAGTGTCCAAGGCCAGGTTGGCCATTGGGGATTGGAGCAGCCTGGGACAGTGGAAGGTGTCCCTGCCATGGCAGGGGTGGGATGAGATGATCTTACAGATCCCTTCCAACTCAAACCATTCTGGGATTCTTTGATTCCATGATTCCATGATTACTTGTTTTCTACCTGTCAAAAGGGATCACCAGTCTGGGAACACGTGTTTCTTTTTTGTCTGAAATTAATTTTTACTGGGTGTGTGGGCACTTATTGTAGGGAGCAGATGAAGATTAAGAAGTTGCTGCTTCTGCAGAACAAGAAGGGAGGGCTGTGAACCTGAAAGACAGTGTGCATGAAAGGAGACTGTCTGAAAAGTTATTTCAAAAGAGGAAATAAGGTTTATTATCTGCAAAAATTAAAACCTACTTGCAGTAAAAGCCCTGCAGTTCTGAGCTCGCTCTGCAATGCAAAGCCTGCAGGAAACACTGAACAGGGAGCAGAATTAGGACCTCGGTGGAAAAAGCTTTCAATCTCTATTCTGAGAGCAGCCATATTAATTAAATCCATAATATGCTTTGTAAAAACTAAAAAGAATCATGTTGTATCTCAGCCAGGCCAACAGAGTGACTAGTTTTACATGAAGTGTGAAATTAGGTTTAGTGTGTCTGAATTTTACCTCTGGGGGAAATGTGCTGCAATTGCAAGTTAGTAGGGCACAGGTCATGGTGTGTGGATTCCAAACTACACAGGGCTGCTGTTCTGGCAGTATAATGCAATATGCCTCTATTTTTGTACTTGTCATGACATGCTAAGTTTGCCAAATGTACAAGGATCCATCTTTAAATAAAGCAAATAGCTCAGCTTGTCAGAAATTTTCCTGTCCTAGAGGTGCTGAATTCAGATTTATGATAAAGATCTGAAAGTGTTGAATGCAAGAAGGTGTGACATCTTGGGCCACGTAAATAAAACACATGTGTGATAGTATTTTGGTTAAATGCAGAAACCAAAATACGCCCTCATGATTGCACAGCACTGATTTATTTTCCTTGCATTATATTCAAATTCTGCATAATTCCTGCAGACTTTGAGCATCATTTGCTCTTTCCTTGCCTGTAGGAAGTTTTGTTTAGTTAAACAACTGGTTTGCAAAACAGCTTATCATGAGATTTGCTTCATTTTATCACAGTGTCTTGAATACTTCTGTTTTACTGAAAATAATACAATGTCTACAAGACAACTGTACAGAATTATCTGTTTAAATTGGGCTCATATCCCTTAGAACAGGTAAAAATGCCTGACACAATGAGGCAAGACACAGAAGAAAATACTGTACCTACATTTCCAATTTAAAAAGACACAGAATGGTTTGATTTGTATTTTAATGGATCTTTGAAAAAGCACTGTTTTTTAATTACAAGCTCAAAACTGTTCAAAATAGTTAAATGACATTTTCTTTCGTTTCTTCACCCTTTTCTTTATTTTTTTTCCCTTGGAATTAGAGCTACAGCCCTTTTGTGAAACATGGCTAAAACACAAGAGATCCACAACCATCCCTACCTTAAAAAAAAATCAGTGTTTTTTCCACCATGGTGCACCTGCAATTCCAGCACTAGTCTTGAATTAGGGGGGTTGGTTTTTTTTAACTGGTTGGTGGGAAGGGAGAAGAAGAGGGAATAAACATCATTTTTGTTCTTATTGTCTCTATACCAGCCTGCAGACCAGACTCCATTAGGGAGCAAGGAGGCTGAAGAAAGCTGGCTGCAGCAAGTTACTTGTTGCCTAGTGACACCATCAGACCTATAAACTCCAGTTCTCTTAACCCTCTGGAGTCCAGGACCTGCTGCCTCTGATTTCTGGGCAATTCCTGTTTTGACCAGCAAAGAATTTGGTTTTTTATACAAAAATCCTACTGTACCACTAGATGCCAGTAAGAATCAGAGAGAGAGGGAGGGATGGACAGCTCACAAGTGAAATTAAAAAAAATTCTTGACTGTGGGGCTGAGATAATTGTTTCTGACCTCTTCCAGCACAACTGAACCTGAAAATGCCACAGAAATGTTGCCTATAAATACAAGTGTGAGGCTGTTTTTGCAGCCAGTGAAAGATGAAGGGAGCATCTGGTTGGACTCCTGATATCTGTCAGTAGAAGTTTCTCTCCTGGCCAAGTGGGTATAAAAGTGTTTTTTGGTTTTTTGTTGCTTGGTCATGATGTGCCCATTCTCGATGTGGGCAAAATTCCCTTTTTTATTTTGCAGAAGTTAAAAAATGCACCCAAATCCCAGCTAATGGATGAGTGGAATGGACAATTTGGTGACAATTGCCAGGGGAAGGTGACAGGGCAGAGGTGTTCAGAGAGTCGTGGATTATCCTGAGATGGAAGGGACCCACAGGGATCATCACAGTCCAGCTCCTGGCCCTGCACAGGACACCCCAAAATCCCACCCTGTGCCTGGGAGCGTTGTTGTATCTCTGATCCACAGGGATATTATCTAAGAGCAATTACCACTGCTAGTCAGGCTGTAACTAATAGCAAGGAGTCAGTAATTTTATAGGATGTGCTTTCATATCAAAATAACTCAAAAAACTTCAGGTTTTGGTGTTTTTCCTGTTGACTTTGTTTCAGTTTTTCTATGAGTCTGTATTTTGAAAAATCATAGAATGTTAAGAACCATAAAAAAAAGTTCATAAAGCTCAGCTGCTACATCTTCCCTCCAGACCAGTGTAGTGGTATGTGATTTTTAGCATTACTAACTTTTGCAGCAATTAGATTTGGGAATTCTTTAAATCTAAAATAAAAACATCAGACTGTCACTGTAAGTGAGATCTTTATTGGCAAAAGCAATGAGGCTTGGAAAAATCTCTCCTGATGGAAAAATACATACTAGATGAATGTAAAAAATAGAAAAATTATGGGTCAAAG
This sequence comes from Erpornis zantholeuca, assembly GCA_013400515.1. Lineage (NCBI taxonomy): Eukaryota > Metazoa > Chordata > Aves > Passeriformes > Timaliidae > Erpornis > Erpornis zantholeuca. The sequence goes on from VZTN01007684.1 coordinate 403,455, forward strand.
GCAAATAAATGTGTTGATTTGGACTGTCTTTTGCCAATCTGTTCCTGTTTCCTGTAGAATATCTGATTTATTCTATTTCTCGTTCATTCAGGGAAGCGGCAATAGGAAACCAAAAGGTCCTATGCCCTCAGTGGAATCATAGGAACACGGAAAAATTTAGGTTGGAAAAGACTTCTGTCAGAGTCCAGGGAAGCCTGACAGCTTCTCCTGCTCCTCTGGTGGTTTCTTTATATCCCCAGAGCTCCTCAAAGGTGGCCTAGCCAGCGACCTAGGCTTTTGGAGAAGCTCCCTCCACTTTTGGGAGAACCTGAATGCACCAGAGAGGTGAAGAGATTTTTGTTTAGTGTCCCACAGAGAGTTTAGTTGTAGTTTTAGGATCTTGCTCTATGTATTACATAGGGACAAAATGGAGATTTTTGGGTGTGGTTTTTCCTTCTTTCTTCTTCTCCTCTATCCTCATTCTCTTCCTCTCTTCTCTGACACCAGTTCCTGTGGTGTGTTAGTTGGTGGAAAAAGTTAGTAGGGAAAAGACGTATCAATAAGATGAGGGTTTACTGGTGTTGAAAAGAAAATAAGATACATATTGTTTCTTGAATGGTTGTTAGTTAGATATAAAAGGCAGCTGCCTTTTAGCTGCCATTGCCTTTCTGCCCTGGTGTCCTTGGAGGATGCTGCCTCTGCCTCCGAGGTTTTGAAAAGAAAAATAAACAACTTGTGAAACAGCAAAGAAGATGTCTTGCTTTGTTCTTTCCAACATGACAAACCAAAAGAAGAAAAGCCCCAGGGCAGAGGAGAGGGGTTGGAACCCCAGTTCCGACCCCAGCGGGGACCCAGGCCTCCGACAACTTCCAAGACCATCCAGCCCAAGCTGTGACCCATCCCCACCTTGTCCCCAGCCCAGAGCACTGAGTGCCACCTCCAGCCCTTCCTGGGACACCTCCAGGGATGGGCACTGCAAACCTCCCTGGGCAGCTCTTGCCAATTTTTAACAACCTTTTCCAGGAAGAAATTGCTCCTGGTGTCCAGCCTGAACATCCTCTGGTGCAGCACCTGCAACCTCTGTCCTCCACCACCTTCCTCGAGCCTCCCCCAGCAGGGTCCTTTGCCCTGAAGGGTTTTTCCCCTTCAGGACAAAGAATTTTCTCCCCATGTGCCTCTCGAGTGATTGTTGTTCTTCCCTGCTTTTCCCTCAGCACTTAAACAAGAAGAAGATTCCTGGATCTTCAGCCTTCTCAGGATGAAATGAAACTCCTTTGCAAGGCTTTCTGTGGGCCAGAGGAACTCCCAAGGGTTCAGACACAACATATGTAACCTGCGCTTGGGTAGAAATAACTTGTAACTGGCTAACAAGGACAGGGTTGCTGTTTTATTGATTGTTCTACATTATTCTCCTAGAAACTTCTTCCCTCTGTAGGATTACTCAGGAAGAGGAGGTTTCCTTCATTTCCAAAGCACAGAGGGGTGAATTCCTGGTGCTTAGAGCTGAGTGAATTACACCAGTGCTGTGCCAAGGCTCAAATGCCTCTCCTTCACCACATCTGGAAGATGTGCAGTGGCACTGATTTGGTGATTTAGCTGTGAGAAACAAGTCCAGGTTGGACACAGTCAACTTTGGAGACCTTAAGCTGAGAGCAATAAGCAACAAATTTTTTTTAATCCACTCCAAACCTGATTGGAAGTTTGAAAATCCAAAGTTTTGGCTTACACTCGCTGAAAAAGAAATATTTGTCAGATTAATTTTTCATAGAATTACCTGATCCAAGGGCTCAGGTTTACTTCCTGTAAACAAATGCAGCTCTCACAGATGCAGGTCAGATAGTAACTAATGGAAATTAAACATGAAAGCAGAGACAAACTGAAGCTTCTGCTTCATAAATTTTATTTTCTGCTTTTGTAGTCTGTTCTTTTTTGGTGGCGGCTGGTTAGCAATTAAAATGTGATTAGCATATAATGGTAGCTGCTAATGTGGAAGCATTGAAATTCTTTGTCCCAGTGATTGCTTTCTCATTAGCAGCATGAATTATGTGTGTTTTAGCTGCTAGCCAAGGCTCGGGAGCCATGGGACACTGAAGTTTCCTTTAAAATCATTGAAGTTGGTGATTTCTGTCACAGGATTTAGATTTGTAGAAGGGATAAAAATATTTTCCAGTGACAAAGAGGCAGTCACTAGAAAGGAGAAGTGAAAACAATTTCCAGGCTTCTGATGGCACTCGGAATTATATTCCAGTAAAAATAAATATTTTTTTTCCTTATCACCAGAAATCCTGTGGATTCCAGGCATTGGATAGCCAAGGTTGCTGGACATGCATAAAGTCAATAAAGCACCATCCAAATGGAATAGTTGATAGGGGTTGCATTTCTACAAAAGAGGTGAAAGCATTAAAATTGTTATGCAAATAAATTTAACCCTTCATTTGGAGGGTTTTCCTCCTGGATGGGCATCCAAGAGAGATAAATTCACATTGGAACAAGGGTAGAGAAGGCTGGCTGACAGGAACCAGGGACAAAGAAAATTTCTTAGGAAGCAGTGTTAAAATATTGGAGTTGGTTCACTTAATTAGAATAAATATGTCAGGGAAATACCATTGCCTTCTCTAAAGAAAATAATATAAAATGTCAGAGAGGGTGAAAAGCTTTTAAAGATAAAGGAAGACATCAATATCAATTGATCCCAAACACATTTAGCCTGGAAAATGGAGGAAAGCTTCCAGGCATCAGCTCTGAAACTGCCTTTCAAGAGAGAGTGGTGTGGATGCAAAAGTGACCTGTGTGGTACTTCCTGAGTCTATCAAAAAGTTTTCATCTTGTTTTCCTACCAAAGCAGAAATCAGTGGTGCTTCATGCAAGAAAATCCCTTCCACTTTCTTCCAAATAATCCTTAAAGCACTCCTTTGTGACCTGAATGAAAGTTCACAGTGAGGTGACCAAAGGCATTTCAGGTTAAATAGCACATTTTCTTTATCTTAACTGCAAGGAGGAACATGGTAAAGTTCAGGAGTTAATTTACTATTGAAAGTAATGAAATAGTTGGAAACTCAGTACATGTAGATTACATCATTAATTAATGAGTGAACTCTACAGCTACTGCAAATTTAGGAAATGACTTAAATGTTTCCACCTTGAGGTGGCTTTGTAAAGGACTCACTGACTTGGATTATAGCTTTGTGTGCTAATAAACCCTCAAGTTGTTAATCAGGTCATTTCAATATTTAACTATGATTTCCCAGTTAGGTATTTTGCTCTTTGTCATGATTATTAACCCCCCCCCTTTCCTTGGTTACATGAAAACCTCATTTGAAATAGGGAATAATTTTTATGCCCTAGAAAGACAACAATTCAAAATTTCTTTTCTCATCCTGCACTAAGGTGCCTGTAGGATATATGTCTGAAACTACCCTGGCTTGAAATGTGTCTGCCATCCCAAGTTTTCCCCACACAATATTTAAATGAGTTACTGCAGTTATCTGAGGTTTTTAAATGATCTAGCATTTTGAAACATAGATTTCTGTTTAAAAATGGATTACTTGGACAGGGTCAAAACAGTTTTTATTTTCTTTTATTTTTTTCGGGTATTTTCTTTCCTTTTTTTTTTTTTTTTTTTAAGGGAAAAAAAAAAGGTTAATCCATACATTTACAAATCAGTTTATTCCAATGAAATACTATTTTCACTGCACTAACTGGGTCTATCTGTATCAGTGAACAACTCACGTTCCTCAAATAGTTCTGCCTTTTTTATTGTCTGGACCATCTGCTGTGCTGTGAGCAGCTACTATTTTGGGCCTTTTCCCTTTAAGTACAAGTTTCAGATTAAATAAAGCCTTTGTAAAAGCTGAAATTATTGCCAGAGCATGTTCAGCAGTGTTGATGTGCTTTTGTGGTGGTTTGGGGGTTTTTTAAAGCCTTTTTAAAAATTTCAGGCAGTAATGATAGCACAGCCCTTCTAATGATAACAACATGAAGGACAGAATGATGTAATCATTCCTGAACTCACTCTGAGGATGCATTTCAATAAGTTGGTTACAAATCTTTTGTTGAAAAAAAAAATCCACAATTAATAGCTGAAAATAATAAACCAAATATTGAAAAAGTGTTGTGAAAACCTCCCAAGGAGTCCAGTTATTTCTGGCACCATTAGCATAAAGCAAAAGCAGAGAAATTCAGCAATTGTCACACATTTCTGATGGCTTTGGTGCATTTGAGGCCTCCTGGCCTTCCCCACGCCAAGGAAATAATCTGTCATGAAGGTCTTTGATGGATGATGGTGAATGGAGCAGCTCTGCTGGGAGGAAAGACAGAAAATTGGGTTTGTCCAGCCTGGAGAGGAGAAGCTCTGGGGTGACCTCATTGTGGCCTTGCAGGGCCTGAAGGGAGCCACAAGAAAGATGGACAGAGAATATTTACATTTTATAGATGCAGTTAACATTGATCACAATAGGTCCATTTAGGCAGAAGAGGAAATATATTTAAAAGAAAGAGAGAATTCAGGCCTCTAATATGAGTCAGGTAAATTTCAGGTTTAATGCTTTATTTTAGTTCAAAACTATAACCAAGTAATTGGATTCAGCTGTGACAAAGTGTTGTCATTGCCTAATTCCCACGTGGGTAACCAGACAATTTTTCTTATTTCAAACCCATTTGAAATAAAAATTGACTTAATTTGAGTTGCTCCAGCAATACCAGTGACTCTTGAGAACTGGCATTTAAAGTCTCTTCTATACTTATTTTAACTTATAACTTGGTTTATAGCATAAACCCCAAATTTTACTTTTCAGATTTTGTTCCCTAATTCAAGTGTAGGACTCGCAATTTTTGCTGCTCCTAGTTGTTTATTCTGTCTGTGGGATGCTTCAAATTGAAGATAAGAGCAGAAACTCTGCTCTTCCCCCTTCCTTTGCACTTTCCAGGTGCACCCAGAGGCAAAGAGGGAAAACCTGAAGAAAAATCAGAGAAATCACTGGTGTGGATCATGTTTGGTCAAAGGTTAGACTTGATGATCTTGAAGGTCTCTCCAACCCTAATGGTTCCATGATCTCATAGTGCAACTGAAGCAGTGTGCAGGTTTTAGTGTAAGTGTTGTGACAAGTTTTTTTTTTCTGACAGGATACATCTGGATATGAATTTGAAAGTCAAATGAGCATTTACTTTTCATTTTTAGCTAATATCCTGTGATAAAGATGCCAGAGCATAAGCAGTTCTGAGCATGGAACTGAGGAAAATGTACTCATTTTCCAGCTCACCCTTGGAAATGCAGCACTTGTAAAGCAGAAGAAATGCTCACTGTAAATCACACTTATGGTTAATGCCCAACCCAGGGGTAAAATGATGTCAGCAGAATTGTTTTAATGAAAAGTGCTCTTTTTTCTCTGCGAGGGTTTTATTTTATTACAGGTTCCCTTCAGAGTTCTTCAGTACATATGTATGTGTTGATTGTCTTCTATTTGATGCATTAATCTAAAACTCAGAGAAATACTGCCTGTAAATTGAGTATATCGAGCAGTTCTTCCCTTGCTTGAAAACTCGAAGATTAAAACTGTGAATTACCTAAATAATATCAACTAATGCTTCTTTTAGCTGTCTATGGGCCCTGAAACACAGAGTTAATTTATCCCTCACTACTTGAAAACTTAATGCATTGTGTCTTGGTTTATTTGCCCCATTTGTGAAATTGTCTTCGAATGTTTTGCAGATAAAATGCTCTGTCATTGCAATTTCAGTATCTTAGTGATGCACAGAAACATAATGGAATTTTATCTATTTTCTTGATTTATAAGCTGAAAAAAAACCAAACCCCAAACCAAAAACAAGTGGGTAAAATAAACCAAACAATATGCTACTCAGTAAGTCTATTTTTATCATACATAAAAATAGGTTAAATTTGTCATTAACACAGTGCAAATTAGTGCAAAAAATTCACTAAGCATGGGGTTTTCTGTTAGTGCTGTTCTCTTACTACTCACCTCTTAAACTCTTGTTGTTGTCACTGTTGTCCCACCTACCCCTGAACACAGCAATGCACCTTTATTTCTCCCCAAAGCCTGCATCTCTTAGCACCTCACCAGCTTCAAACCCTCAGCAGGCATGAGGAGGGAGCTGGGGAAGGAAATCAACACCTGTGCTGGAAGTGGAGCACTTGGGTTTCTCAAGGGCTCATAAACCTCCAAGTTTCCAGACCTACACTGCATCTGAACCACGAAACCTCAGCGAGAGCAGAGCCTGAGCACAGCCACAAGCTCTCCCTGTTTTGGCTGAAGCTGTTGGGCCCTAACTGCAGGGATTAACTCCTCTCATCCAACAGCTTTGCCTTTTGTGATGGTCACTGACTTCTCCATTTCGCACCCCTTCCAGCTCCTGCAGTTTTCTCAAGTGCTTCAGTGTTTAATTTTAAAGATATCCTGGCAGAGGAAGCACTTCTTCCAGATGACAACTTGAAAATCATGATGATTTTATTGGCCTGGTTAATGCTAGCTATAGTGTAAAATACTGGTAATTATTTCTGGGTTCTGGCAAATTATGTTTTGTCCCATCCACGTGCATCATAATTTAGCAAGCAGCTCAAAACCAGGTTATTAGGTGTTTTCTGTATATGGGTTTGACTGTGAGAGAAATGGGATAGAGATGGATGCTGAGGCTGTACAGCAGAAAGGGGGAGCTCTTCATATTCTCCTTTTCTCATGGGATTTGTGGGTTTCCAGGTTTCCTTTCTGTTTGGCTTTTGGTTTTGAGAGATAATAAACAGATGATATCGAAGTAAATAGCAATGAGTGGATCTTGACAGCTTTATTATGGCTATTATGTTATGGTACATTAAGTTTTTAATGAAATAAAATATGGCAGATTGCCAAATTATGTGATGATAATTTCAGGAAGCTGTAAACAGGTTACTCAGTAGTTCGTAATTGCTGCAGGTAATTTAACATTCAGGAAACTTCCACCCACTGATAGTAATTAAGATTCTGTTTTGGCTATGTGCATTGATTATGAGTATCTGATAAAGAAAATCTCTCTTTTTTCCTTTCATGTGGTATTTCATGCTAAGCATTTTACCCTGCTGGCAGCAAATCTTCCCTTTTTATTTTGCATCATGGAACCTGTCTGTGGAAAATATTGTAACAATATGTAATCTACCTGTGAATAACCTCACTGCTGGACTTCCAGTGTCAGAGAAAGCTCAGTTTCTGCCTGCAACGAAAATTTCCTTTATGGGGCTTCCTGGTGGAAAATGGTTGTCTGGAAAGGACACCTTTCAGCCCAAGTTTGGCCAACACAAAGCCCTCAGTGATTCAAAATCTGACATTAAGGCTGTGTGGCAGAAAATGACCCAGCAGGTGTGTAGGGATGCTGTCAAAATAACCAGAAAATGCAGGAATTTCCCACCTGCCACAGGGCCTGTGTGAGAGTTGGCTGCAAGAGACTGGCAGAAAGGTGGAATGACCCAGGGAGAACATCCCCAAGGATGCTTTGAGGTCACTGGTAGCAGGAAAACTGAGGCAGGCTCGATGCTGGGGGAACGGCACATCTGAGCAGAGCATCGTGGTCCAGACCACTGCCCCAAATCGAGCCCCAGAAATTCTGGCTTCATTAGCATTAGGGCATCCTGCCTGACCCAGCTGGGGAAGAGGGCAGCTTGGCTACCTTGGCAGAGCATCCTCTGCCTCCCAGACTTGTGCCACTCTCCGGAGTCAGAGCCCACGCCGGGAGAAACGGCGCTGCCGCGTCGCCAAGGCAACGGCAGGGACCTGTCAACACCTCTCTCCCTAATAGTGACAAATGGTACTTATTACATCAGCACTAATTTCATCTGATCCCTTTCAGATGAAGATACTTAGTCCTTGCTGATCAAATTGTGTCGCTGTAATTACTGAGAACAGACCTTATTAAATGACAGCGCTCCTTACTCATTGCCTTGTCTCATGGCCAAGCTCATCACTTCCCCTCTTTCCCCACTTTTGGGGGTGCTCCTGGCTGCCCCCGGGGCACACTCCCTATCCCAAGGTATTTTGCTTCGTTCAGGGACAGTGAATGTGCTGCAGAGGAAGCTGCCTCTGGTTTCTGTATTTTAATATGTGGGAGAGAATTTGAGACCTTCAGAGCACGTGAAGCAAAGCTGTGAAATGTATGTGGGACTGCACAGCCCTTGCTACAAAAAACATAGAAAATTTAAAAAAAAAAAAGAAAAGAAAAGAGTAAAATTGCTTGTCTATTTGTTGTGTTAGTCTAACTTTAGGTTAGGCTAACTGCATCCTTTGGAGAGCACATGGCTGCAGTTATCTTCTTATTGCACTACTTGATATTTCAGGTTTAATGAAAGACTTTACACGACTGCAGAGAAATAATTACAGAAAAAACATCTAGGGAGGAGGAAATTAGACTGGAAATGCAGAGGATGCAAACCATTCTCTGCCACTGACCTCCAGGCTGCTGTTGGGTGTATTATTTTCCACTACAGCTCAGAACAACACATGGAGGTCTCTCATTCTGAGAAGTCCTGTGCGGTGCAGATGGTGATTTTCAGGGCACTGAGAAGCTCCACTCTTGTACTAGAGAGTCAGAAATATGAAGAATGGCTGAGGGAGCTGGGAAAGGAGCTCAGGCTGGAGCAGAGGAGGCTCAGGGGGGACCTTGTGGCTCTGCACAAGTCCCTGACAGGAGGGGGCAGCCGGGGGGGGGTCAGGCTCTGCTGGCAGGGAACAGGGACAGGAGGAGAGGGAACAGCCTCAGGCTGGGCCAGGGGAGGCTCAGCTTGGACACCAGGAGCAATTTGTGCATGGAAAGGGAGGGGAGGCCTTGGCAAGAGCTGCCCAGGGAGGTTTGCAGTGCCCATCCCTGGAGGGGTCCCAGGAAGGGCTGGAGGTGGCACTCAGTGCTCTGGGCTGGGGACAAGGTGGGGATCAAATTTTGGACTCAATGATCTTGGAAGTCTTTTCCAACCCTGGGGATTCTGTGAATCTATTCTGTGATTCTGTGATCAGGACCCCTTGTCACAAACAAATTCAATAAAACACTCTGTTCCCCTGAAGATGTTTGAATTTAAATTGGCTTTATGGTTTTCCTGCTCTGCCTGGTGATGTCTGATGAAATTGTCTTTCTAGCTTGCAGGTTTGCTTGATTTTTCCTGAAGTTGGGGTGCCAGGTTTTCATTTGATGCCCATCTGCTTGAGAATAAACAGAGCAGTGAATTGAAGGATGGTCTTTTGTTGTGGAATAATCAAACTGGCAGGAAAGAGAAGTTCAGTAGAATCCAAGTTAGCACTTAAGCTCTCACACTCTTCTGAAAAAAGATTACTCTGAAAAATAGTGTGACAAGTGGCACAGCAAGTCACAGGGCAAAGAGAATTTTAAATCAAGGTATCCTTCATTCCTGTTATCGTTTTAAAAAGGAGAATGACTTCTCTTTAACAGATGGCATATGACAATTTATGTTCAACTGTGATTTTGCACCTTGGCAGTATACAAAAAATTCAAGATTGCTATTGGTGTTATTTCTTGATCTTCTCATTAACTGGCCACATAATTCAAGACTTCTGTGTCTTTCAAGCCTATATAACTCTGAGTATCTCCTTAAGGGATAATGTTAATGTTAATGTTGTCATTATATAACAAATAAAGGGTAACAAATCCATTCCCCTCATCACCAGAAAAAGAAGAGCAAGTCATTGAAATTGTGGTAACTTGTTTATGTCCCAGCTAGCAAGAAGTGGGAGATGCCAGAACAATTCCTTCCCAGGGTGTAGTTAAGTCTGTTGCTGCTTATTTTAAATTTGGTCAGAGATCTTGTAGCCAAGTCATAGTTTGGGACAGTTGGAAAATGTTTAGTTGGTCTCAGGATAATAAATTATCCATGTCTGATTCCCATGTAAAGGTTAAAGGGTTATGTTGTTTTTTTGTTGGTTGGTTTCTGTCTTTTTTTTAAATTTACATTGGGGTTCAGTCCTTTCCTAGACTGAGAATAGAACAGACTTTGTGAGCCCATGTTGACTGTGCCTGATGATTGCTTTATTTTTTAACTGCCACTTGTAAATTGGGTAAGGCACAGAACTTGATTTTTCCAAACATCTGAGAGACAGAAGCAGCTGTATTTTGTATTAGGTCAACACTTGCAGAATTTTTATGTGGCTCATTTTCATTCACGTTAAGGAAATTCTCTTGTAAGGAAGCGTACAAATATTCCAGATTGCTGAATACCAAGAACAGATTCCAGGGTTACCATGCAATTTTTTTTTAATCTCCATTTAATTACTGGAACATAACGATGGTTTTTCAAGGCAGTGACATTTGGTGGGTCCTCTGGGAAAATGCAGCCACAAATCATCTCAACACAAGAGTAGGTCAAATGGTAATAATCAAGTCATATTCATAACTCATTGGAAGTAGACTATTCCAAAATTGCTACCTGATACAGAACTAATGCCTCATTAATCAGAAATACATCAACCTAGGAACACTGGTTATGTCAGCTGGAATTATGAATGAGGTTGCAGGGATTGCCAAGTGCAGTGCTGCATTTAGGTAGGTGCAGTTTTGTGCAGGCCTGTGCGTGCTTTGAGGACCTGTTCTCACCATGGAAATGAACTTACAATTATGCAAAACTGTGTTGAGTGAGACAGAAGCTCTGCAGCTTTACACACCCAGTGTAACTAGAGCAACCCTCTTTGGGATATAACTTAGAGCACAGTGAAAGGTTCAGTTTTAAATAAGTCAATCACAAAGTTCTCCTTGTCACTGGAGAAAAGGGGAGCTTTACTAGTGCAGAAAGCATATTCACACACACATAAAGCAAAATATATACATTTGCCTAAACTGGAGTGTAGGGAGGGGATTCTGCCCCTGTGCCCCTGTGCTCAGGTGAGACCCCACCTGCAGAGCTGCCCCAGCCCTGGGGTCCCAGCACAGGGAGGATGTGGAGCTGCTGGCGAGAGCCCAGAGGAGGCAGCAGGATGAGCAGAGGGATGGAGCAGCTCTGCTGGGAGGAAAGGCTGCCAGAGCTGCCATTGTTGAGCCTGGAGAGGAGAAGCTCTGGGCTGAGCTCAGTGTGGCCTTGCAGGGCCTGAAGGAGCCCACATGAAGCATGGAGAGAGACAATTGCCAAGGGCTGCAGGGCCAGGAGGCAGGGAATGGCTTCAAAAAGACTGAAAGTAGTTTTAGATTGGATATTAGGAAGAAATTATTTTCTGTGAGGATGGTAAAGCCCTGGCACAGATTACTCAGAGTTGTGGCTGCCCCTGGATCCCTGGAATTATCCAAGGCCAGGTTGGCCATTGGGGCTTGGAGCAGCCTGGGACAGTGGAAGGTGTCCCTGCCATGGCAGGGGTGGCACTGGGTGATGTTTAATGTCCCTTTCCACCCAAAACATTGCATCATTCTAAGTAGTCCAGACCTTGCTTCTCCTGTGCTTTGGGCATCGTGCAATTGAGTTCTTGTGCACAAGCCAACAACCTACTGTGTTCATATGTGCTGAGTCTCATTTAAAATCCTTTACCACTCAGCAAAACTTCATCTTCCAGGCTCAGCAAAATTGCACAGCTACAAGTTCAAAGGCAGTGGAAGTCCAGATGCCTTAAACTATAGGTAATACTCTAATGTGCAGGTGGACTGCGAGTCCTGAATTCATTTAGTTGGTTTGTGTTTCTACCCAGCTCTGAAACCAGCTCTGAAATCACCTTTGAAGTCCCTCAAGTATGAAACATGCATCTTATAAGTGTGTACTTCAAGTTTAGGACTATTTTAAGTGAAATACTACAGCCTTTGGTTTTAAAACTTTGATTTTAAAACTTTGATTTTAAAACAGGAAGATCATTCCAGCTCTTAAGATACCAAAATAGCTAATTCTTCCAATTGCTCACAAATTATTTTATGGATGGAAATATGGCATAGCAATGGATAAAACAGTATAAACACTAGCCTGATCCTTTTGCAAAAGGTAATAATCAATAAATGAATCATTTATTTTCAGTCCCAACAACGAAATGGAGTGTCTAGCTGTGCCATGTTAATGCTTCAGTCTTCCCACCAGTGTGATGGCTTCAGAAATATTTGTACCAAAAATTAAAACTTCTCTAATTAAAACATAAAGCTTCTGAAATTTCCACAGCATCCCATTTCTTATGTATTTCTGCTTAACTATGTGCAGTGCTAAGACTGGATTTTTTTTCTGGGATTTTCAGCCATAGTTTAATTGGAATATGGTAGTATTTTTGGGTAGAAGGAGGTAAAAGCAATTCATGCTGCATACCTTCAATGCTGCTTTTCAGAATACAATCTTTAAAACAGTTGTCCTACCTGACAGTCTTTTTATGACAGAAAAGTAAGTGATTTTGGGGTATTAGTTCTGAAAAAAAGTGATCCTTGGGTGTTTTAAATGTTGTAGCAAAGGTTAGTTTATTTAAAACCTATATTTTCTTGGTAATTAATAAATGAAAAATTATGGAGGACCGTGAAAATTCAGAAGATGTTCTGGCTTTCCTCTTCTCTTTCCCTTTGGTGGCATATGTCAATTTGATGTGCTTTATGCACCTTCTCTTTATGAGCAGCATTTCTGAGGAAAAGGCATTAAGTTTGGCAAATATGTACTTTGTAAAATATACATAGCTCAGTATAGGTAGTAGAAAAAGGAAAGCATCAAGGGTAGATTAAAAAATGCAAAATCATAGAAGAAATAATTCTGAATATGCTGTCTGAGTGAACAAGGTGGTTGATCTGTAGGTGGTTATGCCCTTAATTTATATTGCAAGACATAATGAATTTTCTGTCATTTAATATGTATTCTAATACTGACAGAAAGTCAAAATGTTAAAAGCAGTATTTTATGCCACAGGCAGGATTAAAGGTATCCTATTGTTGAGGAACTAAAATCATTAATATTGCAACAGATTTTAACACTACTTCATAAAAGAAACTGCTGATTAAGCTTTTGCTAAAGGTCCTTGGCCCTTGTCATTTTTATTACACAGCTCTCAGGAGAACATTCAGAGTAAGGGAACTTTTTGTTTCAGGCTCTGCATTGCTCTGTGCTCCATGACATGGTCCAGCCGTGACAGCTGCTCACGTGAAGGGTTGTGTTTAAATGAGTTCTCAAATACTAAATTTGGGGATTTGTATCCATATACTGCTTTAAGTCAACACTTAAGCAGGTGTTGTACCTGCTGGAACATCACTTGGGTCTGACAATATGCAGCTGAAGAAAGTTAAAAATACGGATTGGATGCACTGGGAAGATCATTCCCAGCAGGACAGGGAGGGATCCTGCCCCTGTGCCCAGCCCTGGGGACACCTCTGGGGTGTCGTGCCCAGCTCTGGCTCCTCAGCACAGCAGGGCCGGGGAGCTCCTGGAGCGGGGCCGGCGGAGGCTGCGCAGCTGAGGAAGGGCCTGGAGCATCTCGGTGCCCAGGAAAGGCTGAGGGAGCTGGGGCTGCTCAGCCTGGAGAGGAGCCCCGGCTGAGAGGGGCCCTCAGGCCTGGCTGTCCCTGGCTGCAGGGAGGCTCCGAGCAGGGCCCGGGCTCTGCTCCGGGGGCCCAGCAATGGCCCCAGAGCCACGGGCAGGGACTGAGCCCAGCAATTCCCTGCACAGGAGGCACAACTTCTGCCCTGGGCAGGGCCCAGCCCTGAGCACATTGTCCAGAGAGGCTGGGGAGTCTCCTCCCCGGGGATATTCCAGATGTCCAAAGTCCTTCCAAATGATTCCTGTGGTAGTAGAGACAGACACACCACACTGATTGTAATCTAAAGCTGCAAAAGTTTTTTATCATTCTCTGTTACTATTCTTATACCTTTTCACAATTACTGTGGCTTATTATGATTGGCTGCTCAGCAGACAATGACAGGGCTGTCTACAAAACAATGACCATTCAAACAGCACTACAATTAGCTGTACAAGCAACTATTTACATATTATATGCAAGTCCCTTCCTGTACAATCTTGATATTCTGTAACAAGCACATCTTCTCTTTGTGTCCAGAACATTTTTTTTCATTGATGATCTTTCTGGCTATCACTGTGGTTTTCACTGTGACTGCAGTTTCTCATGGGTAGATTTTGACTGCTTTTAAATCAACTCCTGTGAGACTGACGCCTTCAGACTGTCAGCCTCATCAATTCTTACGGATTCCCTAAACCATCCCTGCTTATTTGAAATATCCCTTTTAGGAAAACATCCATGCTGTAGAGCAGAAGTGAAGATACCTTGTTGTTGGGCTTCTCAGAGCCATTCCACTGTGCAAGGGAAAATTCACATGCAGAAGAGATTATCATTCTCATTAGGAAAGGAATTCAGTAAAAACAACAAGCTTCTGGTTGAACCAGATGCAAAAGTTGTTGGTAACAGGGGAAAAAAATCTCAGGATTTCAACTTTCAATAGAGAGGAACTTTTTAACAGGAACTGTAGTCATATAACAAAGAGTAATGGGATTGACTTAGACATATGTAGCACTTAAACACCTGATTTGCTTAAAATCAAACTGCAATAAATCTTAACTACTTCCACAGCATTACTGAAGCAGGCATCCTGCTTGGAAAAGTATCCCTAAAAAAAAAAAAAAATAGTAGTTAAGCATAATTGTGCCACAAAACTAAGATCTAGATAGTTTTCAGTACCCTAAAGCTCAAATAAAGTTGTCTAGTTTAACTCTACATATTTTCAAACCTTGCAAAATCTTTTTGAAAAGAAAGGAGAAGACAAACCTTTTTATCTTTAAAGGGGAAAAATCATGAATAATTTCAAGTAAAAAGTCAGTTCTAGGACTCCAGGATCTTGCTAATGCATTGTGAGCAGAAAAAACAGTGAAATTGGATAAATAAATGATTTGCTATAAATTATTTGCAGGGAATGATGCATCTTCTAGTTACCTGTCTGTCTTGTTGTCTTGCATTTATAATGACTTTTTCTGCTTTTGTTGCTGCTGCAGGACCTCTTCCTTTTGTGAGGATTTGTTATGGTTTCTCAATCAGGTGAAGATAAATAATTTGGACACATGTTCCAATTATAGAATGAGAAATCACATGAAAGACATTGCCCACACAAACGAATGAGAAGTTGGTCATTTACTCAACTGTACAACAGGAGGAGATTGTAACATGCCTGAGAGCTGAATTTCTATTGGAATATTCATGTAATGTTCAGTTTCCTCCATTTTTAGTCAGGATGAAATTAAGGAGGTGCAGGTTGTTGAGCTTTTCACACTTATGTTTGGTGGCTAGTCCTGACTATTTCAGCTCGATAGTTGTCGATATTTCTCTGTGAGATGTTGATGTTTGTCATTTTGTGTGTTCTTGGAGTGAAGGCTGGGCTGGGCAGAGAGTCAACACCTCAGTTCAATTATAACTCTGTGCAGGAAACCATGCATGTGCTGAGCTTGAGTTCCCAGAATCAATCTGTGGCAAACATAAAGCATTTACCACTTTCCTACAAAATATTTCCTAAGGCCATGGATGAATCTTACCTAGGAGTCATCTCTCCACTCCTGCTCAGACAGAAGTGCCAAACAGCCACAATACACTCCTTAAAAAAGGATGTTTGGTAGATACTCATAGAGCAGTTTGATTCCAGTCTAATTGTGCTTTTCCAGGTAAATCTCATTTGTACATACCAGCAGAACATTTTGAATACATAGTGGATAGAGGCACAGAGAAGAGAGAACATGTGAGCCTATCTCTGAAGAAGTTCCCTTAAATAAGGACGATTTCTGAAAATTTAATGAATTCTGGCTCGTCTTGGAGTTTTAACACCACAAATGCTCTTCGGAGGTGTAATGAATCACCACACAAACACAGGAGCTCAGCTCTGCTGGATTTACGTGCACTAGGGAGGAAAGGAAAGACACAGCTTTTCGATCAGACTAATGGCTTGGAAGTAGCTTCAGGAGGAGTGCTGGTAATCGCATTTGACGGTCTGAATTGATGGCTGATGGCTTGTAAAGGGCAAAGCACTGGAGTGATTTCAGGGAGCTTTTAATAATGCTTAGCAAATGATCAGGCTGCACAGTCAATTGCTTTGCAGATGCCAATATTCTTTCCCTCCTTCCCAGTAAGTGCAAAGCATAGGAAAAAAAAAAAGAAAAAACAACAAAACAAACTCAAAAGAAATCAAAGAAGCGAAGACTTAGCCAAGATAATCCCAGTGCCCAGAAGAAAGAGAAACAAAAGGTCAGTTTTAAGGAATAGACTTGATCTAGACAAGGCGTAATTGTAAATTTTTACTCGAGATTTGAATGTTACCTATGGATTCTTCTAGGATCCAATTCTGTTTATAATTACATCCTAAATCCTAATTCACTAATATTTAAGAATGTACAATCAAAGTAGTGTTACCCACAGAAGGGTGTTGAGGAATAGACTCCAATTTCTGCTCCTTGTCTGTGGATACAAAATCTTCAAGGTTTTTCATGTCCTTCTCCTTCAGAGACAGCTGGTACAGCTTGTGGATGTCCATCACCCCCTAAAAGAATCCACACCCTCTCTCTTCTCTCTCCTGAGATCTGGAAAGAGCTTTTTCTCTTTTTCTATTCAGTTACAAAACTTCTTGGAGTAGTTGAAAAACCAGACTGAAGTAGGTCAGTGGCTTCTCCAGAAATCCAAGGTCAAGAGTATTTAAAATATTAATGACTTCTGAATGCCTCTGCTTCAGGATGACTTGTAATACTCAAAACTGATTTTGAGAAGTCATGATGCTCAATGGGATAACAATTAATTGTATGCATTTCATAGCTTGCTTTGCTCTCACAAAGTCTTAGTTTTAACGTTTTAATTTCCCTGTTGCCGGGAGCACCATTAGAGAGATTTGCAGGTACTTTATGACCTGTAGGGAATAGGTTTGGGAACAGTGCTCAGGCTCCCAGTGCAAAGGAGCTTTGGGGTTATGTACAGCAGGTAATAACATTTTCATTTCTAATATTCAGGATTTTCTAAGTGGCCAGCAAATGAGAGCATTGTCTTTGAAGGTCTATTCTTCACTCACTTATGAACAGTTGAGCCCATTTTCTGTCTTTAAAATCAGCAGGACATGACTCTGAGTCATTATTGTCCCCAGTTTATTTAGAGGATGGACTGCTGGGCCATCACATGTTCATTCTGTCCAGCACCTTACAGGATTCAAATCATTTTATGATCATTCATTTCATATACTTTGCAACTTTGTTCTGATGGTTCTGGAAATGCAGGAGTGTCTTCTCCCAGAGAAAAGGCCTCCTGTACATTCCCTGGGTCCAGTGTAGATTTTAGTTCTCAGGGAAATGATTGTGAATATTTTTTTGGGTGTGAGACAAAACCAACAAATACTGTCCAGGAATCCCTTATGAAACTTCAGAATCACCCATGCCAACTCTTGGTGCCATTGGTTTGTCTGGATAAATATGTATTATTTTGCACATGCTCTATGTCTCTGCAGCTCCGAGAAAACTTGAATAACAAATCCCTGTTTTGTTGCATTTGTATTTTCCTGAGGTTCACACTTACATTTTGGTGATGAGATTCATTAACTTCTGCTTCATCTGGTGTTTGCCTGCACTTCCAGAAACGCAGTGGCATCAGTCATTACTAACCAAAATCAAGACACCTGTACTAACAACAGTGACCAGCAGAAATAATGTGGTGGCTTTTTTTTTTTTTTTCAGTGACACTGTGACAAAAATAACCACAGTATCCAAGGTGTAAATTGGAAAAAAACCACAAAAACCAAAAAAAACCCAGTGATTTTCACTGTGTACATGCCTTTTTTTTTTGTGCATTGACAAATTCTGTAGTTTTGCCAAGCATGATGTAAGGCAGGAACAGAGATTTTTATAATCCTCCTTGTGCATAGACTTCACAGCACAACCTTCATGTGAAAATCTGGTTTTCAAGAAGTACCAAATGGTTTAATTTTCTGTCTTCAGAGTGCATCACTGTTAACCTACTGCAAATAAATGCAAGAACTATGACAAAATTAGACATTCAATTTTTCTGTAAGAAGTGAAGCTCCTCAACCAGGTTCCAAAAGAGTTTTGTCCTTGTGATTCCTTGCACAGAACTGGGAAGGAAAAAAAAAAACAAAAAACCTCACAAGAAAAAAGAAAATTGATCTTTTGCTTTATTCCCAGCTGTGAAACTTTCAGAAACTCAGTTGAAATGGGAACATAAAAGCAACAAATAACTGCAGCTTCCATTAGAATTTAGGAAAAGGGTGACTTGGGTCATCAAGTTCAGTTCCATGAACATAAATATATACTCTGAAAAGTTCACAGAACATCTATTCTTAATCTCCAAAAAAAACCCCACAAAAGTAAAAGCATTCCCTAAGCTCTCCCTCAACTAATCTTGAAACTTTTGCTGTACAGAATCTAAATTTTTAAAAATAAAAAAAACAAACCAAAACCCAAATCAACACCCAAGAAACAACAAACCAAAACAACCTGCTCAAAAACATATGGCATGATGAAGAGGAGAGATGAAAAGCTGATATCCTATAAATTCCATGGCAGGACAGCTCTCATAAATAAACTTCCAAGTGGCCCAGGGAAAAGTAAAATAGCTCCTGGAGCCTGCCAGTCTGGTTGGTACCATAATTCTTTATTATTCCCAAATTAGGAGATGCTTCATAATCCTGAGCAAGCAAATGACAGATGCCAATTAAGCACTTTATGTTTTTCTAAGCCTTTAACACTTAGAATGTTGTTGTTTTCTGCCTGGCAGCAAGGGGAAGCTCTGCTCTGTGCTCAGAACAAAACAGACACCTAAGAAGAGCCTGGTGGACAAAAAATTTCTAAACTCTACAATTAATGATCAGATCTTAGTCATAGGATCAACAAAATATGATGTGCTCTGAGAAACCTTAACAAATATAATTTTTTTTTTTTTCTTGGATTCAATGCCCAAAAGTTCCCAAACTCCCAGATTGTGTTACACAGTCATGGCAAACTCAGATTTCCCTGTGCTCTGTGGGATGCTCTCCATCTTCCAATCTTCTAATCTCCTTCAATTGTCTAGACTAAGTTTTACTAATGGATAACTCAAAGCCATTAAATCTCATTCCACTAATGCTCTTTAAATTGAACAATATTTTCTCTCCCTGGTTTCTACCCCCAAACATACGTATTTGGTTATTCACTGTAATATTATTATTGACACATTTACTGCTACATTTATTTTTGCAGCAGAAATAAACCAAATTTTTCAAGGTCTCTCTAAAAAATAGGCTTCTTTTTTTTTTTTCTCTAACTACTTATATATCTGATTTTAAATTCCTGTTTGAGATCTCCCATGTGAACAAAATCATCTTGGATTACAGATTACATCCTTGATGACTCTTATCTTATTCAATGGTGCTATTTAATAAAGCTTATTCAATGCTTTATGTTTTATCTGAGAATCCTGTTGGGTTCTTTCACGGCTGTGTCTCACTGGTAGCTCAGATTTGTCCCACCATCCATCAAAACATCTGTAGTCCTCCCTTTCTGCATCCCTTCAAATTGATGGACCTTTATATAATTTTTAAAAAATGGTCACTGTACAGTCAGTTACTTGAGATAAATAGTAAAATGAATTTCACACTAATTTCAACCTCTGAGCTAGGAACAGTATCACAAAATGTTTTCCTTCTCCGATTTATGAGGCCAGAACAAAGACCAAAATTAAAGGAGTGATTTCATCATTTCAAAATTAAAATTTCCTACATTCTGGCCAATGTTAGGAATTAATATTCACAGAAAATACCAAGGAGACTTTAGAGAAAGGAATTAAGCACAAAGCACTTATCTTCTTTTTTGTTGTTGTGGTTTTGTACATGATCTTAAAGAGACATCTGTAACCACTTCACAATAAAAAAAAGAGAAGGAAAGTGGACTAGTGTGGAAAAGTAAGCAAAATATAGCTTTATATAAGCATGAGAATGACAATTTTAAGTTGGAATAAAGATAACTTAAGCTTTTGTAATTCTGAAAAAATGTGAAAAAATGAAACTGTAGGAAATCCTAAGCACCTTTATTAATTTCCTAGGGAAGAGTTTAGGTCGTAATCCAGACTGAAACCAGAAATTTCAGAAATTAGGAGAAAGGCAGATTTTGATCTACAATGAACATTCTTTTCTCTCTCCTGTCCCTCCAAGTCTCGAATTTTTTGGAGGTTGGTTCACAGGGTGCTTCAGGCTGTCAGCACCTGTTGAGAGCAATTCTTGTTCTGTGCAAGTTGGTCACTGTGTGGAAATTCTTACAGGAAAGACAAATGTCCTAGTTTTTTGGTTTTTTTGGTTTTTTCTAAAGAACCTTTTAAATTGCTTTAAGCTTCCACATTTCTGCTTGGGATTTACCAGAGAGTTCCTGTATCCACATTGTAATTCCTGCATGAACTCTGATATTTTTTGTGAATATCCTGTTGCTTGAATTTTCCATCTTCTGCCTATGCTCAATCAATTCTCTTTTCACTTTCTGATAGGGTATGAAGTTATGAACTAACCTGATAGTTTAGAACTCTTCTCCCTCATCTTTCAGGAAGTTGTTATTTCTCTTTATCAGCTCCTTTTTCACAACTTAAGGTCTTTGTCTCATTTGACCACTGTAAAAAGTGGGCTTCCATCTCTTGAATCATTTCTGCAGCTCTTCCTTGAACCTGCCAAATTCTCAATAGAATTTCAGTCAAGAGATTTAATTTTTTCATATTTATTTTTTTCCCAGTTTGTTTGGTGGAAAGTGTTTCCATGAACAGAGCAGAGAAAGCTGAACCCTTATGGACCCCTCATATCTGCTTTCCTGAACTAAAATGTTAATTGTTTGCCACCTCTCCCTTGAAGGGTTTAGTTCCTCCCTCAGCTCCTTGTGTGCAAATGATTTTTCCTGCTGTTAACTTTAATTCATATATTACATATCTCATCCATAATTTATCATAAAGAGGGACCTTCTATTATTTATCACCTGCAGGATGAGGACATTCATGTGTGCACATGCATATATGGGATATTTTCCTACATAAAAAATAAAGATTAATGTATAAATATTTAACGGACATTATAGTCTAAGGAAATGCTGCTCCCAAAACTGTTGGAAAATAGTTTTTTCATACTAATATATACCACAGGGTAAAGTCTGATAGGACACAGGTGATGCCTCTCCACAGAGTATTATTTGTTTGAAAAGAATTATTATAATCTAAGATTTTATTGTCTTATTAATGTTCCACTTCTATGTATGCCAATTTCTTCTTCAAAACTTACTGTGTTTTAAGAGCTAGTGCTGACCTTAAACTTAAGTCATACATTACAGAGATAGTTTTTTTATAATTAAGCACTGGAGACTCTTTCAGTTCTATAGACCATGAGCTGGGATTGGAGCACAGTGAGATGATCAGGACTGTCCTAACAATTACATTCTTACAATCAACTAATTAACACCATTAACACAATTTTACGATTAACACACTTAACTGTAAACCCTCCCAACTACGAAACCCAACCCCAAATAGTTCATATATGACAGAGTAAAACTCCGTGAGAATTTTTTTCTGAATAAGGGGAGAGAGAAGCTTGGGTCTCACAGAAAATACTTTTTATTAATCACTGGGAGGTTCTCAGTGTTCCAAGGTTTATCACTGTTTATCACTGTAACTACAGCTTACTGCAGTAAATACTCCTTTAAAACACAGAATCAGTGTTTAACTACACATTTAGAAACCTTGGGCAGCTTAAAATGGTGCTTTTTCCTTCTCTCACTAAAAGGACTTTAGCTACCAGAAATTATTGGACACCCACTCTTTCTGTCACCCAAGTGTGGTGAATGAGTTAAACAAAGATTTATGGTGCCACCTATACTTGAGGGTTGCTGAGAAAGCAGAAGATCTGGGCTAGAAGACAATGCTGAAGCCATGCATGTTAACATATTATGTCCCTATTAAAAATAAATGCAGATGGTGTTTGAGATGGTGTTCATTGTATAACTTGGCTCTGAATATTCAGGTGTCTGCAGTTCCTGTTTAAGTGGGAAATTGCTCTAGGAAAAGTTAGGTAAAAACTGTCTCAGAAATGAAGTGAGAAAGGTGTTGGGGTTTAGATTTGGTTTTAGGTGGTGGGGTTTTTTTTGGTTGCTTTCTAGGGTTTTTCAGTTTTGGTTTTATTTGGGTCTTTTTGTTTGTTTTGTTTGGTTGTGTTTTTTTTTTTTTTTACAGTAGGAATAATTATTGAATACATGTTACCTTTTGTGATGCCACTTTCTTTTCCCACCCTTGCTTTTTATTTTTTTGATGGCTACATCTGCATAATAGACATTAAAAGTACTTTTTATAGAGACAAGGCAGGCTTGTAGTGCAGTCCAAGACACCCAAGTGAATTCAGGGCTCTCCTTCACCACCTTCCATCTCATGGAGGGCACCAGGCTCTGCCCACAGAGCAAGTGACAACTGGGTAGCAGGAAAAAACCATAGTAGAGTTTCAGCTTTAATATCCCATTTTGAAAGATTAGGTGGAAGCAAGTCAATGTAACAGGTTGGTCACACAATCAAATCACATCCAAGCATTCACAATTAATTATTCAAGCCTTTCTTTGTGCCCTTGTCAATTTGAACAGAAGAGCTGTCAGCTGTTGAGTCTCTATTGAAGACCAGCCTTAGATCGTTATTATTGAGCTGCCCCTGACCAGGCTCTGGGGCCGAGCTCCTGTCAGAAAGAAAAAGAAATGAAACATGTTGTATTGACTTTTGGATCTTTGGGATATGATTTATTTATTTATTTCCTCCTATCTTCCGTGGTCTTTGCTCTGCGGTGTGCTATGCTTTGTGCAATGCTCCCTTTGCTCCACAAAGAGCTAAAAAAAGTCCACGGGGCTCAATTTACAGGGACTGGATGTGTGTTCCACCTTTTTAATGGAAATGCTCCAGGGAGGGAGATAGTGTGTCCCAACCACGGACATGGTGTAGAATGCAAATCCTCAGGTCAGTGATACAGACTCTTGGGGCTCTGCCTAAGAGGATTGGAGTGAAGAAAAAAAATTGGCTTTCTCCCAGGAGATAAAGACTGTGAACTATGAAAGCAATAATGTTGACCCAAATAACAGTTGCTCAAGAGATTGAACCAATGCAGAATTTGCTTAGAATAAATGCCATACAGCTGTCAGATTTTGCCACGTTAATTTTCTTTTTTAGGATTCATTTATGGCTGTTCACATCCCTAAGCCATTGCCTGCATAAAAGAGTATACCCAGATTAAAGTTGAGTATTAGGGAAAGAGAAGAAAAGTAGTTTTAGTTCAGATCTTTTTCTTCATTACTTTTCCACTGCCTAGTTTTGAAAAATAGGGATAATTATTTTTAAATGTTCTTATCTAAGCGACACCAGCATTTTTTGAATGCTTATGTAAAATGTCAAAACTCTGTTGTGTTTTCTCAGGAGAAAGAAGTACATCGAAGCAAACTGGGTGAATATCCTTACTTTAGATAAATTTGTCCAAAAAAGAGTACTTACAGACCTTATGACTTGGAAGAACCACTTGCAGACAGTCATGTCTCTTTTTAGGGATCTGGCAAACACAATTAAGAAGAACTGACCACTAGAAGATGATTTTCAATCCCTTTAAGGCCATGGTCCCATGGCTTAAACAAGATACACGTATGTGGTTCACAGGTTTCATAGTGATCCTCTGCCTTAAGGTGTGTTTCATGCCCTTGTGGTACTCATAGAATGGTTTGGGTTGGAAGGGATCTGAAAGATCATCTCATTCCACCTCCTGCTTGGGCAGGGACACCTTCCACTATCCCAGGCTGCTCCAAGCCCTGCCCAGCCTGGTCTTGGACACTTCCACAGATCCAGGGGCAGCCACAGCTTCTCTGGGCACCCTGTGCCAGGGCCTGCCCACCCTCACAGGTAACACTTCTTCCATATATCTGACTTAAATTTCCCCCTTTCAGTTTGAAACCAGTCCCCCTTGTCCTGTCACTCCAGCTCCTGATGAATTATCCCTCTCCAGCTTCCTTGTAGCTCCTTCAGGCGTGGGAAGTTGCTCTGAGTTCTCCACACAACCTTCTCTTCTCAAGGCTGAACAGCCACAACTTTCTCAGCCTGTCACTGGAGAGGTTCCCCAGTTCCCTTGTCAACCTCATGGCCTCCTCTGGACTTGCTCCAGCAGTTCCATGTCCTTCTCATATTGAGACAGCAGGGCTGGGCACTGTTGGGATGGGTGGGATCTCATGAGAACAGAGTAGAGAGGAGAATCCCCTCTCTGGAGCCACTTCCCACAGTGCTTTGGATGATCCTGGTGGTGATTCCATGCACACATTTGGCCATTGTTCCCCATCTCCAGCGGTGCCAGAGGATGTGGATGTGTCTGACTTATGCTGGGAACGCTACTCCAGATGTCTTGGGTGGCTCAATGTGCTCTTCATGTGGAGGCTTTTCTGTCAGGTCAATCCTGCTTAGGCAACTTCATGCTTCTGGCAACTTCTGGGATTGCAAGGAATGTAGATGATATGGATCTTCACACAGAAATGTCATTAGCATGGTCAAGGCCACCTGTGCTAATGCCATATGGTAATGGCAAGGTCACTCTGTGACTCAGCATGGTCTAATGGCCTGTGGAGAGAGAGAGAAAGAGCATGCTCAGGGAAAGTGCTCATCATACAGGTAATGCCAGCCTGTGTCTGCCTGGACGTATTTATTTAGTGGTTTTATAACCTAGTGCAATGCTTCTTGAAAAAAAATAAGTCTTAGAAGTGGAAAAAATGTTTTGTGTGACTTTCAGCCTAAAGTCCCATATGTAGAATATGAGTTTTCCCCCTTTTTTCCTAAAACACCTCTGTTTCCTTAACATTCATCATTTGAAAAACAACACATTATAGGCTCTAGTTGCTTAACAAATGCTGCAATGCAACCCTAAAACAAATCTAAGAGTTAACAAAACAGAGGCTTTAAATAATTTGTAGAACTAATTGCATCTGTAAGTACACAGAAAGCTCAGGAAAAGCAGAAAAATGTCTAACACAGCTTGCCTGAAACATTAATCTGGCCAAAGGCTGTATTTTAGAAATAATTTATTCTGAGGTCTTCAGAGAAAATGAGCACTGGTGCAAAGAAAACCTGTCCAGCCCAATGGTGAACACTCTGGCAGTGGAAAGAGAACAACAATAATAATATTTAGCTCATGGAGAGATTTATACATCCAAACTGTGCCCTCCATAAAGGATTGAATCCAGTCTGGCAAGTCTTCAGGCACAGCATGTAAAACGAGGGGTGGGAAAGGATGTTTGGGTGCTCAAAACCCAGAACTGGGATTCCCAAATCTGCAAGATAAAGTCAGGCAAGTGGATTTGCTTCACTGTGCCTCAATTTCCCAATCGAATAGAAATCGGCAAATGATAAAAATTATTTAGGAATGTATTTGGGCATATTTGCATAATCGTCCTGATTTTTGGACAGGCTTTCAAAACATGATTCTCTGAGCATTTCACAGAAGGAAATAAAAAAAAACCTTAAAATACATTTATTCTAAAGGACTGATGCTCGTTGTGTTTATAATGATATTTTCTTTGTGCTTCCAGTCTAAGGAAAGTAATAGTACAGAATCACAGTAATCTTTATGAGATGGTATGGAATTACACATCCTTCCTAGTTTTATCTCACACAGATCTTTGAAATGAAGTTGGATTGAAATATCCCATAATCTTGAGTTGATGCTCAGCATAAATCACACTGTGAATTTCCTCCTTGCTGAAAAGTTATATTTACTGAACCCTTTCCATTGTTATAAAGTTAGTTTGACAGAGATGTCAGCCAACAGAAAATTAATAGTGTGATAACCACATCTATTCACAGTGGTATAATATAACTCTTGTTCAAAGTGTTTCTGTTTATTGAGAAGTTGGAAGAATTATAAAACTTTGTAACCTGTAAAAAATGAGCTCTGCTAAATCCCCACATGCTGGTGGAATTCAGCCTGCAAACAGATTCTCCAGAATTGCTTGCAGTCATTTCAATTTAAAATCAGTGTGGGTTATTTTTTTTCTTCCAGCAGTGTTGATAATCCATGTGACTTGTGTAATGCTTAAATGTTGTTATTTTAATATTTCCTTTATGGAATAATTTCGTTGGATCAGGGGCTGCAGGAGTTCTTTTGTTTCATTTTATGGTATAGAACAGTCTTTACATCTGCTCTTACTATTGTTATTTTTTCGGCTTTATCAGCAGCACTGAGTACAAATGGTTTTGTACACTTCCACACTGAGGAAAATGTGTACTGAGTCCCAAAATATGGGAATAGCTCCTCAGGAGACAATTTTTTTTTTTTTTTTAAATGGTAGGTCTGTGAGTCGTAGTGAGAAGTGAAAGAAGTTAAGTACATAGAATTCATGACATGGAGTTCTGTGCCTGTGTGGAAGGGTAAAGAGGTAAAAGAAGGGTCCCATCACATAGCAGCTGGTTATGTTGAGAGTAGAAATTAGAGTGTATGTGAGAGGGAAAAGTGGAGGAAAAATTGTAAAAAATATTTTAATTTTTATAGAGCTGTTGAAAAGCAACACCACAGACTTAACATTACTGTATTGTTCAAAAATATAGAAATGTACATCATTAGCATCTTTTCTTCTTCATTTTAAAAATGATTCCCTGAACATTGAATTCTTTTCCCAGTAGACTGGCCAAGAGTCTCCAGGGGAAATTATTTATTTTATCTCTAACTCCTAGTGGAGCTACTTCCTCCCACAGTGAATATTCTGAATAATTTTTTATCCAAACATAGGTTTACTTTTCCCAATTGAGTGAGGAAGATATTAATTCCTTCCCACGTCACTACCCTAAAACCAAATGAACCTGTTTCACTTCCCCTCATTTTGAACTCTCCAAATAAAATTACTACACTAGAATGTGAAGCTTTGTCTCTGCTACTGCACATGCTTTAAATAAAAATTCCAACTGCTCAGCTGCCTTGGGAAGCTTTGAATAGATCTCCTCGTGGAAGGGAGTGGGTACTATGATAAATTTCTCATAAAACTGTTCCTTCAGGTTGAGCTGCTCCATTACCTTCAGAGTTACCTGCAGAATAAAGGTGGTTGAACATGTGGGGCCAGAGAGCTGCAGCTGCTGTAATCACTGTGGGGTAATATTGGCTGTTTGCACTTCGTCAAAATAACTCTGCTGCTGTTGGAATCCTGTGTCTGCGGGGCTGTGATTTATTCTGATCATATTTTCCATAACAGTTTATATTCTGGAAATACAATGACTTCAAAGCTCCAAAACTATTAAGGTGCACATTTTGATGGTGGTGACATAAAGCAGCTGCTGTTGAGGCCAGAGGAGATGGAGGTTTTCTCTTTAACTAATGATCTTGTGGTTAAATTTACATGCAGATAGGAGGGGAGATGGGTTATGTTCCTTGATGATATAAAGAGCAGAGCATAAGTTTATTTGTGCTAAGCCACTGGTCAGCTCTAGGCTATTTATTTACGTGGGATGCACCAGTAAAAGCCTAAGGAAAAAGATTTTAATCCTCCAGACAGCTCCATATATCATGGGCAAAGCTGAATCCTCTTTAATCAGAGCCCCTAAAACTAGCTGGTGATTTAAAATTATCTGCTTGCTTCCGAAAGCAGCTTCTACAGCAACATATGCAAGCACTCAAATCATCTAAAACTGAGGTATTAAAGATTATGGCAGTTTTATTTAATGTACTGGAGGCTGACAGTTAACAACAGCAGGTAGAGAACTGTAGCTGCTCATGCCTAATAAATTCATCAAAGATTAATAGGGGGAACAATTAAATAAAAACATTGTGTGATCAGTCAGGTCTATACTATTCAATCACAGAATAGTAACCACTAACATAACCTAGTTTGTGTACCTAAAAACACAGCTCCTGCATCTACTTATGCCTTATTTGAAAAAAACTCCACAAAACCAAAACAAACAAACATGTTTATTCCTCCTTTACAAAACTTGAAGATTGCATATGGAACATAAGTGGAATTGGTGTGGACAAATGGCATTGGCAATTGGAAATACATTTTTGCAGTCTCAGAAACACAAAGGGGCAATAAAATATGTTCTGCTTTGGGTAATTTACAGTCTCATTTTCAAAATGGCCAAACTCATTCAGAAAATTATAGCACTGCACATGTAAGAGCATAATGTCTTTCCTTATTCTGAGATTGAGGAAGCACAAATAAATTTATGCTACTGTTAAATTTAAAGCAGCTAAAACTATTAATGCAGCTACCACCAGCATTCAGAACCTGCCTGATTTTGGAGCACTGGGCTCAGGCCTCATCCTGTCTCACTGAGAAACCAACAGGGAACCACAACTCTTGTTCCTATTTAAAGCTGTAATTGACTCAGCAGATAATCTCTCTCAGCTCAATTTACAAAGCAAAAACTAGAACTTTATTTTGTTCAGTCTCCTCTTCCACTTTCTGCCTTCTCTTCTCTCTTCTCTTCTCTTCTCTTCTCTTCTCTTCTCTTCTCTTCTCTTCTCTTCTCTTCTCTTCTCTTCTCTTCTCTTNCCATCACCTCTTCTCTTCCAATCATATTCACCTTATGATTCTACAAGCAAGAAATAGGCAGGTTTGTTGTCTTAGGTAGCAATAATTCATGCCAAACATCAAGGAAAACCTGGAAAACCACAGCTATGGCAAAATCCTAGCTTATGAAACACAGAAACATTTTGGAATGGAGCAAACACCACAGCATCTAAATTTCTCTAGATCCATTTTCTTTGGAAAGATGCAGAAAGACATTGCTGGTCCCTGATATTCCTTAGGGGCAGAGATGCCAAAATAACAGCAATTTTTTGTTGTCTGTTTTTGCCTTTAATATTTGCTGCTTTGAAGAATCGAGTGGAAAATATTCCACAACTTTGCTTGGCATTTTAGAGCCATGGTGATGGTGGCTGGGTTGGGCCTCCTGTACTTTGAGCAGCTCTGAATTCCACTGACTGAGGGGCAGAATGCTTGATTAGTCACAGGTTTAATTATAATTTACCCTGATTCAGGCTGAGCTGCCACCAAAACAGGTGCTCCTTGCACCCCTGACTGAGGTAGAGGAGGTGAGGGAGAGTAAAGAATGATGGTATAAGAAATAATGTCTTAGTTTTGAGCTGTCAGCTCTACAAAAATTTGCCAAGTTGCAAATCCATCTGTGTTACAGCTGGAACCATATCAGGTCATAGGACTGGAAATATTTATGAATGTCCTTAGCTCTTTGCAGAGAGCTTTGCAGAGAGACAATCTCAGTTACTCTTTATTGAAGTCTAAACAGGTTATGTGTCTAAATAAAATGGAAAACATCTCATGTAAGACTGCTGTCTAGTTTTATAAATTCTCAAATTTAATTCTGGGGGGAAAGGAAAGCGAACTGCTTTGGAACTGAAGAAAACTTCAGAGGTGTAAGATTGGTCTTATGATAAGACATGTCTGTGAGCTTTGAGGAGCCTGGGGTAACAGATCAAATGTGAGAGCAGCCTCCCTCACCTTGGACAACACTTCCTATGGATTTTGTGACTTTTTCTTTCCCTGTGTCAGGAAAAAATGGGAATATAAAACACCTTAATTCCTCATGAGTAACATTATATTATGTGTACTATGGTGGTACTTCAGAAGCTTTGCCACTGGATTTTCCTCCCAGGAAATGACACATGTTGGCCTATCAAGGTATCTCATGAAGGTTGAGGACAGTGAATCAGGGATGCTTGGAAAAGTGAAATCCTTACCTTTCCCTGCACATCTTCTTTCCTCATCTAACCTTTGGGCTGGGTATCAAAAGCATCCCCAGAAGTGTGACAGGAGGGCACAGTTTAAGCAGGCTCTAGCACACTGGCCATGCCCTGAGCAGCAAGGATTGTTTGAGGATGATGTGGTAGCAGTTATAGGTTAGTGCCCCTTTTGGCTGTGTGGGGACTTCTCTCCCTTTTCATGCACAGGTCACGCTGGAATCTTGCTTAGCAGAAGCAATTCTATCCAGTGGAGGTGACAAGTACCACTGGCAAGAGTTTATCTGTTCTGTATTATCATTTGGCACATGATTAGAACAGCCATCTGTTCTCTTAATTTCGATCAACCCAATTTAGGCTGCAATAACACAATGCCGTCAGATGTGTTTCCAACAAAGGAAAAATCAAATATGATTTTTTAAAATCATCCTGAGGGTAACATTACCCCTATTTAAAGACTACCAGCATGTGGGGGGGAAAGGGCATGGTAAAAGAATAATTAACATTGTGATTTTAAAATATTCGCGTTTTCATACAAGAATGAGATGCACTAATTCAACAGGAAATTGTTCACATTTCCTTATAAATTATACATGAGAACAATCTCACACAGGAACCCTAAACAGAATTTTTATTTTAATCTCTAATATTATACAGTCTAATGGAAAACATTAAAACCTTACATAAGAGCAATTTCGTAATTGTTAATGTGACCTCTTCTCACTTACAGAAATGAACACATGATTTGCTCACTCCACTCAACTTCAGTGAAGTCAGTAGGTTATTTAGGGCACTGGTCAGCAGATAGTAAAATGAGGGGTGTGTCCCAAAAATGTTGTGAGTTTTGGGGCCCTTGGTCAAGCCCAGTTTCCTCCACCTCTTCCTTGTTTGTTTTCTTTAGACAGTAAGACACATCTCTTTGGGGTCCACCTCCAAACCTAGTGGTTTGCTGATATCTCAGATGAAAACATGAATTTAAAGTTTCAATTAGGGAAGGAAATTTTACCAAAGGCTGTGGGTAAAATACCCCAACTGTTAAAATATTGATGTAATGGAAAAAGATGACACGACTTGGTGAGTTGTGTTAAAGAGGTTTGATTTGAACATTGAGGTTTTCATACCAATAATTCCAGTTTTAGGACAGACAGGTGATAGGTCACATTTACAGAAGGGGGGAAATCTTTTCCCTGAATCCATGACTCTGAAAAGAAGATCACAATTTTCCATGATGGGTTAAATCACAGGATGGGTTTGTGGAAAAAAATTTTTTACAGAGGAAAATAGTGACATTTTGCATTCACTACAACCAGAACCACCACTGAATTTATGTGCATGATCCATGCTTAAAAAGGAGCTTCAAAAAGTTGTTAAGGTGTTGAGCAAAAAACTACAGAATATTTCAAGACATGAATAATTCACAGTAAATGATTTAGGAAGTTCAATCTGTATAACTAATTAAGGAGAAAGATGGTATAAGAGGTAATTTCCTCGTGTTCTGTAAGTA
This sequence comes from Erpornis zantholeuca, assembly GCA_013400515.1. NCBI lineage: Eukaryota > Metazoa > Chordata > Aves > Passeriformes > Timaliidae > Erpornis > Erpornis zantholeuca. Next base: position 434,593 of record VZTN01007684.1, read on the forward strand.
CTTAAATGGGCAGAAGATTTCTGACTGCAGAGGAAATCTTTAATGAAGGCACAGTAAGATCCAATAGCTGGGGCAAAGACAGGTGGACCCAAAAAATGCACCAATTTTCAAAAGTAAGAATAATTGGAATAATTACCCAGGGCTATCACATGCTCTCCACTTACAAGAAATCTTTAATCATGACTAATGTCTTTTTAAAAATCCTATAGTGTAACTTCCAGATATGAACTTGGGCAGGAGTTAATGGCAAAAGGATGGAAGGTGAAAGTAAATTACTCTAATGGTCTTTCTAGTCCTTGGATCTATGTTCTTTGTTTTCAGTCTCCCAGTGAGGCAAAGTTATGTATTATGTTGGATGTTGAGGAAAGAGTTATGGGTTCCATTCCCTGTTTTTCCACTGACTTGTATGAATTGTATGAATCCATGTATCTCAGAGAGCTTCTCAGTAAAGGATTTAAATTTTCATAAAATCATAGAATGCTTTGGCTTGGAAGGGACCTTAAAGAACATCTAATTCAAATCCCAGTCATGGGCAGGGACACCTTCCACTAGACCAGGCTGCTCAGAGCCCCATCCAGCCTGGCCTTGGCTTTAAATTCTATTTTTAAATAAGTTTAAATACTATTTTAAATGGTAATACATTACTATGCTTGCCCACACTACCAAGGCAAGAGATAGTGAGGGTTCCTAAAAACCTTTGAAGTCTTTGAATGAGACACATATTCCAGATACTGAACCAGGTTTTCAAAGGCATCAAGCATAGAGAGCCAAAAGAGATTTCAACATCTCTGAAAATTGGATGCTGAAATTATTATAATCAAGTATTCAAAGCATTAATACAAACACTACTGAGGAGGAATAATAAATAGGAATTATGAGCTGTATTTTGACAGTGTTTTTTTTAATTGTTGAGAAGAAGGCTTCTCTGCCTTCCTCTCTTGAAGCCTGCTAACAGCCAAACAAACAAAAAACTTCAGTCGATCTGAAAGGATTTTTCACTTTAGAAAAATCTTTACTTGGCATATTAAGTAGGTGAGTCAAAAAATTAGACTTCATCAGAGCGAAGCAGGAGCGATTAAATTAAATGTGCCTCAAGAAGAAAGCCCTCCCCTGGATCAACAGGGCAGTGGGAGCTTCTCTGTCCTGTCCTGGTGCCTTCCTAAACACTTTTTGAAGTACAGAAGGCAGAATGCTCAAACACTTCAGCTTTGTCCCAGCTGACAGCCTGTCAGGTTTAATGAAAATGCACTCCGTTTAGAAGATGACAGAAATTACATGCATTTCCCCTTTTATTTCTCTGTCATCTTTTCTGTCTCGCCTTTCCACAGGAGAAGGAGGGGTTGGTTATTAAAAGCATTACATAAGTATGCAAAATATGTTAAGAAGAAAAGAGGGAAAGGCAAATCTTTAGCCCTGCAATTATGCACAATGTCTGTTGGTGGGAAATGTGGGATAACATCTGATGTGTGGCAATAACTATTTACTTTTAGTTATCTTTGAAGAGGGTGAGGCAAAAATCTCTAGATGATGCTTTAAGTGAAGGTTTTATTGTACGATTGCCTGGGTAATTTCCAACAGGAAGATGATCTAAGCAGTGTTAGATAGCTTGTGTGTGTTCATAACTTCTCCAGAAAATACAGCAAGATAACACTGAACAATCTCTTGGCTCTGCATGGCTTTCACATTCCTCTTTTATTAAGTGGCAGGCTTTTAACAAGTGTTTCTGCTCTCACAGAGCCAAAAGTGTAACTGCATCTGAGGAAACTCACTGAGCAGAGCTGAGCAGGGAAGGCTTCACCTGCAAGTATCAGTCAGTACTACAAGACCTGGAAGTAGCCCACAAATCTATTATATTCATCACCCAGGCACTCCCCATCCTCATCTGCATACACAATCCACGTCCCAGTTGTGATTCCAGAACTGCTCTCTAGAGTTTTAAGGGAAGCTCTGAGTTTGGTCTTCTCACTTTATTTCTGTGGCAGTTTTTTTCATGCTTATCCTGAGAAGAGAGACAAATTTGATTATTAATGATGCCTTCATGGACCATCTCTCAAAACTGTGCAGAGGAACTGAAAGTAGTGAGAGCTGTGGAAGAGCACAGAGGAAGGAACTTACTTTTAAACTTTGGCCACGTTTGTGTGATCTTAAACTTAAACCACTGTGCATACTAGTAGTGTCCAAAGGTGTGAAATAGAATTATGGAGAAACAGAATTATGAAGAGAAATGGAATTATGCATATTTAGCACAGGTGAAAATGGACCCCAGAAAGAGAAAGCTACAGGAAGCCCTTGCACAAGGGGCACATTTCTGCCTCTCAGCTGTTTAGGCTCCACTCACTTGACACAATTGCACAGCATGTGCAGATTTACTGGAGGGACCAAAACAGTCCCAACCATCTCATTAGCACCTTTTTTATCTGCTCCTGGGCCTGTGATGTGGTTGCAGCCTCTCCACTGACATCCACCCCAGCACAGTTTGGTACCAGAGTCACATCCCAGTGGGAAGGATCCGATGTAAGCCTTGACTGGGCTGCAGAGGATGTGTCTGCAGGGAGCAGGCAGGGCTGAGGGGCACTGCTGTGGGCAGGCTGTGCTGTCTGAGTTCAGAGCTGGTTGATGCTCAGGCAGCTGGAAACAAAAGCAAGGAGGGGTTGTCTTGGCTGCCTCCCCCAAGCCTGGAAATGTGATTCCTGTCTCCTGAAGCTGTCATTTTGTGCTGCCCATGGAGCAGAAGGGAGACAACTGCGCCTCAATCACCTGAGTTCTTATAAGGTATTCACTTGGCAAAGGTAGATTTGCTTTATGAATATTTCAGGAGTGTGGAAACTGCTTGTGAACCGCAGCCCGTGGTTTTCACACCGAAATTCTAAATATCCTAACCTAAACTTAGGGGTAAAAGCAAACCTTGTTAAAGGGTACAGAAGTTGAGTATCAATATGTGATGAGAAGCTATCTCAGAGACCTTCTCTGTAAAGAATTTTAGAGGCACAAGTGTTTTGGAGTAATGTAAACACTGAGACAGTGTTCTGAGTAATTGGGAATGTGAAAGGAAAAGGAAGAAACACTCAGCACAGGACAGTACATCGTATCAAGGAGTTACAGTAAATTTTATTGGTTTAACTTCTTGTACTATGTGTCTATACAATTTCATCCACACATTACAACTAACATATTAAAATATAAGATGTAAGACAGCTTTGCTGTTTTCATGTAAGCCCCTCAGTGCCATGTTTCAGACACCTGGCTCTGAAACTGAAATGTTGCCCATTTAGGTGCTTTTCCTACTACACTCTACAGCCAACCTTTGTTCCTAAGTCTTCTCTATGCAAGCAATTAAGTTTTCAGAGGCATATGAAGTCAATATGTCTTCTGTGGAAAACAGAACCTCTCTAGCCTGTAAATCTGTAAATCCACCTGGGCTGGAAGAGTGATACTCACAGGTGAGGAGAGAGCACTTGCCATCCAGTTCTCCCTGCCCTTCACACTTTCCCTTGCTCAGCTCTTCTTCTTCATCAGCAGAGGAGCTCAACACCTTCTATGCCTCCATTATGGTGATTTCTTTTCACAGAATCCCAGAATCCCTGAGGTTGGAAAAGCCCTCCCAGCCCAGCCAGGCCAAGCTGTGCCCACCTTGTCCCCAGCCCAGAGCACTGAGTGCCACCTCCAGGCCTTCCTAGGACATCTCCAGGGATGGGCACTGCAAACCTCCCTGGGCAGCTCTTGCCAAGGCCTCCCCTCCCTTTCCATGCACAAATTGCTCCTGGTGTCCAAGCTGAGCCTCCCCTGGCCCAGCCTGAGGCTGTTCCCTCTCCTCCTGTCCCTGTTCCCTGCCAGCAGAGCCTGACCCCCCCCGGCTGCCCCCTCCTGTCAGGGACTTGTGCAGAGCCACAAGGTCCCCCCTGAGCCTCCTTTTCTCCAGGCTAAACAACCCCACCACCTATCTAAGCATGGTGTGGTTTTTTAATAATTCTGGATACTTACACAGATGGGAGAGGTGTGCTGATGTTGTTTCATTTAATGTTCTGTGCTCTAAGGGTCAGACCTGTCCTGAGACATTCAGTAGCTGTTAATTTTTTTCCCATTTTTTTTTATATTAGGGTTTAAAGGATATTTCCCTCTGTAATAAAACCATTTCCTTTCTGTCTTCTCTCTGTTGGATTGCTTTCCCACTGATGCATCTGTGAGCAAGCATCCTGACTACACTTAATTATTAAAAAGTCATTGCTCAAATAGAGCTCTTAAGAAAAGGAATTTTTTCTTACTGCATATTACTGGATACTAGAACATAATGGGTTTCACCCCTGTGTATTTCTCCCCTAATTCTGGAGCCTGATATATTTTATAATACATAGATACAGGTACATATATTGTGGGATTGACCACTACTAGAGAAATTTAGCAGACATGAAAAAAAAAAGATATTAACATTTACCTCAGTGTAAAAGTTTTGTAAAAGCACACACAGCTTAGACTACAGCATTTTTTAACTGGAAATATTAACCAGGTGAGGCTCAAGTTTGCAATGCGCTCTAAACATGTTATTTTAATTTATTGCATTATGGAAAGTGCATTAGAGCAAACATGTACCGTGTCAGTTTTAAGGGGCTTTTAGAATGAGCATTTACAAAGGAACAGAAGCACTTCTGCAGCTGCTGAAGGTCAAAACTGCACATGTGGCCATAGGCACTATGATATCTTCCACATATTCTAGAGTTAAGCATAAAAAATTCATATTTGAAGAAAATTTAACCTGTAATACTTGTTATTTTGAGAGAAAAATGGGAGAAACTCTGACCTTGAGCATGTCAGTCTTGTTTGGGTTTAGAGATTGTTGCTTTGCTGGGTGGGGTGGGATTCCTCCTAACACTGTTTAACTTGCAGGCATTGCAGGTGGGAGCAGCTTCACTGCCTTTCTAACACCCACAGCTCTGCTGCTGAATTGAATCATATCATCCTGCAATATTGAATTAAACTGCATTAATGCGTTGGTTCTTTACCCCATATTTTACTTCAGATGCCTCTTGTATGCTTATTAATTTTGATACAGACCATGGTACACTTCTTCCCTTCATTCCTCACGTTTTCCTTAAAGATCCCTTCTTTTTGCACATGAAGTGCAAATAAAATATACATGAATGGATACCTTTTATGCCTTTACAGTGAGCACTTGGTAAGCTTGGAACTGGTGCCTTCAAACCTGGCAAAAAAATGTCTTCAGGACCTTTGCCATCCATCCTTCAGCCTAAGAGTGACAACCTGCAGAAATTTTAAGCCCTACAAATTCTTGTGTCTTTCAGGACCTAGATTTCTCATCACATCCACGGGAGCCTTGTATATTTTAGACGTACAGAATGAAGATGGACTGTACAACTACCGATGTATCACAAGGCACAGATACACTGGAGAAACACGACAAAGCAACAGCGCAAGACTTTTTGTATCAGGTGCCCCTTTTCTGTATCCTGCTACATGAAATGCTGCATGTGTCTCTCTCTCGTGTGCTCAGCTGGCAAGGAGCATCCTTGGGTGGAACAACAGCCACCTTTCTATCAAATAGAAGTGGGGAGCTGCTGCAAAATAAGATGGGCCATTTCGAAATCCTTTATTTTTCATCTGGTTTTTCACCTTTCAGTCGCTGTTTCCTGAAGGCCTGTGGGGTTCACGTGCATTCAGTACGGTGATTTTTAGCAGGTTTAAGAGTACTTTATAAAAGGACTGTGGGTGGGATTCATCCCTTCAAAAGTAGACTTGTGCAGGGAAAGGATTTAATCCCCTTAACTTCCCTGTTCCCAAAGAAAATGAACACTTTTAGGGGTAGTGTACCTGTCCTACTTCGGGGTGATGGAACTGCCCCATGGTGCCTGTTCCTCTCTGCTGACAGCAGGAGCTCAGGTCATTTCACTCAGCTGTAGATATTTCCACCTCAGGATGCCCAGGTTATCTGAGCTGCATTTCAGCCTTCCTTTTCATTCATCCCACTCCTCTCCTGGGGAAAACAGCGTGTTCTCCTGCTTCCAGGAGGGATCTCCAGCCAGAAGGAGAGCGTGACCTGTGCCAATGCACCCAGGGGTGCTGCAGGCAGACAGGGGGGCTGGCTGGCAGCTCTCCATGCTCAGGGCTGAGTGCCTGGGCAATTTGTGCAGCAGATGGGAAAATGAGAAGGTGGATGGGCTATTTTAACTTTTCCTTGTAGTTTTAAATTAATTCCTGATTGCAGTGTGTGTGATGGATGCTTGGGTTCCCCACACACTGTCACCGCACGCTCAGGACTCTCAATATGGTGCTGCTCCAATCCAGCTTTTTCCCCATTTTTCCTCTGTGGGAAGCAGTGCCAGTTGTGGGTGAGGTGAAGGAGGAGCTGATCCCAAGCCTGGGTCTGGAACTTGCTCTCAAAACATCTCTGTGTGGGATTAGCACTTCTCCACCTCCCCTTCCTGACCTTCATTTGCTGTTTGTCTGTAACTGCAGCCTGTGTTTGCATCTGAGCTAATCCAGAGTGGTTTTCCTACACCCACAGAGCTCCCTGGGGCTGTGTCCCAGACTGTCCCCCTGTGCCCCTGCCCTGCATAAATCATGCCCACCATCCCACTCAAAGCTTTCTCCCACTCATGGCTTCTTCTCCTTTTTCCTGTTACTAAGTTGCCCTAAAGGTCAGCCAGGATCTGCTGACTTTCCCAATCTGACAGTCAGTGCTATCATCCCCCTTTTGACCCTGTCCTCATTTGGTCCTTTTGTCAGAATAAAATTCTAGGGGTGAGGTCTCAGCACTCCACTCCTCTGTTTGAGAGCCCTAAGGCACACAGAGGTGAGCACAAGGTTTTCCATTATTGACATATTTCCTGCCCTCCTCCAAAATGGACATTGAAGTATTTTGGAGCCCTCTGAACACCCAGGCCAGTACTTAAACACAGTAATGATAAAAGAAAAAGAAAAAAAGTGGGATTGTTCAGGTTAGAATCACTTACCAGTCAGATCCAGAAGTGTCTCCCTTTCATAGGTGTAGAACTCTTGCCTCTGCTTTCCCCAGCCACATGAAGAAGTTCTCCTGCACAATAATCTGCCTGCTGTGGTCTTATAGGAAAGGAAGGGTTCTACCCTTCCAGCTGGGTCCACAACATGGTCTGCTTCCATGTGAAATCATGCTGAGGCTGAGCCACTGAGAACATAAATAAAATCAGGCTTGTATCCTGGTTACCACAGGAAAAATTCTGGTTATCTCACTGAAAAAAAGGTGGGAAATGAAAGCTCTGTCTTGTTTGAAATTTAGGACAAACACCCTAAAAGCTGTGCTCTGTCTGGAGCTGCCTTTTCTGCTCTCCTTCACAGACCACATTGAAAGAGCAAATTTTACCTGTGTGCTAAAGGTGGCTTTTTTAATTCAACAGGGTTAATTATTCTTGATCAGGGCTAGAGTGGGCTCTGATTTCCAGTCCTGTAACTGAACAAATGCAGCAATCAGGGGCAGAGTTTGTCTTTTTATATTTCTCCACAGGGTTTTCTGTTTTTTTAATTGGAATTTATATTTCAAAAGAGTGAGTCCTTTAAGAACTCGGATAAGAGAATCCATGAACACAAATTTCTGAAAGGTCTACTTGCATGAGACCTACATTTGTGCCTGCCTTTTCCATCCATATATGTTCTTCACTTGTTTGGGGATGAAATTGTTTGTTGTGGATATTTGTCATATCTCCTGGCCACATCTAATACAAGTTAAGCTTCATTATTGTTTTGAAAGAGTGAGAATGGTAACAACAATAGCAAATTTAAAAAAAATAGCAAAAATAGTGAATAATTAATATGCTTATGACCAAAATAAATTTCCAAATTTCATTTGGAGTAAGAACACCTCCTTGAAGTCACATGACCCTTCTAAATAAAATTAAAATCAAAGCCATTAACATGCAACAGAATATATTTCTGTGAACCATTACAATGTGCTTTTCTGGTAGTAAATTTGTCCTGCCATGAATCCCAGCTCCCAGAATCATTGCTGCTTTTTAACCCCCACACTCCAAAAATCCTTATGATTTTTAAACATAACAATTTTCTTCTTCTGTCCTTCAAAGAAGGTCCAAAGTAGAATGTTTTAGTACAGTATTTTGCCTCAGTTTTTCACCATTGTCCTTGCTGGAAGTCATTTGCAGCTGACTGTTAAAGCATAGTAAAATAATAACTCAAAAGAGCCTAAACACATATTGGAACTGGGCTATGTTACTTTGCTTTTTTGCCTCATTGCAGGGGATTGGGAATGAACCCTGGGATTCTGTTTTGTCCTATGTTTGGTTTTTTTAATTGGTTGTTTGTGGGTTTTTTTTCCCTAACTGGAATATATGAACTGTAGGCATTCTAAATAAGGGTCTGTTCCAGGAACAACCTAGAGAAATGGTTTACTGTCCATTTAAATATATAAGTACAGAGTGGAATAAAACAGTTCTCTGGAATCATATCTTGTGTACCCCTGAATATATTTTAAAAACCTCCTCTATAACAGCAGGAGTGAAATCTTCTTCAGCATGTAGGCAAATCCCAGTTTAGCTGTCCTGCAGCTGGGACTCCAGGCTGTGCTACTCCTGACTCAAGTTGAGAAGGAAAAAAGTGAAGTGATCCTGGGATAGAGAATCAGTTGGATTCTAGACAACACCTCTAAAAGACAGCTCTGCTTTTTTATTATTTAGAAATTTAATTATTACTTGGAACTGAAAAAAATTGATTTCACATAGATGTAACCTTCTTAAGAGCCACAAGCTGTAATTTCTTGCCTGCTTGTGGTTTTATTCTCAGTTAATTCCCCACAAAAGAATCTGTGCCCTGGAAACAGGGACGCCTGATGACCCAAACGGCGAGAGAGGATCAATTAGTCAAATTGACATTGGCCTTCCCAATAGCATCCTGGCAGATTGTGCTTTCACTGAGCCAGACATAAACAGCATGGCAAGCTCAAAATATGTCCCATCTCGGTGCCAAATGCAGACCTCGAGGCCACTGATTCATCCAAAATCACTCATTTAACCACTGCCGCCGCCTTCCTAATGAGACGCTCAGCAAGCTGAACGTGGCTTTGCCCTCAGTGGCTCGGTGTTTTCCTGGCACCTAGAAAGCAGAAAAACCTCTGCTGTCACCTTTCACTGGACTTGGCATTTTGGGGGTTTTATCTAGATATATTCACCAAAAAGTTATTATTTAATTGTTGTGGTTGGACATTGGCCCAGTGCTAGGGACCCACGAGAGCTGCTCGCTCACCCTTCCCTGCCATGGCTGGGCAGAGGGGGGGAAAGGAAAAAAAAATTAATGAACACTTCATGAGTGAGATAAGGACCGGGAGAAACACTTCAAGGGCAAAACAGACTCGACTTAAGGTGCAAAGTGAATTTATTATTAACAGAATCAGAGGAGGATAATGAGAAGTAAAATAAGCCCTTAGAACACCTTCACCTCCCCAGCCCCTCCCTCCTTCCCACCGACAGTGCTGGAGACAGGGCATGGGGGTTTGGTCAGTTCATCACCAAGATTTCCTTCCACTGCTCCAGGACAGGAGTCCTTCCCCAGTGAGGCTGTGGGGTCCCTCCCAGGGGAGACAGTTCTCCATGAACTTCTGCAGCGTGGCTCCACTCTCCTGAGCAGCAGTCCTCCCAAAACTGCTGCAGTGTGGGTCACTCTTCCATGGGCTGCAGTCCTGCAAGGCCAGGCTGCTCCAGCCTGGGAGCAGGGCCCCCTCTCTCCACTGGGTCTCCCACTGGATCACAGCCTCCTGCAGGCATCCACCTGCTCTGGCATGGGCAGCTCCCACAGGGGCTGTGGGTGGATCTCAGCATCCCCCATGGATCCCCCATGGGCTGTGGGTGGATCTCTGCATCCCCCATGGATCCCCACGGGCTGTGGGTGGATCTCTGCATCCCCCATGAATCCCCCACGGGTTGTGGGTGGATCTCTGCATCCCCCATGGATCCCCATGGGCTGCAGGGGCACAGCTGCTTCCCCATGGCCTGCAGAGGAACCTCAGCTCCTGCACCTGGAGCACCTCCTGCCCCTCCTTCTCCACTGACCTTGTTGTTGCAGTGCTGTTTCCCTCACATGTTCCCACCTCCTTCTCTTTTCTGATGAGAATCCAAAATCTCTTGACTTTGTTTAGATTTTCTTCTTAAATCTGTCATCACAGAGGAGTTACCAACCTCTCTCATTGGCCCAGCCTTGGCCAGCAGTGTGTCCATCTTCAGAGCCATCAGGGATTGGCTCTGCTGGACATGGTGGGAAGCTTCCAGCAGCTTCCTCACAGGAGCCATCTTGTGGCCCCCCTGCTACCTAAAACCAGCCTATGCCAAACCAATACATTAGTCCATTTTTTTTAATATCACACATTTGGTTTCTGGATTGATAGTTTAACTGGAATAGCCTTAAGCTGTTTGCTGTCATGGGTACCATCCCAGGTATGGCTGCAGTTCATGGAGATATATATAAGTTAATTTTAAACCAGTTAGCTCAGGTACTGACTACTTTTGGAATAGCTTGAATTCAGCATGAACTGCTCCTTTAACCTCTCCAATTCCTTACAGGAACCTGCTGCAGTTGCCCAATGAGCAGCACCTGAGTTTTCTAAGTTAAAATGCCACTTGAAAATGCCAGAAGTGTGGCAATCACACCTACATCCAGTCAGTTATGATGATATATACACCCAAAAAAATTAGATTAGATATACCCAAAAAGAGGTCAGTGTGTCAGGCAGGAGCTGGTCAGCATGTGGAGCTTCTTTGTGAGACAGAAATCTTAGCAAAGTGTGCGTGTGTGATGAGAAAATACTTTGATGAATATTTGTTCAGGTTTTTTTTGTTGCAATAGCTCCAGGATGGGCTGCACAAAACTTTAATCATGTCAATCTCTGTCTCCAAAATTTTCAAACTTGAGATCACAAACAAAGCACTATTTCTGATGGGTACATATACCTCTGGTGAAGGCAATCCTGCCAGACATCTGTGAGATACATAAATCTATGCCAGGTGCTGCACAAGTGAGAGCTGCCATTGTCAGCAAATTGAGCACAGAAAGATGCACTATTAAGCTGTAAGTTGGTCTTGTCACGTTAAGTTCTTTTTCCAGAGAAGAAGAAAAGACTTGTCTGTCAGTTAGACTGCAGATAGAAATCCCTGTGCCTCTGCCCATTTCTCTCCTGACAAGGGAATAAATTGCTCCTTTAATTCAAAGCCTTCAGACCACCGAGAAAAAGGGACAATGTGTTGGCTTCAATCTAGTCGAGAAGTAGCAGTAATTGTTAAGGCAACACATTTCTGGCTCTCTGTGCCTCTCACAGGGAACATGAAGGATGACCAGTGAAACGTTTGCCACCTGGAAAAAATCCAGTGAGAGGATTTCCAAGCAGCGATGCGTTGCTTCAGCAGCATGTGCTGCTGGATCCCAGCCACCATGACTCAGACTGGTGGCTGTGTCAGAGAAGCAAACTGTACTACCCAAAACACTGGGCCGGCGACTCAGAAAAGGCAGGAGGAAAAATATTGACATTTTGGTTAAGTGAATTAATTTTAAGGCTTGTGGTGTGACTTGTAGTGGGTTTTTGAGAGATCTCAGAGAAAGGCTGGACAAATGCAAGCTTTTGTTAAGCTGTTCTGAAAACCATTTTCTAAGGGGAACTTTTGTAGCTTCCCAGGAGAGAGCCTTGATGAAGAATGTAAATAAAAGATATTGTAGATGGTAAGGTGGTTGCCTTGACTAATAAAATGTCTTCCTCTGTCTTGTTGTGAGTTCCTGACAGACTGAGTCAGGAGACACAGACAGACAGAGAGAGACAGACGTTCCCTGCAGCTGAAGTAGCTGGAGGGAGAAAGATTTGTTCTGTTTTCTTAATATTAATAAATAAACCTTCTGAGAAAAACACGAACATGTGTAGCTTGTAGAAAGGCCCTGGAACACCAGGGCCAACCCCTCTCTACAAAGGCTCTCCTTGAAAAGAGCTCCTCTTCGTTTTCCGTTTCAGACCCAGCGAATTCAGCTCCATCTATCCTAGATGGGTTTGACCACCGCAAAGCCATGGCAGGACAGCGAGTGGAGCTGCCTTGCAAAGCATCAGGGCACCCGGCACCAAAGTACCGCTGGCTGAAGGACAACGTGCCCTGGGAGCCCGACAGCCGCTTCAGGCAGACGGTGACGGGGCTGCTCATCGAGAACACGCGGCCCTCGGACTCGGGCAGCTACGTCTGCGAGGTGTGGAACAACTACGGCACCGCCGAGATGATCGGGCGCCTCTACGTCAAACGTAGGTCCTGGGTTGGTGTTATGAGAGGAGGGAGCTTAGAGGAGTCCCTGTCTGTTGTTCAGAGCCAGCCCTGCTTCTCAGGGCCGCTCCGAGGACAAACAAAGCTTATTGACTGAGTGATAGAGATCGGAAGGTTTTTAATAAGAGTGGTATTTTAGATGAGATGTTTGCAATGAAACAGAGAGAGGGAAAAGGAGAAAGGTCCCTTGTAGCAGGATTTCTTAGGGAACGTGGACATGATTGTTTAATGGAGGAGCTTTGAGCTGTCCAGGTAGGCCTCAGAATTTAGGCCTGTGCTGAAGTGATAAAGCCTGTTGCGCAGCAAAAAAATTTAATTAAGGTGTGTTTAAGTTTTAGATAGGATAGTTGCACTGTAATCACGGAAGCTGCCTTAACTTTGAAAATGTTTTCATTCTTTCTCACTTTGTACACCAATTAGAAAGCACCTGTAACTGTAAACTATCTGAACTCTACATAATCAGCCATTTTGAGATAATAAAGGGAGAACGCATGATTAACCACCTTGGCCAGATCATCTGTTGCTCTGTTCCAGTCCCCATTTCTAGAAGCCCTGGTGTTAATCCCTTCAGCCTGTTTGGCTTCTGGGATTCTCTCTGTCTCTCTGTCTGTCTCTGTCTCTGGGAACAGAGCAGAAGAATTGTCAGTGTACGATTACAAAGTATGAAAACAAATTTTAAAATAGAAGTGATTTTCTTTGGCCAAAGAAACAATCTGAGATATATGAAGAAAACAGTGTAACATGTAGAAAAGAGAGCAGCTGCGATATGTATATCTTACTAAACTGAAAACAATTTGACAACTTCAAGGCTGCAAGAACCAGTGAGGCACAAAAGTGCCTAAAGAAATCTTCTCAGGGTTAGCAACACCTGTCTTTGACATGTTTCTGGCAGTAGACAGCAGCTTTTATTGAGGCATCCAGCACCCCAAAATTGGCTCTCACTCACAAGTTCTTAATAATGAGCGATCAAGTTTACTACAATATGAATTATTTATTAAATAGGCACAAGGAAAACTCACATAAGACTTTAAACAGACTACTTACTACACAGAATAACACAAAAAGGACTACTAGTAGATAAAAATACAGTGCAGGATAATAAAGGTACCTATGTTACAGCTAGCAAAGAGATAGTGTAGATTAGGAGCCAATGTCACTTACAATGAATGATAGTGGAGTGCAGAAGCCTCCTAATTTCTCTCAGTCCTGAGGAAGTATCTTTATAACAATTTCTCACCATCAAGGAGAACTCTCAACACACTCAGACAGTGTATAAGAGATTTCTGATTTTATGAAAATCACAGTGGTCTTTTATAGTTGCAGAAGTGCTTGTCTGTCAGTCACTTATTTCTGCTTATCCTTTCCCATGCATTCAAAGCAGGATATTTATTGCTGGCTGAGGGTATTTTCAACTGAGACATTTCATCACAAGACAAACCATTCCAGCCTAAGTTAGCCATGGGGAAAGTAGATAAGTCTTCTTCTGTGTTGGGGAGTGAAAGGTCCCATCACAGTTGACTGTTGCTGTTTGCTGATATTGAAGGAGAAAAACCCTTGCAACAGTGTTGAAATAGTAAAATTAAAAGCAAACCTTTGCTGGAAGATTCCAGGTGTCCCAACAGTCATGGGCACACCCGGTACTGGATTTCTACAACTTTATAAGTTTAACAAATTAGCATGCTTAACAGATATTGTGCAATTAGAAGAGCAGATTGACAGCTAATTTTTGGATCGGTCCAGGGTTTCTTTGCCCCACTTTTTGTATGTCTCTCAGATTCTGGCCAGAAAACAAAATGTTCTTCTCATAGGTCCTCTACTTGAAAATAAGACTAAACAGTATTTCAAGAATGTGTTAGAAGGTTAGCTCATTGTTCTAAAATCTAAGAGAAAGGGCAGGAAAAACACTGGGAGCTATGTAACTATGTTATAGCATTCTACAGAGCTATGAATATATGAAAAATACATAAAACCAAAAATCTTTAGGCTTCAGTATCAAGTTGCTGCCTTACCTTGCTGTACCTTCTGTTTCCTTAATTTATCTTAGCAATGATTAAAGTCCTCAAAGTTGTGGAACGACACCAGGCAGGCTCTGTGGAGATGAGTTAGTTGGCCAATTGAGCGATCAGAAGTGCAAATGGATGCAATTTCCAGTCTAGCTCTATAATTTATCACATGGAGGATATGTAATTTAGAAGCATGAGTTGGATGCTAGAAAAGAAATTGCAAATGTTCTCATAAATAAAGCTGCCAAACTCATTGCCATGACTCATGATGCTCAGTAATATTGAATACTCATACCTCCCCTCAGTCGAGTATTCATGTGTGAATATTCTGAATGTTTCGCAAATTCTACAAAGATAATTATTACTTCAGGAGCACCACACTGGAAAAGTGTTATTCTACTACTGTTGAAAAAAAAAAAAACCTAAATTATTTCCTGGAATACAAATAATGCTCTGTGAACTAACATTTCCACCTAGACAGCATCACTAGCAAACTGAAAAGGGAGAAATTTGTGAACAGTTCAGGCCATAAAAATATCCTCACAAATACTGGTACATAATGTTTTTGGGCAAAATAAAACTGAGGTGAAAAATCCATGAGTTATGAGGAACTGAGGAACTTTGTTTCTAAATGCATTCATCACAATACATAAAAATACTCATGAGTTGAATTCCATCTGTCTTGTATGATGCAAAGTCAAAACTTGAAGAGACATGATGTAATTGTGTTGCTGGTGATACCCAAAGCATCCCCAGTGCCTGGTGATGTGTTTTTCCTAATGACTCTGCACTCAGCCAGCCAGGGGAAATTCTCTGGATCGTGTTGGCAGGAAGCAAAAGCTGGGCAAAGAAATTTTACCCTCCTCTGCAGTGGAGGATGTGGCTCACTTGTCATGGCTCTGGGATGTTGGTGATGCACTTGAGTGTGACTATTTTGTGTGACTATTTTATTTAGTCAGTTTTGAGCCTCTGTGGTCTTTTTATAGGAAACAGAGAGATATTCAGTGACTTTTAACAATATGAATGTGAAGACTGAGTACCCAGTACCGTTGTAGAGGAAAGTTGTGTTATGTACATGTCTCTAATCCAGAATGTCTGAGGCCACTCTGTTTTTTTTCCAGGCCTCTGTTCTTAACTAGCCACTACAGATTTATTCCAACTTTTATGTTATGAAATACTTAATAAAGTGAACAAGTTGCTTTCCTTTTTTAAGTGTGTGTGTGCACATGTGTGTGTATGTTTGTATGCCAGCTGCCAAAAGAGAAAATAGGCTGCTCTGTAATTGGTGTAAGAGATAGTATCTGTGGTGATAGTAGCCCCTTATCTTTATAAGGAAGTCAAACCAATATATATAAAGCACGAGGTGAAATCTCTGCTCTGCAGTGCTGGTAACTCCTAGGTGGCAGGATAAAGATTGTTTTCCTTGCATTTACATTTATGACTTTTCTTCAGTGCTGTTCATCCTCTTTTTCTTGCAATGTAAAACTTGCATTCTCCTGTCCTACTGTTTCTTAAGGCTGACTTGAAAATATTGTAGTCCTCCCACATTAAAGCAGAAAATCTGGTGAGCCCACACACTAGAACTCTTCCATGTGGACAGATCAGATGGATGTCCATGGGTGTACCTGCGTTAACATCTTCCACCTTCAAAAGCTAATCTTGTCATTGGCATTTGCTTCACTTGTTCCTGTCAGGGAGTGGTTTGGGAAATTGTAAATTTAGTTCCTTTTGCAGGAAATTAAACCAGAAAATGATTTTCGGGAATGGACTTAATGCACCAGTTTCAAAGATCCACACTGAACTAATGTGAAATAACATCCTGCACTCCCAAAACATGTGTAGTGCCATGTTAAAGCCCTCAGCACTAATGGTGTTACATGTAGGTCTGATCCTACTGTTTGCCTGGGTGTGGGATTATTTTTTTCTGTCATAGATGGTGGCAAAATGTTTTTTTTTTAGAATAATGCTGTCATCTGTTATTTGGTTTTATCCTTTAAGAAGGGTACGGCTAATTTTTTTGTTATTTTTCTTCACTGAGAGCTGATTTGTTACTCGCACATAAACTCACATTTATACTTAACGTGCTCCATTTCCCTTTCTCTCTTCCTTATTTCGACTCAAATAACCAGAACCACTAAAAGCCACCATCAGCCCGCGCAAAGTCAAAAGCAGCGTCGGTAGCCAAGTGTCCTTGTCCTGCAGCGTGACGGGAACCGAGGACCAGGAGCTCTCCTGGTACCGCAACGGGGAAATCATCAACCCCGGCAACAACGTCCGCATCACCGGCGTCAACCGCGAGAACCTGGTCATGGACGGCATGGCCAAGAGCGACGGCGGCGCCTACCAGTGCTTCGTGCGCAAGGACAAGATGTCAGCTCAAGACTACGTCCAGGTGGTCCTGGAAGGTCAGTCTCCACCCGCCTGGCCATCCTGGCTTCCGAAATAAGGCGCAAGTGGTTTTCGGTGCCGTCGTTTTAAGGGGTGGTGGTGCCTAAAGGGTCTAGAAATGAAACGACACACTTTCGAGAGAATATTGGTATGGGAGGTGATAAGAGCAAATGTGGTCTTCAATTGGAGGCCTCCAGGGGCAGATGTGGGAAAATGCCCACCCCACATAGGGCAAATGCATTTTATAAGTTTAGCGAATCAGCATAATTGACAAGAATTCCCAATTAGAAGCACAAGTAATGAAGTGATTCTCCCCCTTGGTTCTGCCTCTTCTGGAGCCCTTCTTTCTTGCTACCAGCTCTACTAGCTGGATTTTGTTTATGAGAAAGTGTCTTGGGAGGGTAGCTCGTCCTTGGTTCCCAGGAAAAAGCAAGATGGGACTGGAGCCTTTGGAATGTGTTTTGTCTTTTTATCAGGGTAGGAGAAGTACTGGAGTTATCTAGGAACTATGTAACTATATGATAATAGTCTACAGAGCTGTGAATATATATGAAGAACACATAAAAACAAAAATCATTTTGGCATTCAGTGGAGCTTAAAAAAGAGAGGGTATTCATGAAATGTCCATGAGGTTTATTGTGCCCCACTCATAACAGAATGGAAAAATAGATTTGAAAAAAAAAAAATCCTTCCCAAGCAGGTCTCTATTAAAAATCCAAAGATTGGTTTTCTGGTTGGGTGTATTGGCTGAAGGCTTGGAGATCATCTTAACTGATACAATGTTATACACGCTAATCAAGTGAGGAAAGTCATCAATTTGCACAGAGGCATCTCCTTAATGAGGCCATGGTGCAGGCATGGCATGGACACTATTTTTAGAGCCTCCATAGAAGAAGAAGAGATTACCTGCCTGGACCAAGTTACCTCGGCAACCATCTCCCGTGACTAGGAAAGCCTGAAGAGCATATTGATAATCTATCATGGTGTCAGGAGAGTGCAGGTTATGAGAGAGCAACAGCAGGGAAGATTTCAAAGACACTCAGGTCTCACTGGGAAAATAATGTCTGCTTTCATCTCCAAAAAAAGCCTGTCACTTGAATTAAAAAAAAGGGGGAAAAAAAAGAGGAGGAGGGGTGGCAGAGGTGCACAGTGGGCACGCTCACAGATTTATTGGTCCTGTGTCAGCTCCCTTACAGGATAAAAAGCTTTTTGTTGTGTTGCTGCTGTTCTGTTTTCTGAGGGGTGACAGTCTCCAGTACACCACAAAGGAAAGGAAGAAAGTCAGGAATGAAAATAAATAAATAAATTAGAAATTCTGTCACATAACCAATGGGACAGAAATGAAAGAGAGATGGGGCAGAGGAAAAAAAATGAAATCAAATAAAATCAAGTGCTCTTCCAGGAGTGCTGAGGCCTTTCAGCATTCTGAGAGTGCCAGTGCTGATCTTTTATGTGGCAAGCAAGGGAATTTTGCAGCCCTGTTTTTAAAGTAACATTTTCAAAGGAAAACAATCATGCGTTGCATGACCACAGAAAGAACCTCCTAACTAATACCAGGGTGTCAGCACTCCTAAATGTTACCCCTCCGAACTCTCTGGAGAGGTGGGCATTTAATCCTGCTCCCTGCTTGCAAAGTTTCTGTGCACACCCATTTTCATTATTCATTTGCCTGGTAGAAGCTGAGTATTTTGGGAGACAGTTCACAAGATAAAAGATTTGAATGCCCTCATTCATGGAAATATTTATCTGTAGCATAAAATGACCACAGAAAGAAATTGGCATCACTGCTGTTACTGGCAATCTGTATTCAGGAAAGCTTAATTTAATACTTTCCTATATGGGGCATGGTCTGTCAGGACTAAACTGCTGTGTGAAATCAGCCTATACAAGTTGTGCCTGGCTCTTGGCAACAGGATTCATCCTTAACTTCCCAAGGAGCTAAAATCTACCAGGAGAAGAGAATCTCCAATATGCTGAGGTTTTGCTGTCTGTCTTTTATAATGAACTGCATATGGTTTTAAAACTTTTCTGCAGGAACCCAGCAGTTCATGGAGATGCCTGATCCATCTATTCAAGTGTTTTTCCTACAGCAGAGTCACTACCAGGTTTCTCAGAAGATGAAAAAGAAACTTGCCATAAGTAAAGGGTCATTTAAGCCCTCTACTGGCAGAATCTTTTTCCCCTCTCTCAGTAATTAGAGTTACACCCTGGAAAACAATTGTTTGCCTTGCTTCTGAAAAAGATCTTGGTTCATGGGATATGCTCCAGGGTAGAGGGCACAAGCTTTACAACACGTAAGCACTGTTTTCCTGCTTTTCTTCCCCTTGGCAGATGGAACTCCCAAAATCATCTCTGCCTTCAGCGAGAAAGTGGTGAGCCCAGGAGAGCCAGTGTCCCTGATGTGCAACGTGAAGGGAACTCCCCTGCCCACCATCACCTGGACGCTGGACGAGGATCCCATCGTGAAGGACGGCAGCCACCGGATCAGCCAGATCATCACCTCCGAGGGCAACGTGGTCAGCTACCTGAACATCTCCAACACTCAGGTCCGGGACGGGGGCGTTTATCGCTGCACCGCCAACAACTCTGCGGGAGTCGTCCTGTACCAGGCTCGAATAAACGTAAGAGGTGCTTGTCAAATCAGCTCCTCAAAAAAAACACACATAACTCATTGTAGTGGAGAAGAAGATTGTTGCATGTGATGAGATGAATCTTGGAATGCCGAAAAACCGACTTACTGTTTTTTTCCTCTCCTTTTCTCCCCCGCTCTCTTTTCCCACCCTGCCTCTCCAGCCCCATCTAGAAAGTGTATGGTATGGTTCAATGTTGGAAGAACCCTTTGGCTTGTGTCCTTTAGTCTGTTTTTCCTATACTCATCTCTTCTAGTTCACAGTCTCTCCGCCTTAGTCCTGCTGTGCATGTTTTGTTTTTCTCTTCCTTTCCTCCTTTACTTGTCCAACATCCATTGTAATTATTCATGTATACAGAACTTTAGCTTGAATTTCTGGCTCTACATGGCATAATACCCATCCTCATGGTATTATACTTTATATACATAGTAAATAAAAAAGCTAACTGTGTCAGTGTTCTCATGTGTAACAGGATTGTAGCTTCATATCAGTGTTAGTATTTCACATTAATTAAATCACACTCAGCCTTTTAATTTGTAACGCAGCAAAGATTTTATCGGGCGAGCGCTGGATAACACAAATATATACCCCCACATAATTAGTATGGATGCTGCAGGGTAAGGAAAAACTAGAGCATACAAAGATTAGTAAAACTGCTTAAGTAGCTCTTAAAAGGAGAAATCTGTCAAATGCTAAGAAGCGTGGTGTGAGCCGCATCCGTTAACATGTGTTCATCCAGAAACGATTCAGACATTCCAAACGTGCCTTTAAATCATCTTCAAGAGTTTTCTTTCTTTTGCCTCCGCAGGGCCGGCGAGCATTCGGCCGATGAAGAACATCACGGCCATCGCCGGGCGGGACACCTACATCCACTGCCGGGTGATCGGGTACCCCTACTACTCCATCAAGTGGTACAAGAACTCCAACCTGCTGCCCTTCAACCATCGCCAAGTGGCGTTCGAGAACAACGGCACGCTGAAGCTCTCGGACGTGCAGAAGGAGGTGGACGAGGGCGAGTACACCTGCAACGTCCTGGTCCAGCCCCAGCTGTCCACCAGCCAGAGCGTGCACGTGACAGTGAAAGGTGAGGGCGGCTGGGAAAAAGCAGAGCCCGGGGAATTGCTGGGTCGTTTGTGGAATGGCGCACGTAGGATTGTCCTGGTAGGCAGAAAATGAGCGCTTGAGGAGGTTAATCCAGATTTGTGGGTTTCTTGCCCGCTAATCAGGCATTGTGTCTTGTTCTCTCCTGATTTCTACCCTCCTTGGCTCAACTGGCAAAGTATTTCCTTGTTCTTGTTGTTGTTGTGTTGCCTTTCCCTGGTCTTAAAATTCAAACCAAAGCACGGTTCATGGGGAAAAGGGGTTCTTACCTTGGTATTTATTTCAGGATCCTGGGGTGCAGCACTTCCTCCAGGTGGAATGCCCCGAAAATGCATGCACACTGTCACACTGAAATACACACAATTATAGGCCTTGCAAAATTAACATATTTATCAAAGATTCCCCAGTGAGAGGCTGGAGTGAAGCCCTCGTTCTGAGGAACCTTCCCCCTGGATGGGCCTGGCTGAGGTTCCCAAATGTGTTCTGGAGAGGCCCTTGGTGTCTGGTGCTCCCAGGATGTTTGCTCTCCTGGTTTAACAGTGCCGTGGGGCTGAGCTGAGTTCTCAGCCTTGGGGAGTGACAAGTGTGGGGCTAAAAGCACTGAGAATACATCAAACTATAAAAGAGTATGTGAGAGGGGTATAAAAGAAAAAGCAAAAAATCATCCTGGCATCAGTTGTTGTTGTTGTCTTTAAGTGGGGGCTTTGCAGCTCAAGTTTCCTATGAGCACTTTTCACCACAACTAAATCAGGAAATGAATGGTTTGTCACCTATGTTCCACCAGTGACTATTTCTCTACTGGGTAACAAAGTTCAAATTTTCAAATTTCAAAGTTCAAATTTCAAGCTAGTGCGTTCCCAGCTTTTAAAACATGAGACGAGAATTTTAATGTCTGTATTTTTGCCACTAAGCAGAGACAGGAACTAAAAGCATTAACCTTGCTTTCCTCTTATTAAGTGATTACCTGAGTGCTCTTCATGCTTAGAAAGGTAACACTGTAAATAAATGTGACTTGAAATTCTAATAGGATGCTTCAAATCTATTCAAATAGTCCAAAACAAGGATGTTCAGATGGCCTGGAAAGACTTCAGCAACAGATTGAGAATAGGAACTTTTTAGCATTGTGTCCTGGCTGTTCTGACCTTGGCAATATTCAGACCTATTCATAAGGATACAAAAGACAGAAAACCTGATTGCAGTAGCACCTATTTTTTAGCAATGGGGCCACTAAATGCTGCACTTCATGTGAGTCTGTAGGAAGAATTGGGGTATAATTTCACTGTTCCTGGAGTTATTAGAAACTTTTCTTGTTTTTTTTTTTTTTTGGAGGAAGAGG